>CM034151.1:288851547-289451547 GCA_019776745.2 Taxus chinensis | reverse complement strand
GGTTTCCCAATCTCGGTGCAATGCGTAGATACAATACTCTCATGCAGAGCTCATTTTAACCCTAATTCGAGCGAATTGACCAACATACATGGGGAACTCATTGCCAAACTTGACGCTGCCGCCATTGGCACTGCACTGAGGATTCCAGAAATGGATAATGCCATAGTTGTTTCCCAGAATCAAGCACAGGCCCTGTTCAATCAAGACAGTGACAACTACAAGGCGCGAGTGGCAAAGTCTTGGCTTAAAAACCCTAAGAAGGGAGCATCTCGCCTATCCAAGACCCTTTTTCGAACAGATTTCAATGACGAATTTTCAAATTTCATAATCTTACTGGCTCGGGTTATGGGCTTACCCTCCACTAACGAGTTCCATTTCTGGATGTGCCCGCTCATCAACATGGTGTGTGAAGGAACTCAAAATATCAACTGGGCAGAAATCATCAGCATGAACCTAGCGGAGCAGCTGTCCAATGTGCAGCAAACGAAGAAATTCTATATGACTTCGTACCTAATGTACACTCTGGCGGCGTCAAGGCAATGGTTTGGCTTCTCTTACATTGATGCCCACAAGGTTGATCTTGTGTATGCCTATTGCCCACAGTTCACCCTAGAGACCAGCAATTGTAACTTCTGAAGGGTGAATGATGCCTTCACCATGTACATGGTCAGACTTCTTGAGGGTGACACTGCTAGAAGATTTTCTGATGAAGCCATGAATCTAATATCGCACTACGGTGCTTATTTTATTCAATTCTGAAAATTTTCTTATATCAGGCTAGCTGGCTATGAGAGCACCCCTCTGAGACTTCCTATGTTCTGCAGCGATAAGATGGCTCTGATAGAAGTATGCATGCAATTAGATAAATTGCATAGAACCTACAGAGACAAGAAGATTATTGGTTTACACTTTCCCATCTCTTTGGGAAATTACAATTGTAAAACAGCCCTAGACGCACAGAATATAGAAAGAGCCCTGGCTCCCATCACTGTCCATTTCTTCAAGCCAAGAACTTGCTTCAACTTGAAGAAGTTCATTGAGCAGAACATTAAGATAACATATCATCATAGGGCAGATACTGAAGACTATTGGGCTGACTGTGCCGATGATTTTGAGGCTAGAAGGAGGCATTATGGCAGGTTCTCTCTACAATTGATCCAAGAACTCAGCTTGTACCAAGTTCCTGAAGGACTCAAGGATGACAACTCTGATCTATACTCATACGAGTATGACAATGTGGTTAAGCACACTCCCTTGGAGGACTTGGATTGGTTTAAAAGAGAGAAATATGATCTGGCCGAGATCCTGGCTCCAGTCTTAGTCAGGACTAAGATTTGGTTTGATAAGAAAGTTTGAGAGCTTAGGAGGCACTCAGGAGAATCCTCCTCTAACAATGTTTCAACACCAAGGAGGGAAGCATCGACTCCAAGATCAGACACACCTGTGCAAACCCCTCCTGCCTCATCAACACAAGGACCTGCAGTTTCTACTCCTTCTTCATCCACCCAAGTATACCAAAAGAAATTCAAAGAGGTTAAGAAGGAGCCTGTGGAAGAAGATCCTCAGAGAAAGTAGGTAGAATTACCTTTGGGATCAGAGAACATTATTGTTCTCAGTGAAATTGAAGAGAGTGAAGTGCCAGCTCCTTCAAGCGCTCCTAAAGCTCCAACGGATAAAGACAAGGAAGTCCGGAGCACCGAACTTCCAAGTGCTATTGACTCCTCTGCACCAGTTGTCTCAAGCGCGCCAGTTGTCTCAAGTACCCCACTCATGTCTCAAATCAAGACAACAGCTCTTGGGCGCTATGAGTTCTCTGTCTCTTGGTCCTCTTGCCTCACCTGCTGCTTCCTCCTCTTTTGCATGGGTGCAACCTTTTGTCGACAGTAGGAAGAGGAAATCTTCCTCTCAGAGCTCAGGGCCAAATTTTGATGTTGTGGCAGCCTTGTTAGGCACTACTCCTCCTTCTCATGCCAAAAAAGCCAGAATCACCTCCAGGATAGTGTCTGATGCTCAGGGTCAGCAATTCCTAAAGATTGCTAAGCCTACAGTAGATAAATCAGAGCAGGACTTACAGGCATCTGACCTAGAATTCTCAAGGATTCCTATGGGAGAGTCTACCCATGAAGGTGAGATCCACAACCTCCAGGAAACGGTCACAAGAGTCATTGGGAGGGTAGAAAAAGGGCAGCAAACTATTGAACAGTTGGAGGAACAAGCCCAGATTCTCACAGGTTTTATCAAATCTCTTTTGTCTAAGGACAAAGTTTTGGACCCTACCCCATTGACTACCCTTCTGCCACTTGTAATTTTGAGCCAAGATGAAGTACAGAGTATCAAAGACATGCACAAGTATTCCATCTATGGCAGAGCTATGGAGGCCATGGTGGAAGATATGCGTGTTGCAGGATTGAACTTCATCGATGAAGCTTTCAAACTCCACGGAAAGGTGAACAACTTGCAACAGAAGCTCTCCTCCACTATCGGGATCATAGATAAAGAGCTCAAACTTTGGAGCAGTTGCATAGTAGACCTCCGTCTCATGGGATAGACAGATGAGAACATTTTATTGGCGAGTAAGGTTTTTGATGATGCAAAGGATAATCTGTCAAAGTCCTGGGTTTACAGCGTGGAGTGGAAGATCAAAGTCTTGGAGGAGGCTTTGGGAGAACTGAAGAATAGCTGGCAGAAGGGTGAGGATTTCAAGACACTGGTTGTATCTGCTTTCAAAGATATACATTGTCATCTTCAGGATGAAACTTCTGGTGTGCCTCTTTCCTTGCAAGAAATCAAAGCTCAATTCAGAGCTTTTGTCAAAGATAATCTATGTTGGTGTCAAATCGCAGCACCCCTGGGACTCTGCAACACGATGGGTTGAGAATCTCAGTGCGATTGCACAACATGGAGCTTTTCCCAAGTGTGGGACCTTGCGAAATCGGAAAAGCTCTCCGAATGAAGGCCAGTTCCTATTCCTCTATTCAGATGCACACGTAAAACGCAGAGGGTCTACTCAAAAACCTAATCTAACTTGCCAAGGAGACAGGGTAAAGAATGCATAAAAATAAAACCTAAACTACGGAGGTGATGCACCGAGGAATGTTAAACACTCGTTTTACAAATTTAACACAGACCACAGGGATGCAATACAAACACCATGCACAGGTAACCAAACTGCAATAAGAGATCAAAAATGACAGAAATGAATACATGAGAGGGTTTAGAATCAATCACAGACATATATATATATATTGCTCAAGAGTCGATACAGTACATTGCAGTGGCCAAGCGGCAAAAACTGACATTACAATCCATATGGGAGGTTTGAAAGCTCCACAAATTCTCTTGCACGTAGGAGAGAAGGGAGGGATGCAAAACAAAATGTCCAACACTTGAAAGAAGCCCCTCCTTACAATTTATAGGAGAAAAAAGAGAGGGAGAAGAGAGGAATCCGAAACTGCTCCAACCACCTCCAAGACTACACCTAACTCATCACATTATGGCGGTAGGTAAGAACCTCGACAAACCCAAAAATGGCGAACTGTATTTTTGCATTTTAAGAACTTGTTCCCACCCAATTAAAGATATCCAGTCGTAGTTGGGTAGAGGACGCTGAGAGCTTTCCGAAAATTCCAACCTTGCATGAATCCGAGCTCCCCGTCAAAAGTTATGGCGATCTGAATATTTCCTGCGTTAGGTCTCCTTCCTGTCGGGTTCAGGGTTCTCCTCTGCATTTGCATTAGGTTTGGGAGGTGGCTCGACATATGTTTGATGCTCGTGTTTTCCCAAAACCCGCTTCCGCCAGATTTCTGAGCTTTCATTTTTTGTCGGGGGCGAAAGGCGGACTTGCATGTGCATCGGGTTCGGAGGGTTGCTCGACATGTTTTCACCCCGTGCTTCCCCGCCATGTTTTCCTGACTCTGAAACCCGCTTTTCCTTTGATGTCGGGTTTTCCAACCCCTCCGACATGCCTTTGGTGTCGGGTTTTTCAACCCTTCCGACATGCTTCTGCGCCATGTTTCTCCGCCTCCGAAACCCACTTTCCCTTTGATGTCGGGTTTTCCAACCCTTCCGACATGTCTTTGATGTCGGGTTTTTCAACCCTTCCGACATGTTCCCTCGCCATCAATATTTACCCGGGGAGGGAAAAATATACAACAATTTGGTGACTCAACGGGGGTACCTGCCTACTAGGTAGAAGATCAATGGCCTTTTAGCAATCCATTGGGCATGGAGTCATAAGCAATAACCTGAGACCAACCTGCTACCGTAACTCCTTCTCCGAGAGCACGCTGAACTGTAGAAAACCAACCCAGGAGCAACAAAACCTATGCCAAAGCACTTAGGGAAACTGAAACCTAACTACAACAAGACAATGTGCATACGCACTTAGAGGAATTGAAATCTAGGCTAATATTTACAAGGGTAAATCTTTTCTTTTCAGTAGCAATGTTTAAGATAGATTCCATTGACCGGAATCGGGAGTTCTTCTCCATCTAATGTAGACAATTGGAAGGCATTGCTACTCTTACATCCCGTGACCATGTAGGGGCCACTCCAAATGGCATCAAACTTGGAATGCCTTCCTGGTTTTGCCCGATCTAAATCCCATTTCAGAACTAGGTCCCCTTCCTGGAAGGTCCTTGCTCTTGCTTTCTTATCAAACCATCTTTTCACTAAGGCCTGATCTTTCTCAATTGTTTGAACTACATGCTCTCTAATTTCTTCCAATTCCATCAACTCTGCATACCTAGCCTCCATTGGTTTGAATTCAGCTAACTCCAACTGCTTCATGAACTCCAATGCAGGTAGTTCTAATGGTATAGGCAATACTGCCTCTTTCCCATAGACCAATTTGTAAGGAGAACTACCTGTAGACCTCTTTGGTGTTATCCTGTCATCCCATAATGCTGATTTTAGCTTGGTATGCCATGTTCTTTGGTTTTGATCCAGATTTCTTCTGATGACCCTTAGCAAATTCTTGTTCGTGGACTCTGCCTGTCCATTACCCTGCAGGTAATAATTTGAAGAGGTGCTCAAATAGATTCCATTCTTGACAGCCCATTCCGTAATCTTAAAACCTATGAATGTTAATGCATTATCTGATATGATAGTGGCCAGCACACCGAACCTGGTCACTATTCCTTCATAAAAGTCTAGTATGTTAGACTCATTTGCTTCCTTGAGCGCTACTGCTTCGGTCCACTTGGTGAAATAGTCTGTGGCTGTGAGAATCCACTTGTGGCCTTGGCTTGAGTTTGGGTTGATGACCCCAACGAAGTCCAATCCCCATTGCATGAATGGTTGGTCAACCAAAATTGGGTGCAATGGAAGTGCTGCTAGTCTTTCTTTGCCTGTGAAGAGTGCACATTTCTTGCACTTTCTTATCCATGTATAACAGTCATTGAACACCGTGGGCCAATAATACCCTGCCTTCATTATCTTGAGAGTTGTTACTCATGGGGAGAAATGTCCTCCAGAATCTCCATTGTGAAAATCTCGTAACACCCTCTCAATTTGACCTGTCCCAATGCACCTTAATAAAACTCCATTGATGTCTTTCTTGAACAAAACACTATCAACAAGCACATATGGAATAGCTTGTAATCTGAAGTATCTCCTCTTTACTTTTCTCGTTTCTAGAGGGCATAGGCCTGCTTGTAGGAAGTGTATCATCTTCTGAGTCCAACAAGGAGCGGCTACATCACCATTTTCTTGTTCTTGACCATCCTGCAGTACTAAGGTAGTCTCTTTTTCATCACCTGCTTCAACCTGTTGACTCAAGGCTAGCTGTTCACATAGTCCCTTTCCACGTACTAGTTTGGTGACCTTGATCTCGATGTCATATTCCATGACACGAGTGATCCACCCTGCACGTTTCTCATTCAGATCCTTGTTTAGAAGGAATTTCTTGACTCCCGCATGAGAGACCAACAATTGGATCTTATTGTTTGAGACTAGGTGCTTGAATTTCTTTAAGCTACTGATCACTGCAAGGACATGCTTTTCAATGAAAGAGTACCTAGTTTCGAATTCCTCCAAGTCTTGACTGAAGAAATCAACCGGTTGTTCTAATCCTCCTTTGTTCTGTTGTACCAAGATTGCAGAAATTGTGTCTCCACCGCCAAAGGCATATAGCATGAAGTCCTTGGAGAAGTCTGGATTAACGAGAGTGGGAGCTTGAGATATAGCCTCTTTTATTGCCTCAAAACTTGCCTTACCTTCAGATGTCCACTTAAATGCCATGCTCTTCTTCAACATTAGCGTTATTGGCTTCACGAGAGCGGCAAAATTTGGCACAAACCTGCGGACAAAATTGATCCTTCGTAAGAAGCTTTGAAGTGACTTGGCAATGGCAACGCTCGAATTGGTTCAACTCTTTCTGGGTCAATCGTCAATCCCTCCTTTGAAACAATATGGCCTAGAAGTTTTCCCTCATGAGCCAAAAATATGCATTTTTTGGGATTCAATGATACCCCAAATCTTCTACATCTCTGAAATACTTGCCTCAAATGTAAGAGGTGGTCTGCTGCATTTTTTGAGAATACAGCGATGTCATCAAGATATATCAGAACTATCTTATTGATCAACCCCTCAAATGCCATATCCATTGCCCTTTGGAAAGTGGCCCCAGCATTTGATAGCCCAAAGGGCATCTTTTTGTAGGCATAGGTCCCCCATTTGGTGGTGAAAGATGTCTTGAACTGGTCATCTTCTTTCACCATCACCTGATTATACCCTGAGTAGCCATCTAGGAGAGAGAATCTCTCTGAACCGGATACTACTTACAATATTTGTTCCATTGAAGGAAGCGGGTAATGGTCTTTGAGGGATGCCCTATTGAGGTCTCGGAAGTCTACACATAACCTGATTTCTCCGCTCTTCTTCCTGACCGGAACCAAGTTTGCAACCCAGCTTGAGTGCTTGATTGGGAATATAATGCTTACCTCTATTAGCTTGTTTAGTTCTTTCTTCATTAGAGGCTCAATGTGAGGGTTGACTGGTCTCTGCTTCTGCCTAATGGGCTTAGCATCTGGATCCAATTCAATGGTATGTTGTGCCAAATTTGGATCGAATCCTCTTAAGTCTTCATAGCTCCAAGCGAAGACATCTGGAAATTCTTGGCAAAGCTGTATGAAATCTGATTTCTCCTGCTCAGTGGCCACTTTACCAATTTGAAGCGTTTTGCCTTCCCCAACTAGAATTAGCTCTGAGTCTTCTCTCTTGACCTATATGTTAGCCTTTTCCTTACGGAACTGGTCGTTAGGGTTGAAGATGGACTCCAACGTTACTAAACCCTTAGGAAGCTTGTTTGTCTACATCTGCACTACTTGATCTCCATACTGCTGCTCTAGTCTGTCCTGATTTCTAGCTGAGAATTCAACCTCTTCTTGTAAAAAATTGACGATCTATTGATCGTTCTCAAAACACCTGCCAGCTTGTGTTATTATCTGGAACTGCTGGCCTCACAATCACATGGATACGTGGTTGCGTTTTTTCCCTTTTGATGTTGTCAACCACATCAAATGTTGCTCCAACTGCTGCGAGCCTATCCACTGCTTCATTTTTCTTCCTAGGTATGGACATGATGTTGAAAGCTTCGAAATCCTCAATGAGGTCCCATACCCTATTCTTGTAGCTCTTCAGTAGGTTGTTCTTTATAGCATGTTGTCCCCTGACTTGGTTGACGATTAGCTCGCTATCCCCGAACACCTGCAAGTTCTTTATGCCCTTTTTCCTGGCCCAATGAAGTCCATGAACCAATGCCTCATATTCAGCCGTGTTGTTTGAACAGGAAAACTGGAAACGGAAAGTTGAATAATATTTTATGCCTTGAGGTGAAACAAGCATAGCTCCACCTCCTGCACCTTGCCTACTCCTTGATCCATCGAAAAATAACTGCCATACCTCATTTTCATCCTTATGGTCTGATTTGGTGATGCTAGGAATAGACTGGTTTTCCTCATGTATGCAATAGACCCCTAGCTCAGATTCCTCAATTTCCTTGTATGGGTCAAATTCATGACTCTTGTTTGCCCATTCATCCAAAGTTAAATCAGGAATTCCCTCGACCTTAGTACCTGTTTCTAGATCATTTGAACACTCCTGATCAAAAGCTGAGCAATTTGCATTGATAGGACTTGGTACATGAGGCTCAATATGGAAATTGGCAATTGGTTTTGACCTGATTGTTGCTTTGGCTCCATACCTTGTCCTAAAAATCATGTGTGACCAATCTGCAGATAAATATCCACTGATTTTTGCAGTGAAGTCGATTGTTGTTAGTGTTGAAGATGATTTAATCATGTCAAGGAAGTTGAGGAGAGACCCTTCCAAATCTAAATCTACTTCTTCTTCCTCTTCCACTCCCGGACCTAATACTGATCCATTGGTTCAAAAACTTGCGAATGATCTCATCGCCATTAAGAAACAATTGGCTCAGCATGCTCCCTATGTAGACGTTCCAAGGAGGAATTTTCAGCCCAGAAATCATTTGCCTGCTTCTCAAACAAGGCTAGCACTTGAAGGACCTCCTGTTAAAGTTCCTATCAATGCAACCTGTGAAGTTGAGGAACCAGATGATGAGGAGGATAATGAAGATTGCGAGGAGTTTGTGGAAGAAGTAGATGATGAAGCAGATGAACTTGAGGGATCTCGAGTTAATTTCTTCACCACTGAGGGCATTGATGATGGAGATGATTATGATGAAGTAGTAGCAGACATGAATAGTGAATCATATGATGTCATGACTCGAGAGCAGACAAATCAGAGGGAGAAAGTGACGCAGCCCACCAAGAAATCTAAGGAGTAGCCGGCAACTATCCCCGTAATTGCAAAGAGAGGATCTCCTATCCCCATTTCATCTACACCAAAGGTGAGTCCTGTCAATTCTGCCACTAAAGTTTCTTATTTTTCCCCTAAAATTGATATACCTAGGATCCCAAGTGATGATAACCCGTCCACTTCTAGGTCTTTTGATATTATTGACCACCTAAAAAAAGACTAAGGTTCAAATCTCAGAGGCTGAGTATTATCAAACCCATCCCAAGGCTTTTGCTAAAATGATTCACTTTGTCAATTCCCATTCTAAAGCTACCTCTAAAGGCCTTTTACCCACTCCTCCTTCTACACCACAGCCTAATCTAGTAGCCGTTGTCACCTCGCCCAATGAAAAAATCAAGCCATTCTATGTGACACTTCTTATAGTTGGCCATAGGCTCAGTAATTGTGTCATAGACTCAGGAGCCTCATATAATGTGATGCCTGCTAAAGTAGCTCATGCCTTAGGCTTGACTCTCACACGTACTTATGGATCTTGTTATTCTATGGAGAGTAAGGAAGTGCCCTTGGTCGGAAGAATTAAAGATGCACAAGTGGTTTTTGCTGCTTTGCCTAAGAAGAAAGTTTTGGCTACCATCTTAGTAGCAGATATTCCTCCTTCATACGGGATGTTACTAAGCAAAAACTTCTGTAAGGATGTGGGTGGAGAAATTCAAATGGATTGGTCACATGCCCTCATACCTGTTAATGGACAAATGAAGAAGGTGTTTCCTGAGAAGCAATCTGAGTATATTGTACAAAAAACAGATGATCCCAAAGCACAAATACTCTATGAGGATATGGGGCATGGCAACTACATGATTATGTCTCCTGAAGAAATCCAACTCCCCAAAGTGTCACCTAAAGATCCTAATGGTGTTTGGATTTTAGATTTTGATGGAAGTTGTTCCTCAGCTGGTTCTGGAGCTGGTGTCATGCTGGTGTCACCTGAAGGAAGCCTTCATCCTTTCTCATTCAAGTTACAATTCGAAAATACCAATAATATAGCAGAGTATGAGGCTCTCATTCTTGGACTACAGGTGGTAAAATAACAAGGTGTGAAGAATCTTCTAGCTCGTGGGGATGCGGAATTGATTGTAAAGCAAGTTAGAAACCTCTTTCCAAGTGAAGAATGGAATGTTGAAACATTACCGGAATCAGATTTGGGATTCCATTGAATTTCTCGATGCTTTCTCCATCGAAGCAATACCCAGGGAGAAGAATACCAGGGCTGATTCACTAGCAGTCTCAGGGTCACTACTAATACCTCATCCTGACTTCTCTCAAGATAAGTTTACCATTGAGATGATCCATTGACCTAGTGTACCTGATAATACAAATAACTGGCAAGTTTTCAATGATGATCAACACTTGCTTTCTTTCTTAGAACTCAAGGATAATTTTGAACAGCTGTACTTTGAAGGAAGCGATAACCTGCCTCGTGAAAGTGTGCCCTCTGACAAAGCAGTCACCCAGGAAGAAGAAACAGATCAGGATGGATGTATCAAACTCAAGGGAAACAATATTCCTAAAGGATTGGTGAGTTTAGAGGAACTATTTGATAAACACGACAGGTATGTAAAGTCTAGAACTTCTACTGGACCTCAACAATCAGCTGAGTATGAAAAAATTAATATTGGGAGTTCTACTGACCCTAAGCTCGTGAACATTGGAAAATGTTGCATAGCAGATGAGAGGAAGAAAGCAATTGATCTTTTAAAGAGGTATAAGGATGTTCTTGCCTACTCTTATGAAGATTTAAAATCTTTCCAACCAAAAGAGATGCAACATTTTATTCCTCTCAAACCTGGAATTAAGCCTTTTAAACAGAAGCAAAGGCAATACAATCCTAAAATAGCTGACACCATTTTTCAAGAAATATAGAAGTAGTTGAAAGCCAAAATCATTTTTCCTATCCATCATTCAACATGGATTGCCAATATTGTACCTGTTAGAAAGAAAAATGGTGAGATTCGTATTTGTGTTGACTTCAGGAATCTGAATCAAGCTTCCTTGAAAGATAATTATCCTTTACCTATGATGGATCAGGTCTTACAAGCAGTAACAGGATCTGAAATGTTGTTTATGCTTGATGGATTCTCAGGATATAATCAGGTAGAAGTTAATACTACAGATCAACACAAAACGGCTTTCACTACCCCTTGGGGTACCTTTGCTTACAAAAGGATGCCTTTTGGGCTCATTAATGCCGGGTGCTACTTTTCAGAGGGCTATGGACCTAGCCTTTGGAAGTTTGAAAGGGAATTGTATTGTTGTATATCTTGATGACTTGATTGTGTATTCTAAAACAAGGGCGGATCATTTTTAGCACCTGGAGACAGTTCTGCTAAGATGTAGAGAACATGGGATCTCTTTGAATCATAAAAAATATGTATTTTGTGTCACAGATGGGAAATTATTAGGGCACATCATCTCCAAAGATGGTATTAAGATTGATCCTGAGCGAGTTCAAGCTATTCAGCAAATTCCTCTCCCAACCAGCAAAAAAGGCGTGCATTCTTTCTTTGGTAAGATTAACTTTTTGAGAAGGTTCATCCCTGATTTTGCTGAGCTAACTTTGAATATCTCCCAAATGATGAAAGGAAAACAAACGTTTGGTTGGTCTCCTGAGGGGAAAGAAGCCTTTGAAGGTATTAAAAGAGCCATTGTTAAAACTCCTGTTTTACCATGTCCTGATTTCAGCAAAGATTTTATTATCTATTGCTACACCACAGGTAACACCTTGGCTGATATTTTGACTCAAGAAGATTCTACTGAGCACGAGCTCCCAATTGCACCTTCATGAGCTATATTCTGAAATATCATGAGTTAAAATACACCATAATGGAAAAACATGCTTTTACAGTGGTTAAAGTTGTCAAGCAGTTTCGTTTTTACATTCTTAACTCTCACTCCACGGTGTTGGTACCAAATACAACTGTTAAGTCAATTCTCACACAGCAGGAATTTGGATCCAAGAGAGGGAACTGGGTGGCCAAGGTCCAAGAATATGATATTGAAATCAAACCAACCAAGCTCGTCCGTGGAAAAGGCCTTTGTGAGCTCATTGCTGAAGGAGATAGACATGAGTTATTGGAGGATAAAGTTGGCCTTCCTACCATTCTGTTTCTTAGCTCAGTTGATGAATGGTATGCTGATATCGCTCATTTTCTCACCTATGGAGAATGCCCCTCTCATTTGACCACCAAAGAAAAGAGGACTGTTAAACTAAGGTTAGTGCAATATGTGTTGTGGGAAAACGCCTTGTTCAAACATGGGTTAGATGGAAGGTTTTTGAAATGTGTACACAAGGAACAGCAGAAAAAGCTACTCTCAGCTTTTCATGATCAGGCATGTGGAGGGCATTACTCATCAACTGTCACTGCTCATAAGATACTTCGTGGAGGATATTATTGGCCTACCTTGTTCAGAGATGCATCAAAGTGGGTTGATAAATGTGAGGCTTGTCAGACCTTCGTGGGAAGACCCAAATTAGCCTCTTTGCCTCTTAAGCCAGTTGTGATTGAAGAACCTTTTCAACAGTGGGGTTTGGACTTCATTAGAACACTTAATCCCTCTTCTTGTGCTAGTCATACTCATGTATTAACTGCCACAGATTATTTCACCAAATGGGTAGAAGCCATTCCAGTAAAGAGTACTACTTCTGAAGTGGTGTGCAGTTTCATCAAAGAAAACATCTTGGTAAGGTATGGTGTGCCAAACAAGATTGTGACAGATAATGCTTCAAATTTTTCTTCAACCGAGATAATGGATTTTTTTCTATGGATACTGGCATCTCTTTGGCTCACTCCTCAGATTACTATCCTTGGGGAAATGGACAAGCAGAATCCACTAATAAAAATTTAGTGACCATTATAAGGAAATTAGTCAATGAGTCCCAACAAAACTGGCAAAAGAAACTCTATGATGCTCTTTGGGCAGATAGCATCACACTGAATAGAGCTATTGGTATGTCCCCTTTTCAGGTAGTATATGGATTAGAAGCTCAGTTGCTAGTAACGGTGGAGCTGACAACCTTGCATCTAATGAAGGCCATTGAAGATACCAGTTTCAATGATGCTTTGGATAAGAGAATTATGTACCTACACAAATTGAATGAGAACAGATTGGAAGTTGCTGATAAGATATCTGCTCACCAGCAGAAAGTTAAGGTCTTGTTTGATAAGAAAGCCAGGTTTAGAGATTTCCAAGTTAAAGACACGGTTTTGTTGTGGGATAAAAGACATGAACCTTGTGGTAGCCATGGCAAGTTTGATTCCCTTTAGCTCGGACCTTTCAAGATCAGGCACTTCGCTGGTAAAAATTCTTTTTACCTTGATTATATGGATGGTTCTCCTCTCCCACTTCCTTATAGTGGGCAGTACCTAAAATTGTTCAAGTCATAGGTGATTAGGGAGTCCCTTTGTATACTCTGTATAGCATTTTGTTTTTCTTTCCTTTTGTTTTGGTGTGTTGTCCTTCGTATTGGTTTATTTTTTTTGACTCCGTTACCTAATGGATAAGGTACTGGTCTACTTCCCCGAGTTTGTCTAAGTTCTTACCTTGTCTCATTCCTTGAATTTATGCCAAGTCATCCCCAGAAGGAGCCAGTTGTTGTCCACTCAAAATTCCCCTGCTCTTAAGAAGGTGAAAATTTAAAATTTTGAGTTTAAGTGTCTTCTTTGTTGTACTGATTATGTGAAAAGCCAAGAAATTGAGAAAATCTGCGTTTTTGGGTCATTTTGTGTGTTTTTCGGGCCTGTCGGACATTTTTGTCACGTGTATCCCAAGTTCAATTGGGCCCTCTGTTCCCCGATCGACCGGTTTACCCGAAGTCTGTTATTTTCGGGCCCATCGGAACTTTTTGTCCCAAATGTCCCAAGTTCATCCGGACCAATTGTTCCATTTTCACCTGAATCGGTCGTGTCGCGTACTTCGCGTACTTTTGTCCCGCGTGTTCCAAGAGCATTTGTGCGTCTTTTCCCCGCATCACCCGAATCGGTCGAGTCACGTACTTCACGCTTTCGCGTCCCTCATGTCCCAAATGAACCAAAATGCCATTCGTGCTTATTTTTCCCGCTCTACCCGAATATCTTGCTTTTCAAATTGGTAGATATGTGCATTTATTATCTTTCTCTCTCCTAAACGGCTATATAACGAGCGAACCCCCTATGCGTTTTTCACACTGCTTTCATGCTATATGTTGCTCAAACCTTTGCAATCTAAATTCTTGCGTGCGTATCCATTTTCCTCTGCAATCCCTTCCCAAGTCTAGCTTGCAGCTCCGCCCTCTGAATTACTACTAACATGAAGATTAAATTTCAGGGTCAGGAACAAGTCTCACCACTAGAATCCGCCATTCCCGATATCGGGGACAGTGAAGTTCGCCACCTTGACTTTGGCAATTTTTGGTTGAGGATGACAAATGCAAACCCTACACCAATGGCATAGATGATTCACGAAAGTGGTCTGGCTTTCGCTGGAGGTTTCCCAATCTCGTTGCAATGCGCAGATACAGTACTCTCATGCGGAGCTCATTTCAACCCTGATTCGAGCGAATTGACCAACATACATGGGGAACTCATCACCAAACTTGACGCTGCCGCCATTGGCACTGCACTGAGGATTCCAGAAATGGATAATGCCATAGTTGTTTCCCAGAATCAAGCACAGGCCCTGTTCAATCAAGACAGTGACAACTACAAGGCGCGGGTGGCAAAGTCTTGGCTTAAAAACCCTAAGAAGGGAGCATCTCGCCTATCCAAGACCCTTTTTCGAGCATATTTCAATGAAGAATTGTCAGATTTCATAATCTTACTGGCTCAGGTTATGGGCTTACCCTCCACTAACGAGTTCCATTTCTGGATGTGCCCGCTCATCAACATGGTGTACGAAGGAACTCAAAATATCAACTAGGCAGAAATCATCAGCATGAACCTAGCGGAGCAGCTGTCCAATGCGCAACAAACGAAGAAATTCTATATGACTTCGTACCTAATGTACACTCTGGTGGCATCAAGGCAATGGTTTGGCTTCTCTTACATTGATGCCCACAAGGCTGATCCTGTGTATGCCTACTGCCCACAGTTCACCCTAGAGACCAGCAATCGCAACTTCCGAAGGGTGAATGATGCCTTCACCATGTACATGGTCAGACTTCTTGAGGGTGACACTGCTAGAATATTTTCTGATGAAGCCATGAATCTAATATCGCACTACGGTGCTTATTTTATTCAATTCTGAAAATTTTCTTATATCAGGCTAGTTGGCTATGAGAGCACCCCTCTGAGACTTCCTATGTCCTGCAGTGATAAGATGGCTATGATAGAAGTATGCAGGAAATTAGATAAATTTCATAGAACCTGTAGAGACAAGAAGATTACTGGTTTACACTTTCCCATCTCTTTGGGAAATTACACTTGTAAAACAGCCCTGGATGCACAGAATATAGAAAGAGCCCTGGCTCCCATCACTGTCCATTTCTTCAAGCCAAGAACTTGCTTCGACTTGAAGAAGTTCATTGAGCAGAACATTAAGATAACATATCATCATAGGGCAGATACTGAAGACTATTGGGCTGACTGTGCCGATGATTTTGAGGCTAGAAGGAGGCATTATGGCAGGTTCTCTCTACAATTGATCCAAGAACTCGGCTTGTACCAAGTTCCTGAAGGACTCAAGGATGACAAATCTGATCTATACTCGTACGAGTATGACAATGTGGTTAAGCACACTCCCTTGGAGAACTTGGATTGGTTTTAAAAAGAGAAAGATGATCTAGCCGAGATCCTGGCTCTAGTCTTAGTCAGGACTAAGATCTGGTTTGATAAGAAAGTTCGAGAGCTTAGGAGGCACTCAGGAGAATCCTCCTCTAAGGATGTTTCAACACCAAGGAGGGAAGCATCGACTCCAAGATCAGACACACCTGTGCAAACCCCTCCTCCCTCATCAACATAAGGACCTGTAGTTTCTACTCCTTCTTCATCCACCCAAGTATACCAGAAGAAATTCAAAGAGGTTAAGAAGGAGCCTGTGGAAGAATATCCTCAGAGAAAGCAGGCAAAATTACCTTTGGGATCAGAGAACATTATTGTTCTCAGTGAAAGTGAAGAGAGTGAAGTTCCAGCTCCTTCAAGCGCTCCTGAAGCTCCAACGGATAAAGACAAGGAAGTCCAGAGCACCAAACTTCCAAGTGCTATTGACTCCTCTGCACCAGTTGTCTCAAGCACGCCAGTTGTCTCAAGTACCCCACTCATGTCTCAACTCGAGACAACAGTGGTGCAGACCTTGGGCACTATGAGTTCTCTGTCTCTTGGTCCTCTTGCCCCACCTGCTGCTTCCTCCTCCTCTTTTGCATGGGTGCAACCTTTTGTCGACAGTAGGAAGAGGAAATCTTCCTCTCGGAGCTCAGGGCCAAATTTTGATGTTGTGGCAGCCTTGTTAGGCACTACTCCTCCTTCTCGTGCCAAAAAATCTAGAATCACCTCCAGGATAGTGTCTGATGCTCAGGGTCAGCAATTCCTGGAGATTGCTAAGCCTACAGTAGATAAATCAGAGCAGGACTTACAGGCATCTGACCTAGAATTCTCAAGGATTCCTATGGGAGAGTCTACCCCTGAAGGTGAGATCCACAACCTCCAGGAAACGGTCACAAGAGTCATTGGGAGGGTAGAAAAAGGGTAGCAAACTATTGAACAGTTGGAGGAACAAGCCCAGATTCTCACAGGTTTTATCAAATCTCTTTTGTCTAAGGACAAAGTTTTGGACCCTACCCCATTGACTACCCTTCCGCCACCTGTAATTTTGAGCCAAGATGAAGTACAGAGTATCAAAGACATGCACAAGTATTCCGTCTATGGCAGAGCTATGGAGGCCATGGTGGAAGATATGCTTGTTGCAGGATTGAACTTCATCGATGAAGCTTTCAAACTCCACAGAAAGGTGAACAACTTGCAACAGAAGCTCTCCTCCACTATCGGGATCATAGATAAAGAGCTCAAACTTTGGAGTAGTTGCATAGTAGACCTCCGTCTCATGGGACAAACAGATGAGAACATTTTATTGGCGAGTAAGGTTTTTGATGATGCAAAGGATAATCTGTCAAAGTCCTGGGTATACAGCATGGAGTGGAAGATCAAAGTCTTGGAGGAGGCTTTGGGAGAACTAAAGAATAGCTGGCAGAAGGGTGAGGCTTTCAAGACACTGGTTGTATCTGCTTTCAAAGATATACATTGTCATCTTCAGGATGAAACTTCTGGTGTGCCTCTTTCCTTGCAAGAAATCAAAGCTCAATTCAGAGCTTTTGTCAAAGATAATCTATTCAAGGAAAGCTCCATTTCCAAAGAGAAAATGAAGGAGATCTGCTCTCTTCAATCTGCCATTGAAGAAGCAAATAAAGACTATCATACTCATGTCGAGTTTGATAAGAAAATGGAGAAGTGCCTCAGATTTTGGACCCAGTCTACAGCCAACACGTCAGTCCCCCGTGGCAGAGACATAGCCGAGGCATTGAAGAGATTAAGGCAGCGGATTTTGAAGTCAGTGGGTCCCTCCCAGTCATAACCACCTGTCTTCTTCTCCTTATTCTTCTCTTCTCTTCCAATTCTTTTTCTCGGATTTATTGTAATAAGTTGGGGTTTTGCGTTTGGCAATCCTTAACTAATCTTTAGTTAAAAGAAGTAGTTACCAAGAGTAACTGATTTGTAAGCTATATAATGGCCTCTCCTCGCCATTTTGCAAAAGGAAGAACTTGGCTTATTTTCTGAAAGTGTAAATAAATCATAAAGAAATCAATACAGAAGGGCTTTTCATTCTTCGTCTATCTGATCTCTTTTATCCCTAAGCTTTTCATTTAATTTTGTGAAGATCATTTGTTTGTGTTATGATAAGAAGATTTGTATTCTTGCAGATGTTATTTATAGAACTTTGTGTCTTTCGAATTTCATCTTACTAAGTATGATACAAATGATCTTGTTTCAATTCAATGTAACTTCGCATACATAAAGAATTACTCTGTCATCTATAATTCTGAATGTTGCCCTTCTGCTCATTCTCGTATTCTCATTCCTCAGTCCTTTTGTAATTGATGATCCTTATAGAAAACACTTTCATTATATCCAAGTTCAACAAGAAAATCATGTTTTGTATATTTGTAAATAGGTTCGTTTCTGAATAAGGGAACCTCTCCCATTAAAGAGGAGGGACTTCTTGTCCCCTGACTGTTGCTCTTCGTAAAGTCCTATTTGATGACCAACAATACCCAATTTAGTTATTGTTCTCAATGTTTGTAGTTTGAATTCAATGGGTAACAAGATATTATTCCCATAGACTAACTCATATGGTGAGAATCATGTTGTAGTCTTCCAAGTTGTGTTATAAGCTCAGACAGCCTTGGGTAGCCTTTTCACCCAATCTCTTCTACTTGCTTCTACTATTTTGGTGAGAATGTTTTCCAATTCCTTGTTTGTCACTTCTGCTTGTCCATTTGATTGTGGGTGATAGAGATATGAGTTCCTATGATTGATCTGATAGTACATTGTGAAGGCCTAGATCATATTGGACATGAATTACGGACCTTGTTATGAAACTATACTTCTTGGTGCACCAAACTTCATCATAATTTTGTGCCAAAGGAAATCAGCAACTGCATCTTCATTAGCATTTGTTAAAGCTTGCACCTCTGCCCATTTCGTTACATAATCAGTACATACAAGAATGTGCTCCTTTCCATTTGAAGGAGGACTAAAAGGACCAACAAAATCCAACCCCCACCTTTCAAATGGTTCAATCACCACTTGAGGTTGTAGAGGCATTTCACTAGTAAAAGTTGGTTGTCTCATCCTTTGAAAGGGATCACACTGTTTGATGTATTTTTTCACATCTTTATACAGATATGGCCAATAATAATGTGTGCCAAGTATTGTGTGGGTTGTTCTTTTCACTGAAAAGTGTCCTCCACTTGGTTCATCATGACATGCCCTAAGTATGTCAAAAATTTCATCTTTTCTCACACACCTGTGTAAAACCAAATCAAGACCACACATCCCTTTTATTCATTTAAATTGTACACTATTTTTTATTAACCTTTTCATTTGTTTCTTAGTAAAAGAAGGAGGAAACTTCCATGTTGCAAGATAATTAACCATATCCGTAAACCATGGTGTATCATCTGAAATAGAAAATAATTGTTCATCTGGAAAGTTGTCCTTAACTAGATCTTGTTCACATGTAGTGGTTAATCTTGACAATAAATCAGCTACCACATTCGACTTTCCTGGATTATCCATAATAGTAATATCAAATTATTGTAAAATTAATAATCATCTAATTATCCTACCTCCAACAACTAGTTTGTTCATTGGATATCTAATTGTTGAATGATTTGTATGTACAAATATTTTGCACCCTTTAATATAATGTCTGAACTTATTAATTGAATAGATCACAACAACAAATTATTTTTCAGTGGTGGTGTAATTTCTTTCAGTGGAAGTAAGATTTTTACTAAGGTAGTAAATAGCATACATTTTTCCTTCTTCATCTTTATGTCCCAAAACTGCACCAATTGAGTTATTTGAGGCATCTGTTTGGATGTGAAAAGGTTCTCCCAATTAGGTCCTCTTAATATTGGGGTAAGTGATTAGTTTTTCCTTAATCTCTTCAAAAGCATGTTGACATTTTTCATCCCAAAGAAATTCACAATCCTTGGTAAGCAAACCAAACATGGGGGCAACAATTTTACTAAAATATTTGATAAAATGCCTATAGTACCCAACATGTCCTAAGAATGACTTGATATCCGTGGGGGTTTGAGGAACAGGTAAGTCTGAAATAATCCTGATTTTGTCTTGGTCAACTTGAATTCCTCTTTTTGAAATGTGGTGTCCCAGTACAATTCCCTCATCAACCATCATCAAAAATTTCTCATGACTAAGATACAAGTGGTGTTGCTCACATCTTGTTAATACTCTATCCAAGTTTTTCAAGGCATCATCAAATGTGTCTCCATGCACAGTAAAATCGTCCATGTATACCTCTACACAATCATTAGTTAGATCTGCAAAAATTGCTAGTACAACCCTTTGGAAAGTTGCTGGAGCATTACATAATCCAAATGGAAATACTTTGTAGGAAAAGGTACCCCATGGACAAGTGAAGGTAGTTTTTTCTTGATCCTCAGCAGCCACCCTGATTTGATTATATCCACTAAAGTCATCCAGGAAGGAAAAATATTGTTTACCTGAGAGGTTGTCTAAAAATTTAGCATTATTTATCTATGAATGGTAAGGGTAAAATAATCTCTAAGGGTGTAGCTTTGTTCTAATTCCCTATAATCAATGATCAAAATATTTGTGAGGCTTCCGTCCATCTTTCCATTGCAATCTTTTCTATTCTATCATTTGGGCACTAATTACAAGAGGAAGATAATCTCTAAGTGTAGCTTTGTTCAATTCCTTATAATGAACAAAAATTCTCCATTTTCCATTATTTTTAGGCACAATTACAAGAGGACACACCCACTGAGATGGGGTAGATAAAATCTACTTGTAATAGCTTTTCAATTTCCTGTTTGACTATGTCCCTTAAGGTTGGATTGATCCTTCTCTAAGGTTTCCTAACTGGTTTAACATTTTTAGTATAAATGTGATGGGTGCAAATACTTGGGTGGATTCCTTTCATGTCTTTATAATCCCAAGCAAAATCTCTAGTATGAAATTTCAAAACATCAAACAATTTAGCTTCTTGATCATTTTCCAACTAGTTGTTAATGTTCAAAATCTTACCTGGTTGAATCTCAATTTGTTTGGTTTCAATGTGTGATGAATAGATTTTTTGAAAAGGTTCCATTAGGGTGTTTAGTGGAAATGAATGTGGTAACAACATATGATATGCAGTAAATGTCTCTAAAGTTCCCTTGAGAAATAATACTAGATAAAGGACAGTAAGTAGAGTTATGATACTTATCTTGTCACTGGTCAAACTCCTCATCACTGATGTTTTCCAAAAATTCCTTACTATTCCTTGATATCTTTGAGACTAAGGCTATTGATTCCATAGCTATTTCTGCCCCTCCTGAAGAGAAATCACGTTCCTCTAGAGTGAAATTATTTACATCTGCATGGAATTGATGTGGTTCCAGAGATAAGTATGAATGTTTCAGAACTAAGTCTGAAGGTTCCAGAACTAAGTCTGAAAGGTTCATTTAATGGAACTAAGTCTACCTCCCGAATGATTCTGGAACTAAGCCTAAGAAGGTTCCAGAACTAAGTCTGAAGGTTTTTTATCAGACTAAAATGTCATGCAAAAGGATATCCAAAACTATCTTCAATTGTTCCAAAGACAATTGGTGATCACTCAATGGATTTTTAATAATATCCTCCACCTCCCGCACATGATCATGCAATGTTATCATAGCCAAATAAGACAAGTTTGGTTTATTAGTATCCAGATCATCAACCCATAATTATTCTTGATTATCAATAAAAGGTCTTACAGAAGGATATAGGGAAATTTGTTTAGAATTCTTACCATTAGAGATGGTCATATCACCTGATTTGTAATCAATTAAAGAAAGAATTATAGCTAACCATGTGTCTGCCCAAAATGATGGGATAACCAAGTGTTTTACCTTTTGGTTGTAATATAAGGAAGTCCACTGGATACTCCCATGACTCCACCATGACTGCAACAATCTTCAATGATCCCTTATGTTTTAGCTACTAACTGATCTACCATCTATAATATGATGCTAGTAAGTTGAATACCTCTCAATGGTAATGTTTCCAAAGTGCCTAATGTCATAACATTTATAGTTGCTCCCAAATCAACCAAAACATTATGTATATGTTTGTTCCCTATAGTGATAGAAATAACAGGGCTTCCAGGATCCCCATATTTGGGAAGTGAGAGTTTTCCTGCTAATAAATTAGCAAGTTTCCCATCTACCTTAATAGTCACAGGGTACTACTTCTTCCTTCCAGGTCTTTTTAAGCATAACATTTTGATTAATTTGTTTAATTCAGGAATGTCCTTGATTGCTTGTAATATGGTATTTTAATATTTAATTTCCTCAACTCCTGCACTAGTTCAAATTCCTTGGTCTCAATAACTTCATTAAGTCTTTCTGGAAAAGGGGTTTCTGTGGAATTTTTATCTGGCTGTTTCTCTTTTTCTTTTCCATCAACTTTAGGGATGACTGAACTAGGGGTTTCAATCTCATCTGACATCTTGGTAATTATAATAGGTGGACTATTAATTATTTTACCAGATCTGGTTTGAATATCTTTACAGTCCATGACATTAAGATCAACTAGTTTTTCTTGCTTTGTTCCATAGATAGGGGTTATTTGTTTATTTTCGGGATTAGCCACGGGTTGTGTCGGTATTTGTGTTTGAACCACATTTTTAGTTTGTGAAACCTTGTGCTGGGGAACCAATTATGGCTTGTTGATGTTGGTTGGGATATGTCTTCCCTTGAGCATAGTTATTGGGGTTCCACCTAGGTTGTGACCAAGCATAAGGGTTACCTTGACCAGACCATGGTTGTTGGTGTCCTTGAGCATACCAAGCTTGTCTTGCCCAATCCTGGGGATTCCATGTTGGTTGAGGGGCCCAAGGGGGTTGTCCCCAATTTTTTGGTACTGTTTAAGCCACCCATGACATCATCTAGGGGTTAGGAACAGATCTTGGTATGAACTGCCCCTGACTAGGTTGTCTCTGGACAAAGTTTACTTCTTCTGTAGTGGATGAAGTGTTGGTTTGTTTAAGCTAATATTTTATGAATGGAAGAAGAAAACAAGCATTAACTTCATGTTCCCTAGATTCAAAAATAAGACATATTTCTGTTTTATCCAGAGGACAATCTCTTATTGCATGCTTCTTTCTGCATCTAGGACAATACATAGCTAATGGTTCAGTATTAGCATTTGCTTTGGCTTGCAATCCATCCATGGTGGAAGTTAATTGAACTAGGATATCTGTTTTAAAATTTTCTAGTTCATCCATAAGTTTGTTTATGTCTGGATTTGTACCTTTCACAATTTTTCCTTTCCTAGGTCCACCCCTTGTTCTTGAATAACTTCTACAAAGGTCTTTAATATCATTCATTCTCAATTGATTGACGTTTCCACCTCCCATTAAATTAAGGGCTTCCCTAGATTCATCATCCAGACCTTTAAGAAAAATGGTTTTGCTTAGCTCTTCTTGAAGTACAAATCCACACCTTTTACCTATGAAGAGGAATCTATCTAAATAATCTTCCAAATTTTCATCCTCTTCCTATTTAATCCTAAAAAATTCTTCCTTCCTGTTTCTCCCTCTACAGTAGTCCTGATATTTGTCTAAGAAGGTAGTTTCCATTTACCCCAAGTGGCAATGTAATTGGATGTTAATCCCATAAATCACCTCATTGCTACATCTTTTAGGGCAGATGGGAACAACTTGAGTTTTTGATTATCTGTTTTATAGTCATAAGTTTGACATAATACTTTAAATTCAAACAAAAATTGGTCAGGGTCCTCAGATGACATTCCTCTAAATGTAGGCAAGTGTGTAGGTGAAATATTCTTCATGGGTGTATCATCATCCTCCAACTGAATTGGATAAGTAAAAGTCCTATCAGGTTCTCTTTCAGCTTCTCGAGCCATATCTGCAATATATTCTGAATCTTTTTCCCAATCAGTGGTATGTGATCCGCTTTGGAGAAGGTGAGAAATCAGGAGTAGGAGGTTGACTACTTAATTGAGAATCAAAACTTGCTCTAAACGGGTCTTGGGATATAATCCTTCTTCTAAAAGTTCCACTCCCTTCTGGTGATTGATCCAGAAATTCCAAAGGCGGGAGTTCTGCTTCCTGTCTAACATGGGACAATGGTGCTTCTAATTCTTTCTCAACTTCCTTATTTGAACTAGAGGATGCTGATAATTCTTGTTGAGATATTTTTGGGAGAAATCTACCCTTTGAATCTCTTGGTCTACTCATAAATTTTATGATAACGTAGGGAAGATTTTTCAATTACTAGATGTGTGATT
The DNA here is from genome assembly GCA_019776745.2 of Taxus chinensis. Classification (NCBI taxonomy): domain Eukaryota; kingdom Viridiplantae; phylum Streptophyta; class Pinopsida; order Cupressales; family Taxaceae; genus Taxus; species Taxus chinensis. Next base: position 289,427,704 of record CM034151.1, on the reverse strand, counting down.
GTTTTTCTTGTTGACACCTAATTAGAAAATTCTAACTAGTGTAAGTCCCTGACAACAACGCCAAAAATGATGGGTGTCATTATTCCCTTCATTTAATAAACTCATGGTTGATGTCATATTCAAACCAGGGGTGTGTCTGAAGCTATATGCAACAAGAGAAATCTCAGTGAACTAGTAATTGATTAGAGATATTTATTATTTTTTATTTTCTGGGGGGTTTTAGAGTGTCTTAAGATTTCCTGGCCAAAGCCTTATTAAAGCTAAACTATAAGAAACTTGTTGAAATAAACACACATTGCTGAAATGAATAAATCTTGCAGAATTAAACACACTACTAGAAATAAACACACTTTATAGAATTAAAGACACTGCTGGCAATAAAACACACTACTGGGAATCATATTTGTGTATTTACATGTCAAGGATTCTTTTTGCAGCTCTTAAATCCTTCATAGAAAATTTGTGAGCTAAATTTCCCTTAATCTCACCAATGTCCTACATACTAGATCTTGCAATAAGCATATCATCCACATACATTAACAAAATAATATAGTTCCCACTTTCAAGCTTCTTAAAATAAACACAATGGTCAGATTCAAATCTCAAGTAACCATGTTCATGCATAAAACTATCAAACCTCATGTACCTTTTCCTTGGAGCTTATTTGAGCCCATATATGCTCTTTTTCAACCTACACACTAATTTCTCCTTACCCTTGACTTCATACCCAAGCGGCTGCTGCATATAAATATCCCCATCCAAATAACCATGAAGAAAAAAGCCATCTTCACATCTAATTGCTCTAAATACAAATTAGGTAATGTAGCTAAACTCAATACAGTATGAATAGAATTCATCTTTACAACAGGAGAAAATATTTCACCAAAGTCAATACCTACTTTCTGTGCAAATCCCTTTACTACAAGCCTTTCCTTGTAACTTTTCTATCCACCCTCTTCTTCCTTGATCCTGTAAACCCACTTATTTTACAATGTCCTCTTACCTATTGGTAACTTAACCAAATCCCAATTCTAGTTCTATTCCAAGGAGTCCATCTCCTCATCCATGTCATACTCCCACTAGACCTGGGTCTCATCCTACATTGGTTCTTTAAAACTCTTTGGTTCACCATTATTAGTCAATAATAAATAAAATAGAGAAGGTGTAAATCTTTCTGGAGGTTTACTTACCCTTTGTGACCTTCTCACAAGAGTTTGGGGTACCAGAGGCTCATTATGTACCTCCTGGATATTTATATCCAAATTTGTCAGTGACCGACACCGCTCACCTATAACCAATGTTGGTTTTACTAACCGATGTTAGTTTGGCTCTTCTGTAACTGATACCAGTTCTATTGACTGATGTTGGTCAAGGGTCAACTGACACTGGTTACTTGGTAACCCTTTCGGTATTACTTTTAAATCCAATATTTCATTTTCATTCATAAACTTCTCAACCGGTTCATCCTTGGGTACCAAAATCTGATCCCTGTACATTCTCTTTTTATTCCATTCAATATCATGACTCCTAATAATTTTAGAATTCTCTAAATCCCAAAAATGGAATCTGAAATCACCAGATCCATAGCCAATGAAAGTGCCTCTCTTGGATTTTGCATCCAACTTTTTCCTATTTTCCTTATCAATATGCAAAAAAGCTTCTGAACCAAAAAATTTAAGAGGGACTGTTGGATCTCTAATAAACCTCTTATAGAGGATGATCCTAGGAGAATTGTGGTGTAGTTATTTGAAGAAAATGGTAAAGTTTGGGTTAGGGAGCTTCTCCAACAATCTTGTTCTTTGGGAAAAGGTGCTTCCCCCTCCCAACTTCATTGGGGAAACTCAGTTTTTTTATGACCTCAACTCGAAGTTAAACAATATATATATTCCTCTCTTCCAACAAAATGAAGACTTTATTATTTGGAAGGAAGAGGATTATGGAAATTTCTTTGTTAAATCTGCTTACCTCCTTAACTTCAAGAATTCTAGCCAAAAATATTACTGGAGTAAACTTTGGGTAAAATACCTTCTACCTAAAGTTAACTTTTTCCTTTGGTTAACTACTCAGAATAAAATCCTAATTGTGGAAAATTTGAGGAAACGTGGCGTGCTCCTCCCCAACAGGTGTGTCCTTTACAAAAAAGAGCAGGAAATTGTCAACCACCTCCTCATATCATGCCCCTTTGCTCAAGTGGTGTTGTCCAAGGTGTTGGATATTTTCAAGGTCCGATGGGTTTGTCCTAATTCCATTGAAGAATGCAAGTTACAATGGGATTATCCTTTTAGGTATCCCTTTCTTAAGGCTAAGTAGAAAATGACCCTGCCACACTTCTTCTAGAGCTTATACAAGGAAATAAATGCTCTCATCGTAATAAATCAGAAGGCCAATTTCAGAAAGGTCAATGTTGGGTTGATTTCCTCAATTAAAGAGAACTCCAAACTCATTAAGGTGAAGTCTAAAAAGGCCTCTTCTAGTAGAGAAGAGGAAGTGCTCAAACAATTTGCCTTCATTCCACCTCAAGTTAGTTTCTCGTCCACTAAAATTAAATGGTCCAAACCTGAAAGGGGAAAAGTCAAACTTAATTTTCATGGGGCTTCTAAAGGTAACCCTGGCCTGGCTAGTGGAGGAGGTATAATCAAGGATCATAATGGGGACTAGATCTTAGCCTATGTTGGTCCTTTAGGGACTCATAGAAACAATGTGGCTAAAGTTCATGCTCTTCTCTGGGGTATTAGTCTTGCAAAGGAGAAAGGAATTAAACATATCCTTATTGAGGGGGACTCTCTTCTTATTTTAAACGCAATCAACAAGACTAGTCACAATAATTAGATCTGGGGAAATATTATTAATGATATTAAATAACACCTTAAGTACTTTGATTCCCATATCATTACTCATATCCCTCGCATAGGCAATGTTTACATGGACAGATTGGCAACTAACAGAGTTCAAAATAATGATTAAAAGGTGTGGCAAAAAGGTGAGGTCATACCTGTGCATATTAATGATATTATCAATCATGAAAAGTTGTAAGCACTTCACCTTAAGCAGCGCGAAGGAGAATAATGGGTTCATTTTCCAATATTGCAAAAGTGTATCTGGCTTAAGCTATTCTTGGAAAGACAAGTCTAATTTAAAAAATTGCAGACCCCAAAGTATTCTGCATTATCTGACTGCCATGGGTGGTGATAGAACAAGAGTTGAGCTGTCCAGTCATGGGCATATTGTGGAGGATAAGTCTATGTGGAACCTTTTTTGAATTGGGGGTTTCAAGAACTTTATCACCATAATCCAAGGGCATGATCCCTCGCTTACTATGGAGTTCGGGGTGGCGTGGAAGGAAAGGAAAGTGGTGATCCATGGCATGGAAATAGAAACATTGGAGGAATCCATTACCTATGCTACTGGCATGGACATGGAAGGTCTAAAAATCTTCAAGGATAGGAATCAGAGACAGTACGAAATCAATACTTTCTTTTTTGAAAAGGAAACTATCCATTACTTCACCAATGGTATTGCTCATTTGTGCATTCCTAGGGTGTGAAGAGGTGTACCTGCACATCATGAAGTATCTAACTTTGGAGGGTAAGTATCACAAGATATATACCCACCACTTGTCGTTTCTGAACATGTTCAGACATAAGAAATTGCTCAGTATCCCCTTATATCTTTTTATGTCTCTAACCACCTCGGTGAGGGATTTCCAATGGAGTAAGGTGGAATCTCCCATCCACGAGGGCCTCATTCTTCTCCTATTTCGCAATGGGAAGCCGGCCCAGGATAAACAAGTGCCCCTATTAAAGAGGAGGAGGATATTACCCTCGCTGAGTGTCTATCCAAGATGAGGGAAGGTAATCTAGGTTCTAAGCAGATGGGGGAGGGGAAGAATGTGGAAGGGATGGATAATCAGGAAGTCAATCCATTGAAGGGGAAGGACAAAGTTACCTCGGAAGGAGAGCATGGTATTGATATGTGGAAGACCAAAGTTTAGTACTTGGAGACAGTGGTCTAGGTCTTGGAAGAGACTAACTCGGTGGTGAGAAAGGGCATGATTGACAGTATCGAAGCCACCAAGCAAATATGCTTGGCCCAAAAGAACATCTGAGGGGATATCAAGTAGTTGGATTCTTTGGTTTGAGATTTGGGCATTCGTCTAGATGTTGTGGAAAAAGAGAAGCGGAAAAGGAGGTGGATCAGTTCTGATGAAGAACAAGAGGAGTATGAGGAGGAGGAAGCGTCTAAGGAGGAGGAAGCGTTTGAGGAGGATGTCAAGGAAACCCCCCAGATGAAGTTGAATTTAGATTCTAGCATGAAATAAGAGACCGGGGAGGTTAAACCCTCCCAAAAAAGTAAATCTAACTAATGGAACTGCTTCCGAACTATCTATGGACTTTCGAGGAAATTTCTCTATTTTTTCTTTTTTAATGGCTTAGTTCTCTTCTGCTCATTGTATCTCCCTTCTTTGTTTTGGATTTAAGTCAATTTAACTCTGGGGGTCATTTTCCTTTTTTGTTCGGCTTTGCTTCTATCACAATGTAATCTTTTGTACTTGGCCTCTCGGAGCCTATCCCTACTTTTTACCCTATCTAATAAAAAAACTTTAAGAAAATAAAGTTCTACCTCTTTTCCGGTCCAAGCTTCCTCTGGTATTCCTCCATCTAGTGAACTTGAAAGCCCACGGTTAATCAAATAAACTAATGTATCAGCTACTTATACTCACTACTGCAAAGGTAATCCAAAATGTATTCTCACACTTCTAACACATTCCATGATTGTCCTGTTCATTTTTTTTGCAACATCATTCTCTTGCGGTGTTCTTGGAACCATTCTTTCTCTACGTATCCCATTCAATGAACAATAATCATTGAAATTCTTGCTACAGTATTCACCACCATTTTTAGATCTAAGGCATTTTAACTTTGAATTTGATTCACTCTTAACAAGAGTTTTCCATCTTTTAAAAGTCTCAAAAACATCAAATTTATGTTTAATACAATAAACCATACCTTTCTTGTAGCATCATCAATGAAAGCAACATAATACTAGGATCCTCCATGAGAAGCTACCTGAGCTGGTCCCCACACATTTGAGTGTACAAGCTCTAATTTCTGCTCCTTCTTAGTTGTCCTAACTTTGAGAAATCTCACTCTCTTTTGCTTTCCAAAGACTCAATGCTTGCAGAAATCAAGATCTAAATCTTTCAAATCTAATAACTTACCCTTAGCCTTTAAGATCTGTATTCCTTTTTGACTCATATGGCCTAGCCAGTTATGCCACATGCATGCATCTGAATCTGAAGTAGATAATGCAAAAAAGGAATCAGTAACACAAGTAGATAAATATAACATTCCTACCTTCTTACCTCTTGCCACAACAAAAACACCCTTGGTGACTTTCCAAGAGTCTCCTGTAAAAGTAACTATGCAACCAGATTCACCTAGTTGCCATGTAGAAATAAGATTCCAAGAACGCCACATGAGAATGGTGTTGTAGAAAGAATGAACAGGACAATCATGGAATGTGCTAGAAGTATGAGAATACATTCTAGACTACCCTTATAGTTTTGGGCAGAAGCAGTTGATACAACGGTTTATTTGGTTAACCGTGGGCCTTCAAGTTCACTAGATGGAGGAATACCAGAGGAAGCTTGGACTAAAAAAGAGATAAATCTTTCTTTTCTTAAATTTTTTTGTTCAGAAGCTTTTGTGCATGTTGATAAGGAAAATAGAAAATAGTTGGATGCAAAATCCAAGAGATGCACTTTCATTGGTTATGGATCTGGTGATTTCGGATTCCATTTTTGGGATTTAGAGAATTCTAAAATTATTAGGAGTCGTGATGTTGAATGGAATGAAAATAGAATGTATAAGGATCAAATTTTGGTACCCAAGGATGAACCGGTTGAGAAGTTTGTGAATGAAAATGAACTCTTAGATTTAAAAGTATTACCTAAAAGGTTACACAGTAAATGGTGTTGGTTTACCCCTGACCGGCATCAGTCAGCAGAACTAGTATCGGTTACAAAAGATTCAAACCGACATCGGTTAGCAAAATTGGTGTCAGCTATAGGTGACCAGCATCGGTCACTGTCAGATTTGGATACAAATTTCCAGGAGGTCCAGATTGAGCCTCTGGTACCCCAAACTCCTATGAGAAGGTCACAAAGGGTAAGTAAACCTCTAGAAAGATTTACACCTTCTCTATTTTATTTATTATTGACTGATAATGGTGAACCAGAGAGTTTTAAAGAAGTAATGTAGGATGAGACCCAAATCGAGTGGGAGCATGACATAGATGAGGAGATGGACTCCTTGGAACAAAACCAAACTTGGGATTTGGTTAAGTTGCCAACATGTAAGAGGAAATTGTAGAACAAGTGGGTTTACAGGATTAAGGAAGAAGAGGGTGGACAGAAAAGATATAAGGCAAGGCTTGTAGTAAAAGGATTTGCACAGAAAGTAGGTATTGACTTTGGTGAAATATTTTCTCCTGTTGTAAAGATGAATTCTATTCGTACTGTATTGAGTTTAGCTACATTACATGATTTGTATTTAGAGAAATTATACGTGAAGACAACTTTCCTTCATGGTGATTTGGATGAAGAGATTTATATGCAACAACCGCTTGGGTATGAAGTCAAGGGTAAGGAGAAATTAGTGTGCAGGTTGAAAAAGAGCCTATATGGGCTCAAACAATCTCCAAGGCAATTGTACATGAGGTTTGATAGTTTTATGCGTGAGCATGGTTACTTGAGATGTAAATCTGACCATTGTGTTTATTTCAAGAACCTTGAAAATGGGAGCTATATTATTTTGTTACTGTATATGGATGATATGTTTATCGCAGGATCTAGTATGCAGGACATTGGTGAGCTTAAGGGAAAGCTAGCTCACACATTTGCTATGAAGGATTTAGGAGCTGCAAAAAGAATCTTTGGTATGCAAATACATAAAGACAGGAAAAATAAGAAATTGTATTTGTCTCAGGAGGATTATATCTACAGGGTGCTAGAAAGGTTTAAGATGCAGAATGTAAAACCTGTTAGTACACCTATGGCTAGACACTTCAAATTAAGCAAAGATTAGTGTCCATCATCACATGAGGAGGTAAAATACATGACATGAGTGCCATATGCTTCAGTAGTCGGGAGTCTCATGTATGTTATGGTTTGTATCAAACTAGACATTGCACAGGCAGTGGGAGTTGTGAGTAGATAAATGGCCAATCCAGGTAAAGAGCATTGGAAAGCAGTCTAATGAATACTCAAGTATTTGAAAGGGACATCTAGCATGTAGTTATGCTATGGAGGTTTAGATATTTCATTATGTGGCTATGTTTATTCAGATATGGCTTGAGATCTGGATGGTAGGAACATTAATGGATATATTTTCATAGTAGGTGGGACAGTAGTTAGCTAGATTTCAAGATTGCATAAGGTTGTGGCTTTGTCTACTACAAAGGCAGAGTATGTTACAGCTATAGAGGCTAGTAAGGAGATGATATGGATGAGTAGTTTCATGTAAGAGTTGGGAAAGGAGCAAGATGATTGTAAACTGTTTGGTGACAGTTAGAGTGCAATTCATTTGGCAAAGAACTCGGTGTTTCATTCGAGAACGAAACACATTCAGTTGAGGTATCACTTCATACGGAAGGTATTGAAGTATGGATAGTTGAATCTGGAAAAGATTCATATGATCAAGAACCATGCGGATATGCTAACAAATCATTAGCAAAGGAGAAGTTGGAGCTACACTTCACTTCTATTGGTCTTCGAGTTTGAGACTTGAAGAGGAAGAAAAAAAGCTAAGGAAGGATCCAAGAATGATGTTGTACAGGTATGGTGTAGTAATTAATCTCCAAGTGGGAGATTGTTGAGTTGTGGAGCTCAATTAATTCAAATTAGCATGCAATGTAAAACTTGTTGGAAAACATAGTAACCATCATCAGTTAAAAGGGACCAGCATCAGTCACCTAGGACCGGCATCGGTTAGGCAAGGAGGAACCGGCATCGGTTAGGGAGAACTGACATCGGTTACCTGTGCATGAGTGTTTTAATTAACTCTTAGGAATTAGATCTATTTTTAGCATTAAAGTATATCTATTGATTGTAATTGCATGGCTAAGTGCTCTAATTTTATAAATGTCTATATAAGCATGAAAGCTAGGGTTTAGAAGTAGGAATTAAGAAGAACTTGAAAATTTTGGTAAGAGAGAGAATTCTTTGAGGAGAAGCAAAAGCTTGAGAGAAAGAAAGTAATGTACATCTGAGAGGTGTGGAAGATTGTAAATCTTCAATTGTATATCTTGTTAAAGCTTTGGATAATAGATTGGCTTGTTTCTTGGTGGACGTAGCCCACACTGGGTGAACCACGTTAAATCTAGTGTTGATTTATAGCTCTTATTTTATATATTTCTTCTGGTAGAATATCCACTTTTATTTACATGTATGCTTAGATTTGATATATTATCTGTACAACTGGTGTGCTAACCCCAACACACAGGAGACATGAAAGGGCGCTCAAGGATTGTTTCTAAAAGGAACAAGGACTTAGATAATTTTGGGCAATATGTTAAATATAGAGATGAAGTGGGCGATATGCAAGGGAATATTTTATGTAGGAAAAGTCTATTTTTGGAGTAAGGAAATAGCAGTTTGAACTAGAGCATGAAGACTTGGGGGCTACGCAAGGTTATTTTGGGACGAGTGGAAGGTCAAGTGACATGCAAAGTTTTGGGCTAAAATTAGGATTGGAACTGAAGTTATCTGTAGGAAATATATTGTTAGAATAGCTTCCATACTCCCTTGTTATCTCTATAAGTGGTGCATGGTTATTCTCAACATGTAGCCTATTTTGAGAGTGCATGGGCAGTGAAGGGAAAGGCCCCACCACCTATAAATATGTATTGATTTACACAGATTAGGGGATTATTATGTGTATGTGAGAGGTCATATTATGTAAAGGTTTTGTTGTTGGTATACTTGTGCGCATGATCTTGTGATGGTAATGGTGATGTATTCAATTATTGTGTTCTAATGGATTAATATAATGGATCTTTGTGGTTGGATATTGATGGTAGACATATATCTTACTAGTAATTGTATGGTGAATTTGATCTTAATTGTTGTGATCTATATGTTTACTTCTTTATGTATGTTTCTACTTGGAGCTCATAGACCTAGTTATTATGATTATGGGATATATGGTTATGCATGCTAACTCCTTGCCAGAGCTGACATAAAAGAGGGACCTGGTACCCTTGCGTGCTTCGGGTGAGAACTTAGATCTGTCTGAGTGATGTGTCAGCGCACCTTGGGTTGTTCTTGATAAAATAAAAGACTACATTTTGGTTCCGTTGCCGGGACCTCTTTTCAAGCTACTACAAGGATGATGTATAATTATGGCTTATCGTTTGACTCTTGTGAACATTTAAGAATGGTTTGATAATGGTCAAGATCATTTTGCTCAAAGATATGGTTCTAGACCTGATTTCAATCCACGCAGTTAGGTTGAGGAAAACTTGTATCATGAGTTGTATGAGTCATTCTTTAGTTGTTTCCTTATAGAATTGTACAAGTGGTTGTCTGTGTATGCATCGACGAGGAGTTGTTATTACAAAGAAAGGGTTTGGATGTAGGGAGAATATCAAACCTTATTTGATGCTGATGAACCTTGGACATGTGTTATAGATCATTGGTGGGCTGGTGTTGTGAACAGTTATACTCTGGAATACATTGTTTCCACGTATTCTTACTTAGAAGTTATAGATTTTGATTTTATGCATGATCCCAAAGGATCCTACATTCACGCCATTCCTTTAGCAATTAAGATCTTGATGGTGGTGTTGAATTTAGAGTGTCTCCCTATGGCTACCTAAACTCATCACCACACACGGGGGCAGGAGCAGATGTGGTGGAAGATGGTGGACCTAGAGGTTGAAATGCAGAGAGAAAAAAGGTGGCTTAAGTATAATGAAGTGCAAGAGAGGGAATTAATGAAGTAGCGTGATATTGGGGAGTGAATGGTGTTGTGGAGAGAGATGGATCGCGGAGGATTTGCAGCTCACATAGAAGACATAGAGCTGGAGCATTTGGTTCTTCCCCATTTAGGTAAGCATGGCAGAGAACCCCCCTCAGCTTCAGATGAGAGTTCATTGGAAGAGATTATAAGGACCGTGGGCGCGCATTTGATCCCACCTAACAACCTTGCCCATGCGCTTGGTGTTCTAGTTTCTGACAGATTTATTGACAAGTAAGCTAGCGTTAGTGGTAGATTAGTGGCAAGTAAATTTCACTTTTCATTGGGTACAAGATTTAATCAAATAGCACATTCATCTATGGTGGTGTAGACATCATCTTTGTTATTTGGGGGCCCAGTTGGATGTATATTTTTTGGCGTGTCATCCAAGCACGGAAAATCTTAGAGCCACGTCTAGAAGCACTACTACTTTGTAGACTATTGGATTCTAGTTTAGTACAACTATTGGAACTCAAGAAAGTATGTCCATTGGCTCGTTGCCTACTATAGGAGGAGGATCAGGTGGATCAGGAGGATCTGGAGGCTCGAGATCAAGTGAATCTGGTGGTTGTGGAGATGGAGGAAACATAGGAGGTAATACAGGTTCTGGATCTAGCGGGCATGGTCTACACCAACCCCAACAGTTTATCTATGAAATGTCACTTCACCTCTTAGAATATAGAGGAATTCAAGATGTAGTGCAGCACGTTAAAATGTGCAAAATTATATGGCACGTGAAAGGGATTACAACTCCTGAGCATAAGGCAAGCCAATTTTCTACTACATTGCAAGGGTGCATGTATAGTTGGTATAAGAAGTATGATATGAACCAGACTTATGTAAACTACACTGCGTTGCGTGATGTTTTCTTGGCAAAATTTCATAGACCTGAGTTTTAGCAGAAGAACATCAGCGCACTGAAGGATATTAAGCAGGGCATGGCTGAGAGTGTTAGGGAGTATGATGCACATTTAAAATTTTTTTTATCAAAGTTATCCTATGATATTCCCCATAGCTAGCATGCACATTGGTTTGTTGGTAGTTTGATCACACCTTTCAGAAGGGCACTTTCTCATAAAACTTTTATAGATCTTTGTGAGGCTTTGGAGGCATCTTTGCGCGATGAGGCAGTGGGAAGCATGGATACCAGAGTTATCCCATTTCTGGAGGCACATATTGCATCAATGGCACAACAATTGGAAAAATTATCAGCCAATTCAGCTCATGAGACATGCAATGTGATTTACTATACAAATTGCGAGGTCGAAGGGCATACTAAGGATAATTGTCCTCGCAAGTCAGCACACGCCATTTGATGGATTGTGAGATATATAACTTGGATCATGCGAGTAGATGTCCACTCTTGCACCGCGCAGTCCACAAGAATGTATTCATGTACTGCAAAATTTTCAAGTCATATAATCATGACACTGTTAACTGCAGGATAATTGATCATATTCATGAGGTAATTTAGATTAGTGTGTGCCAAACCGGTGTAGCAATCTGATCCAAGGATCCGGGAGAGCAACATAATAAAGGGCGTAATAATGGTGATAATCGGAATAGAGGATTTCGTGGAGGATACAGAGGTAGGGGTCACGATGGAGGAAGAGGAGGATTCCCTAGAGGTACTTGATTTACATGTGGATTGCCTTATCATTGTCAGCACAAATGCCCTCTAAATGTCATTTATTCATGGTGTGGGAAACAACACAAGTTTGAAGAGTGCCCTTATTTGTATGAGCACATGAGTAAGCAAAATAAGTAGGATAAGGGCATGGATATGATTAAAATATAGTGTGCCGGTGGAGGATAGGGGATGCCAAAGGTGGAACTAGATTCCAGACTATAATCTATGTTAATCACTACCCGGGCTGAGGCAACACACATGTGAGAAGCCCTGAGGAGCAAACTTGTTATAACAAATCAAAAAGTGATTAATGTGAAGTACCTTGATGCTAAACATCAAAAAGAGGTACATCTATAGATTATGGAGGTGATTAGAAATTTACAAGGAGAGATTTAGAATTTGAAGAAATAGGCATGCTCGTTGGATAAGGCGAAGCAGGTTGACATCCCGAGCAAGACATGGATGATTTAAAAGAAATATGTCAGATGTTGCGACAAGAGAACAGCATCCCCTTACTAGGTGAATGATTGAGAGGGAAGATATCGTGTGCACTACCTGAGAGCAAGAGGTAGATCCTCCATGTAAATCTGCCTCCCCATAATCATGAGTATGACAAAGAGATTACCTTGAATGCGGTTATCGATGGATGGATCTTGAGTAATATTTTGATAGATACATGTGTAGAAGTTAATGTGCTCACATTGGATGCTTAAAATCAGATTGGACTACCACCATTACAACATTCTAAAAATGTGTTATACATGGAAAATCAGACTAGGCCTAATCCTATTAGGGTGTTGAAGGATGCTACTATTATGATTCAAGGAGCCAAGTTCACTAGAGATATTGAGGTACTAGAGCTCGCCGAAGCAAATAGTTTTCTAACATTTCTTAGGTGCCCTTGGTGTTATACAAATAATGTAAATTTTCACTTCAACAAGGGGTACATTAGCTTTGAGAACAAAGTAGAGCACATCATTATACCATTCACAGATGCAAAGGTTGTTCCCTATGTTGAACCCTTGAGTAAAGAGGACTTCAACAGAATTTATGTGCGCATTGTCAGAGATCCTAAAACATATGAGCCATCTAAGGAAGGAGTAATACAGTGGAATGATGTTCATTTAGTTAGTGATACTACCAGTATTGCTTGTGACAACTAGGCGCGTGGAACATATGAATTAATAGGATGTGATATTAAGAATATTGTTACTCGCATAGTGAGGCAGTGTGTTGTCTAGCATTCGGGTCATAACTAGGTACCTCAGTATATTGGTGAGGGGAACCCTTGCATATTCTTACGTGTCGTGGAATCCCAGTGGACAGATCAAGTGGAAAGAAGAAAAATTCTTGTATATACTCTACGCAGGACTGCAACGCACTAGTGGACAACACATACAGATAACCTTTTAGAGTCGCAAGAAGTGAGAATCACCTTCTCTACGAGGTTTCTTAGGAATAATGTACCCTCACAAATTTGTGAATTTCATGGGAAGGATTTTTCTTCGCACCACGTTTAGAAGTGTGAGAGCCTTTGGACTGAGGGGTGGGAAGCCTTGCCACCATCACTATGGGTACAAAAATTATATGCTACTTTAGGCGGCTACATGCACATATGGTATGTACATGTAGAATTAACAAGAGTAACAACAAACTAGCAAGAGATGACCGCATATATGATTAATACTTTTGATTATTTTTCATCTAAGCCTCAACTCAATGAAGTACTATAGATTGTAAAGTGACATACCCTGGGAGATAGTGTGAAGCCTGAAGAACTCTTGTTGGAGATGTTTGGAGAATTGTATCTCAAGGCACGCCTTGACCTTGAAGAGAATGAGGAAGAAGAACTAGCCCGCACTTGGGAAGAAAAAGAAAAGGGTAAGATGTTTTGCATGATAGATGGTGAAAATGATGAGGATAACAATCTGGTTATTGATCACATTGAAGGTATGTGCAAAGTGATGGATACTGAATATGTGAAGGCATGCGCATACCACAAACCTTTAAAAATGAATAAAGTTAACATTGGGATGGATACAAAGCCCAAGAAGGTCATTATTATAGACTATTGGTCAAAGTAGGATGTTGCCAAGATTATTGAGTTCTTGTGCGACTTTCGAGATCTATTTTCAATAGGATACCATGAATTGAAAGGAGTACACCATTCTCTAAGGGAGATGTAAATCAACTTAAATAAGGCACACACTTGATTAGGAAGAGGCCTTATAGAATGAATCCTACTCTATGCGTTAAGGTGAAAGAGGAAATTGATAAGATTCTCAACTCTGGTGTAATTGAGTCTATTGAGGAGTCTAAATGGGTGAGTCCCATGGTCTCATCATAAGAAGTATGGTGATAGGACTCTGTGTGGATTAATAGGGAGTTTGAATGCTTTCATGTGTGATTGATCCTTTTTCCAACCATTTTCAGAGGAGATAACTTGAAGGAGTTGTTAGGCACGAGATCTATTCTTTTTAAATTGAAATACATGCTTTTCTAAGCTATTTGAGCTTTATAAGCTAAGGAATGATGATAACAGTCAACAAAAAGTACATGTTTCATCATTATCACAAAGTTGATATTATGATCAAATGAAACATATAGGTATTTAGAGATTTCATCAAGTTTACAGCTATTCAAAGTTCATTTTATTTCCAAATTCAAGTGTGAATTAAGCCAACTACTTCACAATTTTTCCAAAGTTTGCAATGGATCAAGCAAAGCAAGCATGAATAGAACTCAGTCAAGTGAGAAGACAACTCATAAAAGGTAGCAGAGAGATATTCATATCTTTTCAAAATGGAAAGGTTGTAGAAATCTAAAGAGAGAATATTATTGAAAATTTTTTGCCAGAGTTTCCCCTTGCAAAATGAAGTTTTCAGATTGAGCAGAGTTGATAATTAATGCTTTATCAATAAAACTAAAATACAATAACTATATTATTGCTTGTGAAAAGGGAAAAATTCATTACATAAAAAGAATCTTAATGATTTTCTTTGAGTTCTAGAAAAGGAAACATGTTTGCATTCATGCTTACAATACAAAAATATTGATCAAGTTACATTTTCCAAATGTTCCATCTATTTCAATACGCTCATGCTTGAAACACAATGATCAAGTAAGTACAGTCGATAGAGCCAAAGATGAGATTGATCAAAAAAATGCAGAGGTAAAGCCTAACTCGAAAGGGAGTTAATTTGTCAATATATGAATGATCAATAGATGGTCAACAAGAGATGATAAGGCCATTAAAATGCACAACTACAGGTAAAACCAAAGATCATTACATTTAGGTTTTCTAAAGACTGAGCTTCATAAGTTGCACTCAAGAACATATTCAAATGAACAGTTACTGTAATGAGAGGCCAAAGCCATTAATATTCATCTACAGAAAGTAACAACAAACATCCAAGGTTGAGCTCGAAAGGAGAGGCTGAGTCAATACGATGAAGGGATGATCACGATTATTGAGGAATCCATTACCTATGGCTATAATTGGACTAGCAACAGCACATCGGAAGGTCTAAAAATCTTCAAGGATAGGAATCAAGAGACAGTAACGAAATCAAATACTTTCTCTTTGAAAAGGAACTATCCATTATTTCACAATGGTAATTGCCTTCATTTGTGATTACTAGGGTGTGAAGAGGTGTTACCTGCACATCATGAAGTATTCTAACCTTTGGAGGGTAGTATCACAAGATATATACCACACTTGTCGTTTCTGAACATGTTCAGACTAAAGAATTGCTCAGTATCACCTTTATATCTTTTTATGTTCTAACCACCTCGGTGAGGGTTTCCAATGGAGTAAAGGTGGAATCTCCCATCCACGAGCGGCCTCATTCTTTCTCCTATTTGCAATGGAAGCCGGCCCAGGATAAACAAAGTGCCCTATTAAAGAGGGAGGATAATTACCCTCGCTGAGTGTCTATCAAAGTGAGGGAAGGTAATCTAGGTTCCTAAGCAGTGGGGGACGGGAGAATGTGGAAGGGATGGATAATCAGGAAGTCAATCCATTGAAGGGGAAGGGACAAAGGTTACCTTCGGAAGGAGAGCATGTATTGATAATGTGAGAAGCACCAACAGTGTTAGTACTTGGAGACAGTGGTCTGGTCTTGGAAGAGACTAATCGGTGGTGAGCAAAGGGCAATGATTTGACCAAGTACTCGAAGCCACCAAGCAAATCATGCTTGGCCAAAGAACATCTGAGGGGATATCAAGTAAGTTGGATTCTTTGGTTCTGAATTTGGGCATTCGTCCTAGATGTTGTGGAAAAAAGAGAAGCGGAAAAGGAGGTGGATCAGTTCGATGAAGAACAGAGGAGTTATTGAGGAGGAGGAAGGCCGTCTAAGGAGGGAGGGAAGCGTTTGAGGAGGATGTCAAGGAACCCCCCAGATGAAAGTTGAATTTAGATTCTAGCTGAAATAAGAGACGGGGGGTTAAACCTCCAAAAAAGTAAATCTAACTAATGGAACTGCTTCCGAACTATCTACTGGACTTTCGAGGAAATTTCTCTATTTTTTTTCTTTTTTAATGGCTTAGTTCTCTTCTGCCATTGTATCTCCCTTCTTTGTTTGGATTTTAAGTCAATTTAACTCTGGGGGTCATTTTTCCTTTTTTGTTCGGCTTGCTTCTATCAAATGTATCTTTTGTACTTGGCCTCTCGGAGCCTATCCCTACTTTTACCCTATCTTAATAAAAAAACTTTAAGAAAATAAAGTTCTCCTCTTTTCCGGTCCAAGCTTCCTCTGGTATTAGGAGGCTCCAATCTAGTGAACTCTTGAAAGCCACGGTTAATCAAATAAACTAATGTATCAGCTACTTATATCAGTACTGCAAAGGTAATCCAAAATGTATTCTCACACTTCTAACACATTCCATGATTGTCCTGTTCATTTTTTTTTGGCAACATCATTCTCTTGCGGTGTTCTTGGAACCATTCTTTCTCTACGTTATCCCATTCAATTGAACAATAATACCTATGAAATTCTTTGCTACAGTATATCACCACATTTTTAGATCTAAGGGAGGAATTTTACTTGAATTTGATCACTCTTAACAAGAGTTTTCCCATCTTTTAAAAGTCTCAAAAACATCAAATTATGTTTAAACATAAAACATACCTTTCTTGTAGCATCAATCAATGAAAGCAAACAAATAACTACTAGGATCCTCCATGAGAAGCTACCTGACGCTGGTCCCCACGTCACATTGAGTGTACAAGCTCTAATTTTCTGGCTTCCTTCTTAGTTGTCCTAACTTTGAGAAATCTCACTCTCTTTTGCTTCCAAAGATCAATGCTTGCAGAATCAAGACTCTACATTTTTCCAAATCTAATAACTTACCCTTAAGCCTTTAGAATCTGTATTCCTTTTTTACTCATATGGCCTAGCCAGTTATGCCACATGCATGCATCTTGAATCTGAAGTTAGATAAATGCTAAAAAAGGAATCAGTAACACAAGTAGATAAAACTATAAACATTCCTCACCTTCTTAACCTCTTGCCACAACAAAAACACCCTTAGGTGACTTCCCAAGAGTCTCCTGTAAAAAGTAATATGCACCAGATTACCTAGTTGCCAATGTAAAATAAGAATCCAATAACGCCACATGAGAATGGTGTTGTAAAGAAGGAACAGGCACAATCATGGAATGTGCTAGAAGTTATGAGAATTACATTCTAGACTACCCTTATAGTTTGGGCGAGAAGTCAGTTGATACAACCGGTTTTATTTGTATTAACCGTGGCCTTCAAGTTCACTAGATGGAGGAATACCAGAGGAAGCTTGGACTAAAAAAGAAGATAAATCTTTTTCTTTTTCTTAAATTTTTTTGTTTCAGAACTTTGTGCATGTTGATAAGGAAACTAGAAAATAGTTGGGTTCAAAATCCAAGTAGAATTCACTTTCATTGGTTATGCATCTGTGATTCGGATTCCAGTTTTGGATTTAGAGAATTCTAAAATTTTAGGCGTCCGTGATTTTGAATGGAAATGAAATAGAATGTAATAATGGATCAAATTTTTGTACCCACGGATAACCGGTTGAAGTTTGTGAATGAAAATGACTCGTTAATATTTAAAGTAATTTACTAAAGTTTCACAGTAAATGGTGTTGGTTTACCCCGACCGCATCAGTCCAGCAGAACTAGTATCGGTTACACAAAAGTTTCAAACCACATCGGTTAGCAAATTGGTGTCAGCTATAGGTACCAAGCATCGGTCACTGTCAGATTTGGATAAATTTTCCAGGAGGTCCAGATTGAGCCCTAGGTACCCCCACCTCCTATGAGAAAGGTACCCAAAGGGTAGTAAACCTCTATAAGATTTACACCTTCTCTATTTATTATTATTGACTGATATGTTGAAACCAAGAGTTTTTAAAATAAAAGAGTAATGTAGGCTGAGACCCCAACTCGATGGGAAGCATGACATATATGAGGAGATGACTCCTTGGAACAAAACCAAACTTGGGATTTGGTTAAGTGCCAACATCGTAAGCAGGAAATTGTATAAAACAATTGGGTGTACCGGATTACGGAAGAAGAGGGTGGACAGAAAAGATAAAGGCAAGGCTTGTAGTAAAAGGATTTTGCCCAAAAGTAGGTATTGACTATTGGTGGAAATATTTTCGCCTGTTGTAAAGATGATTCTATTCGTACTGTAAGTGAGTTAGCTACCTTACATGATTGTATTTAGAGCAAGTATACGGGAGACAACTTTCTTCATGGTGATTTGATGAAAAGAGAATTTCTATGCAACAACCGCTTGGGTATGAAGTCAAGGGGTAAGGAGAAATTAGTGTGCGGTTGAAAAAGAGCCTATATGGGCTCAAACAATCTCCAAGGCAATTGTACATGAGGTTTGATAGTTTTATGCGTGAGCATGGTTACTTGAGATGTAAATCTGACCATTGTGTTTATTTCAAGAACCTTGAAAATGGGAGCTATATTAATTTTGTTACTGTATATGGATGATATGTTTATCGCAGGATCTAGTATGCAGGACAATTGGTGAGCTTAAGGGAAAGCTAGCTCACACATTTGCTATGACGGATTTAGGAGCTGCAAAAAGAATCTTGTATGCAAATACATAAAGACAGGAAAAAATAGAAATTGGGTATTTGTCTCAGGGAGGATTATATCTACAGGTGCTAGAAAGTTTAAGATGCAGAATGTAAACCTGTTAGTACACCTAGGCAGAGACACTTCAAATTAAGCAAGATTAGTGTCCATCATCACATGAGGAGGTAAGATCATGACATGAGTGCCATATGCTTCATAGTCGGGAGTCTCATGTATGTTATGGTTTGTATCAAACTAGACATTGCACAGCAGTGGGAGTTGTGAGTAGATAAATGGCCAATCCAGGTAAAGAGCATTGGAAAGCAGTCTAATGAATACTCAAGTATTTGAAGGGACATCTAGCATGTAGTTATGCTATGGAGGTTTAGAGTATTTCATTATGTGGCTATGTTATTCAGATATGCTTGAGATCTGGATGTAGGAACATTAATGGATATATTTTCATAGTAGGTGGGGACAGTAGTTAGCTAGATTTCAAGATTGCATAGGTTGTGGCTTTGTCTACTACAAAGCAGAGTATGTTACAGCTATAGAGGCTAGTAAGGAGATGATATGGAATGAGTAGTTCATGTAAGAGTTGGGAAAGGAGTCAAGATGATTGTAAACTGTTTGGTGACAGTTAGAGTGCAATTCATTGGCAAAGAACTCGGTGTTTCATTCGAGAACGAAACACATTGCAGTTGAGGTATCACTTCATACGGAAGGTATTGAAGTATGGATAGTTGAATCTGGAAAATGATTCATATGATCAAGAACCATGCGGATATGCTAACAAATCATTAGCAAAGGAGAAGTGGAGCTACACTTCACTTCTATTGGGTCTTCGAGTTTGAGACTTGAAGAGGAAGAAAAAAAGCTAAGGAAGGATCCAAGAATGATGTTGTACAGGTATGGTGTAGTAATTAATCTCCAAGTGGGAGATTGTTGAGTTGTGGAGCTCAATTACTTCAAATTAGCATGCAATGTAAAACTTGTTGGAAAACATAGTAACCATCATCAGTTAAAAGGGAACCAGCATCAGTCACCTAGACCCGGCATCGGTTAGGCAAGGAGGAACCGGCATCGGTTAGGGCTAACTGACATCGGTTACCTGTGCATGAGTGTTTTAATTAACTCTTAGGAATTAGATCTATTTTTAGCATTAAGTATATCTATTGATTGTAATTGCATGGCTAAGTGCTCTAATTTTATAAATGTCTATATAAGCATGAAAGCTAGGGTTTAGAAGTAGGAATTAAGAAGAACTTGAAAATTTTGGTAAGAGAGAGAATTCTTGAGGAGAAGGAAAAACTTGAAAGAAAGAAGTAATGTACATCTGAGAAGTGTGGAAGATTGTAAATCTTCATTGTATATCTTGTTAAAGCTTTGGATAATAGATTGGCTGTTTCTTGGTGGACGTAGCCCACACTGGGTGAACCACGTTAAATCTAGTGTTGATTTATAGCTCTTATTTTATATATTTCTTCTGGTAGAATATCCACTTTTATTTACATGTATGCTTAGATTTGATATATTATCTGTACAACTGGTGTGCTAACCCCAACACACAGGAGACATGAAAGGGCGCTCAAGGATTGTTTATAAAAGGAACAAGGACTTAGATAATTTTTGGAAATATGCCAAATATATAGATGGAGTGGGTGATATGCATGGATGCAAGAAGAGTCTATTTTTAGAGAAAGGAACTAGTAGTTTGAACTAGATCATGAAGACTTGGAGGCTATGCAAGTGACATGCAAAGTTTTGGGCTAAAAATAGGATTGGAACTGAAGTTATCTATAGGATATTTATTGTTAGAAGAACTTGTATCCTCCCTTGTTATCTTTGTAAGTGGGGTATGGCTATTATTATCATACAATCTATTTTTAGGATGTTTAGGCAGTGAATGGAAATTCCCCACCCCAATATATATGTATTCATTTGTAGGGTTTTAGTAGTTCCTCTTTGTAGTAGATTTATGTTATTGGTTTATGAGTGTGCATGATCTTGTGATGGTAATGGTGATGTATTCATCTATTGTGTTTTGATGAGTTAATATAATGGATCTTTATGGATGGATATTAATTATAGACCTAACTATTATTGGTAATTGTATGATGAAATTGATCTTAATTTTCATGTGATCTATAATTTTACTTCTTTATGTATGTTTCTACTAGGAGCTTGTGGATCTAGTTATTATGATTATGGAATATATGGTTGTGCATGTTAACCCCTTGGGTGAGTACTCATATTTGTCTAAGTGATGTGCCAGCGCACCTTGGGTTAAACTTGATAAAATAAACTACTACATTTTGGTTCCGTTGATGGGACCTCTTTTTCAAACTACTACAAGGATGATGTATAATTATGGCTTATCGTTTGACTCTTACGACCATTGAAGAATGGGTTGATAATGGCCAGGATTAGTTTGCTCAAAGATATGGTTCTAGACCTGATTTCAATCTCCACAGTTGGGTTGAGGAAAACTTGTATCATGAGGTTTATGAGTGATTCTTTAGTTATTTCCCTATAGAATTATATGAGTGGTTTTCTGCATATGCATCGATGAGGAGCCGGTATTATAGAAAAAGGGTTTGGAATTAGAGATAAAATAAAACCTTGTTTGATGATGATGAACCTTAGACATGTGTTTTAGATCGTTGGCAGGATGGTGTTGTGAATAGTTATACTTTGGAATACATTGTTTCCATGTATTATTTCCCATAATTTGTAGAGTTTGAGTTTATACATGAGCCCAGAGGATCCTACATTCGCATAATTCCTTTAGAAATTAAGATCTTGATGGTGGTGTTGAATTTAGAGTTCCTCCCTATGGCTAGCTAAAATTATCACCATACGCAGGGGAAGGAGTAGTTGTGGTGAAATATGGTGGACATCGTGGTAGAAAGGAAGAGAGAATAAATGTGGCTTAAGTTTAATGAAGCATGTGAGAGGGAGTTGGCAAAGCATCATGATATTAAGGATCGAATGGTGTTGCAGAGAGAGATTGATTGTGAAGGATTTGTAGCTCACGTAAAAGACATGGATTTGGAGCATCTAGTACTCCCCCATTTGGGTAAGCATCATAGAGAACCCTCTTCAGCTTTAGATGAGAGTGCGTTAAAATA
Organism: Taxus chinensis; assembly: GCA_019776745.2. Taxonomy (NCBI): domain Eukaryota; kingdom Viridiplantae; phylum Streptophyta; class Pinopsida; order Cupressales; family Taxaceae; genus Taxus; species Taxus chinensis. The sequence goes on along the minus strand of CM034151.1, from coordinate 289,405,858 downwards.
AATTCTAAAGACTGTGGGCATGCATTTAGTCCCACTTGTCAACCTAGCCCTTGCGCTTGGTGTTCCAGTTCCTAAAATAGTTGTTGATAAGAAAGCTAGTGCTCGCAATAGAGTAGAAACAAGTATATTTCATTTTCCACTAAATTTAGGAGTTAATCAGATAGTAAATTTATTGATGGCAGTGCAGACATCATCCTTTTTATTTAGGGGTCCGATTGGAAGTATATTTTATGGTGCATCATCTGGACAAGGCGTGGGTGCATAGAACATTGGTAACACATTTGGGAATAGCACAAATTTGTAGACCATGGGGGTTTAATTTAGTATAATAGTTGGAATGTAGAGTAGCTCATCCCTCTAGTCTAGTGCCTGCTACAGGAGGTGGATCAGGAGGTTCAGGATCTAGTGGATCTGGTGGAGGTGGATGAAACACAAGAGGTAATACAGGTTATGGATCTAGTGGGCATGGTCCACACAAACCCCAATAGGTGATCTATGAAATATCACTTCACCTCCCATAATATAGAGGAATTAAGGATCCAAAAGAGCACATTCATATGTGCAAAGTTTTATGGCACATGAAATGGATTATAGCCCCTGAGTGTAAGTCAATCCATTTTTCTACTACTTTACAATGGTGCACACATAGCTGGTATAGGAAATATGATCCAAATGAGACTTGTGTAAAATATAATGTGCTACATGATGTGTTCTTAGTTGAGTTTCATATACCCAAGTTTGAGCAGAAAATCATCAGCGTGCTGAAGGACATTAAGCAGGGCATGGCTTAGAGCATAAGGAAGTATGATGCACATTTTAAAACTTTGATTATCAAAGTTATCTTATGTTATTCACCCTAGCCAGCATGCACAGTGGTTTGTTGGAAGTTTGATCACACCTTTCAAAAGGGCAGTCACTTATAAAAATTTTACAGATCTGCGTGAGGACTCGAAGGTAGCTCTATGCATTAAAGTAGTGGGAAGCATAAATACTAGAGTTATCCCATTTCTGGAGGCACAGATCACATCGATGGCAAATTAATTGGAAAAAATATCAGCCAATTCATCTCATGAGATGCACGATGGGATTTGGTGCATATATTGCAAGGTGGAAAGGCGTACTAAGGACAGATACCCTCGTAAGTCAGTGTGCACCATGTTGATGGATTGTGAGATATGTCATTTGGATCATGATGTGAGTAGATGTCCCCTCTTACACCACATTGTCCATAAAAATGTATCCATGTCCTATAAAATTTGTAAGTTTTATACTCATGACATTGTTAACTAGAGGATAATCGATTATATTTATGAGGCTATTGAGACTAGTGTGCACCAGACCGGTGTAGCAAATGGATCTAAATATCAGGGAGAGAAACATAATGAAGGGCACAATAATAATGATAACAAGAATAGAGGATTGCATGATGGTTAAAAATTTTGTGGTATTGATGGAGGAAGAGAAGGATTCCCTAGAGGGACCTACTTTAAATATGGATCACCTAATCATTATCAGCGTGAATTCCCTCAAAATGTCATTTTCTCCTGGTGTAGGAAATAAACAAGTTTGAAGATTGATATGATTTGTATGAAAACATGAGTAATCAACATAAACAAGATAAGGGCATGGCTATGATTAAGATACAGTGCGTCAATGTATAACAATGGATGCCAAAGGTGGGACTGGATACTATACTACATCCTTTGTTAGTAACTACCTGAATTGAGGTGGCGTGCATGCATGAAGGCCTGAGGAACAAACCTATTATAACAAATAAAGAGGTGATCAATGTGAAGTACTATGATGTTGAACATTAGAAACAAGTCTACATCTAGAAAATATGGAGGTGATTAGGAATTTGTAAGGAGAAATTCAAGGCTTAAAGGAACAGGAACACGTGTTCGACAAGGTGAAGCAGGTTAACATCCCAAAGAAAGACATGGATGATTTAAAGGAAGTATGTAGGATGTTGCGATAAGATAACATCGTCCCCTTATTAGGAAATGGTTGAGAGAGAAGGTATTGTGCACACAATCTGAACATGAGAGGCAGATCCTCCATGCAAATCTACCTCCCCATAATCACGAGTATGATAGATATATTACTTTGACTACAGTTATAGATGCATGGCTCTTGAGTAATATTTTTATACATACAAGTACAAAAGTTAATGTGCTCACCTTGAATACTTTTAATCATATGGGAAGAAAACCATTGTAAACATCTACAAATGTGTTGTACATGGTAAATCAGACTAGGGATAATCCTATTGGAGTGTTAAAGGATACTACTATTATGATTCAAGGGGCCAAGTTCACTAGATGCTTTGAGGTACTAGAGCTTACCGAAGTGGATAGTTTTCTAGCCTTAGTTGGTCACCCTTAGTGTTATACGAATAATGAAAATTTGTACTTTAATAATGGGTACATTAGGTTTGAGAACAAATAAGAGTACATCATTATACCATTAACAAATGCAAAGGTTTCTCCCTATGTTGAGCCCTTGAGTGAGGACTTGAATAGAATTTACGTGCCCACTATCACAGATCTTGAAGAAAATGAACCATCTAAGAAAGGCATGATATAATGGGATGATGCTCATTCAATTACTGATACTACCAGTATTTCTTGTGAAAATTGGCACATGGGACATATGAAGTAGTAGGCCATGATATTAATAATAATGTTACTCGCATAGTGAGGTAGTGCATTGGTCGGTGTTTTAGGTCAGAAACCAGGTACCTCGGTACACTAACTGAAGGGATCCTTAACGTATTCTTACGTGGCATGGAATCCCAGTAGACATATCAAGTAGAAAGAAGAAATATGCTTGTATATACTCTACATGGGACTGCTAGCCTGCTGGTGGGTAGACACACAGAGATAACCTTGTGGAGTGGAAAGAAGTGAGAATCTCCTTCTCTACACAGGTTTCTTAGGAATAACATAATCTCACAACTTTATGAATTTCACTAGGAAGGATTACACTTCGCACCACATTTAGAAGTGTGAGAACCTCTAGACTAAGGCGGAAGAAGCTTTGCTACCCTCACTATGGGTACACAAATTCTACACTACCTTAGGTAGTTGCAAGTACATGCATGGTATGTACATGCAAATTTAACAAGAGAAACAAAAAATTGGAAGGAGATCACCACAGGTATGATTCATACTTTTGATTGTTTTTCAACTAAGCCTCAGGTCAATAAAGTATTGCAAATTGTGAAGCAACTTATTCTATGGGAGATAGCATGAAACCTAAAGTCCTATTATTTGAAATGTTTGAAGAATTGGATCTCAAGGCATGCCTTGACCTTCAAGATAATGAGGATTAAGAACTAGCTTGCACCTAGGAATAAAAATAAAAGGGTAAGATGCTCTGCATGATAGATGGTGAAAGATGATGAGGATAACAATCTATTTATTGATCACACTGAAGGTACACATGAGGTGATGAATACAACAGATGCGAAGGCACGCATGTATATCATGAACCTTTAAAAATGAAGAAAATTAACATTGGGATAGATGTAGAGCCCAAGGAGGCCATTCTTGGTGACTATTGGTTGAGAGCAGGAGGTTTCAAAGATTATTTAGCTCCTGCAATACTTCTAGGATCTTTTTCTAAGAGGATACCATGAATTGAAAGGATTACACCCTTATTTAGGGGATATGTGAAGCAAACTTAAGATAAGGCGCATGCTCGATTAGGAAGAGGCCTCATAGGATGAATCCTAATCTGTGCATTAAGGTGAAAGAGGAAATTCATAATATGCTTAACTATGGTATAATTGAGCCTATTAAGGAGTATGAATAGGTGAGTCCCATGATCTTCAACATTAAGAAGGATGTGCAGATAAGGATCTATGTGGATTATAGGGAGTTGAATGTTTCATGTGTGATTGACCCTTTTCCCACCCCTTTTACAGAAGATATACTTGAAGGGGTTTATGGGCTCGAGATCTTTTCTTTTACATATGGGTTATCTGGTTATCATCAGGCGTGGATTGCTAAGGAAGACCAGGAAAAGAAAACATTCACCACAAAGTGGGGAATTTTTACATGCACTGTGATGCCTTTTGGGTTGAAAAATGTTCCTGTAGTGTTCTTTTGCATTATGGTACAAGCATTTCAGGACTTCATTCATAAATTTTTGCAAGTTTATTTGGATGAATAGACTATGTACAGATTGGTGAAGGACCATTGTGACAATTTGAGGCTTATATTTGAAAGGTGCAAACAATTGAACATCTCGCTGAACTTTAAGAAGTGCATCTTTGCAACACCACTTGGAACTTTTTTGGGGTATATCATCTGCAATGAAGGGTTGTTGGTAGATTCGGCTAAGGTTGCACCGTTATTTAGGGCTTAGAGAATCCTATCAATAAAAGTGAAGTGTGCATGGGTTATTGGGACCTAAAGGTTATTATAGGAAGTTTATCAAGGACTATGCTAAGGATCTTTTGTGCCCTTCAGAAGAATTTTTGAAAAGTAAATGAAATTTTCATTGGAATGAGATGCAGCAAACACACATTTGATACATTAAAGGAGAGACTTACTTTTACAACCATTATGTGTACTTTCCTTCTTTGGACAAATCCATTTCATGTGCATGTTGATGCCTCTAGCATGGAAATTGGACGTAGTCTTAGAACTATCCTGGAGATGGTAGAGTTGATCATCCCATTTGTTTGGTAAGGAGGTTGTTGACACAATTTGAACAAAATTATACAACTACTGAGCATAAGGTGCTATCTATGATTTATGCGCTGCACAAATTCAGACAATACTTGCTAGCTACACATTTTATATTTTTCATGGATCACATTACGTTGAAGTATTTGGTCAATAATTCTATTTTACAAGGGTGCATATATAGGTGGATCCTAATATTTTAATAATTTCAGTTTATAATTGTGGTTAAAACAAGAAAAAACAACTCAAAATTTGACCACTTGTCAAGGATCAACTCTAGTGAGAATGTGTAGAGAATTGAGGATATAATGTCAGATGCACATCTATTCAAATTGAATCATGTGCCCATTGAACTTGAAGATATTTGAGTATTCTTATGCACACTGGCTGAGGAATGCTTGAGGGGATGAAAACTTTGGAAAGAAAACAACTTATCAATACATGTGGCACCCTATCAATTATATAGGAGGAGACTTGTATAAACTTATTCGTGATGAGGTTTTACATCAGTGCATTTTGGAATATGAGTGTGAGGGGATAATGGCTGAAGATCATGGTGGAATTGCAGGTAGAAATTATGCTAGGGATGCCATTGTGTGCAAGATTTTAATGGTCGGATTATAGCGGGAAACAATATACAAGGATTGTAAGGAGTATGCCAAGGCCTATGATCATTGACAACACCTTGGAAAGCCTGGAACAAGAGATGAGATACTTCTAAGACCAATTACAAGTGCTGAACCATTTGAAAAATGGGTAATTAACTTTGTGGGTCCTATTTCCCCACCTGCGTGTGTAGGACTAGTGCACACTACATTATAATTTATACAAGCTAGTTAATAAGGTGGGTAGAAGAAAAACCTACAAAGTATTGGACAGATGCTAAAAAAATGAGATTCTTGTGGGAGAACATTATCACCCGTTATGGATGTCCTTTAAGTCTTATAAGTGATAGGGGCGCACACTTTTTGAATGAGACCATAAAGATTTATTGGTAGAATTAATGGTGGCGCACCAAAAGAAAACACCCTATCACCCATAGGCCAATGGGACTGCCAAAATGTTCAACAATATATTGGGCCATACATTGAAAAATATTTGTGATGTTGGATTGAAGGAATGGGATTATAAAGTCTCTGATGTACTTTAGGCATACGAAACTACCTATAAGAGGTTAAATAAGGCCAAACCCTTCCAATTGGTGTTTGATGCTGAGGTTGTGTTTCATGTTGAGTTTATGTTAATTTCTTTATAAATCACATGCTCAGGAGGAGTCAATGATGAACAAGCGGTGGAAGAGCGCATATGTAATTTAATATAGTTGGATGAATGATGCGCCATTTCTTGATGAACTCAAAAAATAGAGAAAACATGAAATAAGGTATGACATGATAGGCATATTAGAAACAAGGATTTTAAGGTGGGAAATATGGTTCTTCTGTAAAATTTAAAGTTTGCATGCCACCTTGGGAAGTTGAAAGTTCACTGGTTAGGACCGTTTTTCATAACAAAAATATTGGAATTAGACACTTACCAGTTACAGGTGTTGGATGGAAATTTCTTTCCCTATTACTTCAATGGGAGTAGGCTAAAGTCCTACTATAAATATGTATTCTTGGTGTTTGTAATAAGGTAAAATTTTCATTTAGTTTAAGTTTTCCCTTACATTGTGTTCCCTTTATATGTGTTTCCTTTCCTTGTCACTATGCTTTGTCAATTTAGTTCACTGTTTTGTTGTAATAAACGTGTTTACACGCCAATTGTTGATTATTATCTATTGATTTCATGCACAAAATACTGCACATACATTTAGTGTGGGGTAGAAGGAAAGCAAGAGTGTGCGGGAGAAGAATTGATATTTACAAAGGCTTAAGTACCAAAGGAGCACGCATGTTGTTGGTGATATTGGTTACAGTTGAAGGGTGGTAAGGTGTCATAAGAAGAATGGTGATAATAAGGACGATGCCAAAGTAAAATCCACATACAGTGAATGAGCGCATAGTATAATGCGAGGTAGGCATCGACATAGATAACTACTTGGTTTAAGGCGCATAGGTTGATGTACTTTGTTGCATGGAACATGCAAAATCTGGGGTCAAAGTAGTTTGTGTGCTAGAAGGTTGAAGCTGGAATGTGTGATGAATGTGCATGTTGAGCACAATGAGAACTCCAAAAAAGGTGCAAAAAGTGGAAAAGTAGAATTTAATGTAGTCGTACAGTGGTAGTTGGTGAGAAATTAATGCGGGTAAAGATTAAAACACTATAAATTGGGCATTAGGGTAAAATCATTTTTACCTTACCTTGCGTGAAATTTGTGAAGAGCTATTATGTGACCTAGGGAAAACTTTGACGATCAAGTAAGAAATTGAGTGCAAAGTTGAAGGGTTTTGAACTAGAAGGTGAAAGATGACACATACAAGAGAAGTGTGAGTGTGAATGGGTAGAATCTTGCAGATTGAGATGGTGTGATGATATTTTGAAGGAATCATGACTTCTCTAGCCAGGGTTTCAAAGATTAGGGCACAAATTATAGAATTTGATTGGGGGCATGTATCAGTGTTCCATCTAAGGCTTGTAATGAGGAGTGTAGAGCAAGGGAGAGCTAAAATTTTGGATGCTGCAAAACTAAAATGACACCAAAGAAAGTAGTAACTAAGTCACCAAAAAAGAGAGGCAATGGAAAAGACAAACTGACCCCCACATTAGATGTTCAAGAGGAATGGTACTCAAAAATTTAGTACCCGAATGGGGTGTTAACGGGAAAAGAGTGGGCAACCCATGTTAGGAGCATGATAGTTAGTGACTATAACCATTGAATGGACCTAAGTGTGCGCGAAATGACAACAGAGCTTGTTCAGTCGATAGAGGAAAGAACCTCGGATGATAAACCTATATATGATGATAAGGTGAAGAGGGTATTGAAGAGTGCTAGACTATTGTAGGTGTATGAGCTTCCATTCTTCGAGAAGCCTAAGAGGCTATATCAATGGTTAATGTTGCACGTGTATAAGGACTACTTATATTTTGGAGGTAGAAGGATGTGCATCACCACATAGTTGATTGAGAAATATACTGGACTAATCAATACTAATAACTCCTTTGATTATGACCTAGGCAATGATGTTGAGGCGAAGAAAGCTGTAAAGGAGCATGAGTATAAGAAAGGAGGGCGCGCATTTGACATTGTGAAGTTGAATGATCATGTCATGAGGATGGTCGTGTGTTTTCTCACAAAGCTAAGTGGGTAGGAGAGATGGACACAGGTGAATAAAATATGGTTGTACACATGTAAGAAAATATCATAAGGAACGATATCCAATATTGCTTCCTTTATAGTAGAAGATATTATTGATGTTGTGCACAATGGTGATAAGATTATGTTTGGGAAAATCTTGTTGGTAATAGTGTTCTCTAAGATTGGGGTGTCTGATGGGCCTAAAGACAAGACATGGGAGTATCCTACAGAAGATCCCTCCCTTGCAAAATGATTTGCTAAGTATACATGTGACACAGTGTCACCAACATACAAGGCACATGTGGACAAATGGTATAACAAATTTGTGATGCGTTCAACGCTAAGTGGAAGATTCCAAAACAATTTCCTGCCCTTGTAGATGGAGTTTTTGAATTCATTGTTTATCAACAATTTTGTATTAGGAGGTTTATACTAATTGATAGAACTAAAAGCCCATGGTACAAAATCTGGTTTACTTTCACAATGCACTACTTTCAGAGTGTTGTGAATAGGTTCAAAGAGCTGTAGAAGTTAAGATATGATCTAAGCAAAGTGAATAAGGATCACCATGATATGCTACAAACACTTGTCTACCCCAATAAGTGCGCGTATGAGGAGAAGTATGTTTTAGAAAGCATACATTTGTTGAAGCCAATTACATTGTCTATAACATCGGTGGATGCAGCAAGAATATACATCTACCTTAGGCCTCGATTTTTTGATAGAGAATTCATGGAAGACAATGTAAGTATTCCTGAGTAGCCCTCTACATGGAAGAAGGTCTAACCAAATAAGTGAGGGCACGAAGAGACTTTTTCTGTTAGTAGAACTGAAGGAGTAGTTTCAAGCGTGCCCGCTGGATAAACTTCAGAATGGAAGGATACATGAACAAACACCTATGTCAGGGGGCAACCAATTAGAAGAAGGTCTCTGGTGCAAAAATAAATAAAATAGTCCATAGTTCGGACTCTGAGGAGATGAAGAGCCAGGAGGAAGAAGAAGGAGATGAAAGTGAGGAAGGACCAGTTAAAAAGTTGGGTCCACAAGTGCATATTTTTAAAGAAACGAATGAATGTCAGGATGAGCACTTTGAGGATGCACATACAGTGGATATGGATGAAGAGGGTGTCGGCGCGACTAGTACACATGTTATAAAGGAAAACCCAAACCCTACTGAAGAGCATGAGGATAGGCACACTCTGACCCTAAAATGGAGAGCAAAGTGGAGAAAGAAGTCACAAATATTATTAAACACTTGGTAGAGTATGAGGTGGAGTGTAATGTAGAAGAAGAAAGGAGTGAAGGGCAGAAAGGGATTATGGGTGGAGAATCATGCCTTGCCATAGGTTTCCCCAAGGGTGTTCACGAAAAGAGACAAGTGTACATTCCCCAAGGACCTATAATGCAGTATGCTAAGGATACTAATAGCTGGTGAATTTGGGTTTGAAAGTTCTGATATAAAGAAGTTAAGTCAGAAGTATTTGAAGAAGAGTCGGGATACATATTAGGAGTGTTAGGATGAATGGCGGTAGTCGTAGGAATGGGAGCTGAAACATAAATGGGTGGAGTGGAGGCCATGGGTGCTGAAGAATGAGTAATGATAGAGGTCGAAGCATCGCAAGAGTTCTTAGCATCAATCAAAGCATGTAATACATGCAAAAGATGAGTGGGATTATCACGCAAAGCTTGTCAAAAATCAATAAATTTGTTTAATTGGTCTTGGTCAACATTGGTATCTTCATCATATGAATTTTCACTATTCAGATGCTTCTATTTCACGAAGAGGAATATTGTGCGACCTATCCAAAGGATTCTCAGTTATAAGCATATATATAGTTATGTCAGCCATTAATTTGGGAACTCTACGAGCAGATGATGTTGGTGTGAGCTATGCTATTGAGTCATGCACTAGGGTTACTCAACACCCTATATGTATCCCTTCATTTGACATTTATGAGTATGCCAAGACACTTTGTTGTCTTTCTCTACATATGCAAGCTTTGTTCTGTTATGCAAGTTATTCAGTTGTTGATCGATTCTTCCTTGTGATTATGTTGGAGCCATTACAATTCAACTAGAGTGCAACTTCATCATGGTACACAGTTTCTGATATGATTTGTCAACTCTTTCATGGTATCAGAGCTGAGATTGTGTAAACGTGCACTCATTTTTTTTGAGTTGTGATTACTCTTGTTTTTTCATTTTTTTAAAACTCCTCGTGTAAGTTTTCGATCATTATATTCTGGTTTTTCCTTGTTAACGTATTTAACTTCTTGCTCTTGGAAAGTTTTCGGGTTTGTTGTGTTCTTTGTGCATGTGCAGGTATTCCTGAAGATTTCAGGGGTTTTGTAGCTATATTTAGCTAACTGCAACTAAATTTGGAGATCAATTAAAATAGAGGTTTATTTTCTGGTTTTTTAAATTTTTATTAAACTCGAAATTTCCATATCTCTAGTTTTTTGGTCTCTCTTGTGTATTGCTTGGTTTTGCAGTACATGTCATATTTCGGTGTTTGGCGTTTTGGCTCCACCCCAAGCTTTCTAAACTTCTTGCGACCTATCCTGGCTTTGCCTGAGTCGTTTTGGCCGTTGGTTCTACCATCTGGCCGTGTGTTCTTCCTAGTCGCGTCTTCCCCTCAGCCCTTGGCTCCCATGTGCCCTGCTCTATGCTCGCCCCTAGCTCCCTACCATGTCTTCCCCTCGGCCCTTGGCTCCCGCGTACCCTATGTGCTCTTCCCCACTCCCTCTGAGCCGAGCACTCACCTCAAGCCTCATTCTCCCCTGCGTGACAACTAAGCCCACCAAGCCTGTCCTCAAAGCTCTCTGCCCACGCAGCTTCTTCAAACAATTGTCAGTTGTTACAGTTTATTTGGTAAGGTTTCTAAACCTATTTTGTTACGTATTTTTTAAATACTTTCCAAAAAATTTAAATCCAAAAAGCTTTTTTTGTGTTTTTTTAAAATTCTTTCTATTTAAATCAAATCAAAAAGCTTACGCTTTTTTTTGGTAAAGTTTTTAAGCTTTTTCAAAAAAAAAGAAATTTTTCCCTTTTAATAGATTTGGGATAATTTTTCTTTTTCAACTAAATTTAAAAAAAAAAAATGGAATAATTTAAATTAAAAAGGGAAAGTATTTTTTTTTACATTTAATTAGGATTTTTTTAATCTTAATTAATTCTTCATATTTAATCAAGTTTTTTTTAAATTACACATTCCATAATCGTAATTAATTAAATTAAATTTTTTTTGCAATTACAATTTACGATTAGATAAGTTTTTTTTAATAAAAAATCATCTCTTAAATTAACGTCATTATCGTTTTTTTACAAAGTCCAAATAGCTCTAAAATTAGCTAAATAGGACGTTTCCGAATGGTAAAACTCGTTATTGTCGATTTTTTTTACTAATCGTGTGCTCAAGTGTGCAATGACACGCTGAGCACTCCTTGTCTTCCACGTGCCTTTTCGGCGTTCTAAAGTTCATTAGAACTCATTCTGAGTTAACCATTGTATTTTACCCTTATTATTGCTTACGACTAGTGAGTGCATCCACCACAGTTTACAACAAGGGGGTATCATTTGCGACTTGAGACGCTTTTTCTCACAACCAGGCTTTAATTTTGCCTCCTTCCTAGTTTTTAGAAATTGTGCTCATGTACAGTGTCACTTTGCTGCGCTTCTCGAAACATGATTTTGGTCTCCTCTCTTGTGCGTTATTGTAACGTCCCCATTTTAGTACATTAGAACAAGTAATTTTTTTTTTGATAAATGCTCCCTAGTTCTAAATACATAATTTAGAACTCACAAATCAAAGCAACCATTCTTATAACAGATAACCATATGCAGCTGTAATGACTCGGAGTACCTCCGATCTATTCATTCCATGACTCGGTAATCTACCGATCTATTCATGAGTATCAAGAGTTGGTTTTTTTGTATTTTAACACATCACTCTTGCAGTTCTCTTCCATAATCTGGGATTCAGAATGCTCTGTCCAAGGAACCTATCTGAATAATTGTTACCATTATTCATCGGCATCTCATCCCTTAGACTATGTGACATAGGACAACGCAATCAGCAGCTTGCGATACTTTGGCCAAATATTTGAAACATATTTCTTATGTCTCGTATTCCTTGATGGCATACACGTCAATTCTGGAATACGTCCTTCACCCCATTCCTTTGTTATGTAGAATGTCTTATATTGACTTCTATCAGTCTCTCCTGCCCCAAGTTATTCACTCAGAAATGGATTAATAATATGGCAACGTTATAAGGATGCTCTCGAGAACTAGGGATACGCTGACATACTGGGCCAACCCTAGTTAACCCAGTGTGTCAAGGTACCCCGAGTCTCCAGGGGCAGCCTCATAACATGACCATTTCGGTAACCAGTCCCAGAGTAAAAACTTGTTCGAGTTTAAGGAGTAAATGTTAACGATCAATGCAAAGGGTGTCGCCATAAGTCACCTGCATTGTTGTATCTTCAAGAAGATCCTAATCTTCTCGAAGGTATAACCCTGCAATCGACCTGTGCCATCAACCTTCAAATCCGCCTCGAAAAGATCTACTTAACTTTAAGGTGTTACTTACATGGAATTTAAATTATACTTTAAGACACTCCTTTTTAGGGTAGTCTTTTCCCAATCCCCTAGGTTCCTCATCTTAAAATTGTCCTTCTTATTAAAACCCAATCCACAAAGAGAAGTTTAATAAGATTGAGGTCTCAACAAGGAGATCATTGTTTCACAATAATCTTAATCTACGAAATTGGGTAGTAACCCCAAGTCTTCTCATAAGATTGCTAACTTATCCCTTTTGGGTTATTTCCAAATCTTAAAACTGAAATATATCTTAATTATTAGTGTTAAGATATAGTGATTTTAAAAACATTCAGTACGTTGTCTTGACTTAGATCGAGGTTAGAGAGTAACATATTACTCTTCCCGTACAGCCTCTTGAAAGGATTTATTTTAACCTTAGCTTCTCAAAAATCAGTGATCTAAATTACAATTAGCTTTAAATAGATCATATCAGAACTATTAAACATTTACAAGAATTTAGTCACATAATCTTTGCAAGGCTTACCTAGAGAATTCCCAAATATCTCCAAGGTATACAATAATATAAATGTACTTTAAAACATTCGAACCGAAGAAGTTCAATCCATCAAGATACAGTTGTAACCATATACAAGTAACAATCCCTTTATTTCATTCATTACAAGCTAATCAATTACAACTTATGCATTCAGCATATGAGATACAATACTCAACAGCAAGAGAACAACTTCCTTCGTATAATACACTTAGAGAAGTCAAATTGGAATTCAACATAAAACCAAATTAAATAATTTGAGCATCATATCAGATCTGCGTGCCTTTACCTCTTACGACAACCATCTGCAAAATTGCCAACACGGGTCAGTTCTGTGAACTGAGCATGATAAGCACTAAATCTTAAAACAATTGCATTCTACCAATTGCTCTCATTGAACAACCTGTTTAAATGAAATCAGGCTAAATATCTTTCTACAATTTTAACATGACTATAATGCATAACCCCTATTATAGCTGTCAAATAGTCCTAAATATTTTCAGATGACTCAACGTAAATATTAGAGACTAAGAAGAAAAAAATAATTCCAAAACATCCATCCATCTGTATCTCCAAGACAACAACAATCTAACAATTTATTCCATTCTAAAAAAAATATCCTATCAGTTCGTATTTCAACAAGTATGATTCAAACAAATCCACAAGGCAGTTTATAATAACCAGCAAGCTCACTGACATAATTCCTTTTCAATCATACACTATGTTAATGGTACAGACAAGTATAACCACTTATACAGCAATACACACTTTATGCCAGTCTCTCCATACAATACCATTGTCTATTCTTGTTTTACCCTTACCGTAGAGATCACATAAGGATACAAGAGAAGAAAACATTCATAGTTTCTAGACAAGTAGAGAATAACTTATTATTCATACAGTTATAGATATCAACATAACTTAATAGTAGAGGAGAAAGAAATAGAGACATTCATATTTCCATTCCAATCATGTTCATGACTGTACCGTCCTCTCAAGAGTACTGCTTTTACACTATACGCATGCGACTAAATCAGCCGAGACCACAAGAAGATACTACAGCTTCACCAGAATTTCAATATTAAATTCACCTGTAGATTATTAAGCAATACGAGAGTTCACACGACGAGCAATAATAAAATAATCTAACCCAAAAGGCTCAACAAATCTTTCCATATTATTCAACAACATGCAAAACATCCAACGCCATCGCCTGTCATGGCACAACTAGTAACTTTTTATCTCAGTCAAGCTCAAGACTAAATAACACGATAACAGAAGACATAACCGTGTGCAACCCAGCGACACTCCCACTGAGTCGAAATACTCAACAACAAACAGCTGAATCTAATCCCTACTAAATACAGCAAGGACTTAAATCAGAAGCTGAAATCAAAAGATAATAACCACAACAAGATCTTCATAGAAGTCATCATCATATTATTATTTTCAACAAAGTTTCATCCAAGCCGAGATAATACGAATACAACAAGGACTCATACAAAGTCGAGTTAAAAATGTAAACACAGCGTGGACTAGATCAGAGTCGAGCCATCACGCAAACACGTCAGGGCTTCAACAGGAGTCGTGTTCACATGGAGATACTGCAAGGACTCCAACTGAGTCGTATCCAACAAGAACTTATAGCCAGGGTTAGGATTGAAGTCGAATTCATACGAAAACATTCAAGGTCTCCAACTAATTCAACACCAACAGTCTTCACACTAAACTTCTACAGAAGTCGAAATACAAGATACATATTAAGGATTTCAACAGAGCCAATATCAATAAGCATTCACAACCAAGCTTATACAGAAGTCAAAACACTGGTTACATATCAAGGACTCTAACTGAGTCAATAACAACAGTATTCAAAACTAAGCTTATACAGAAGAGAAAAACATAATATAGGCTTCAAGGATTCAAAAGAAGTTGAACCCATGTAATATTCTCAAATAAACTTCTACAGAAGTCGAAATACAAGATTCATATTAAATTCAAGAATTCCAACTAAATCAATAACATACAGTATTCACGACTGAACTCCTACAGAAGTAGAAACGTATGTTACTTTTTTTCAAGGACTCAAAAGGAGTCGAACCCATTTAGTATTCTCAAATAAACTTCTATAGAAGTAGAAGATACTATCTATTTCCAAGAATTCCAACTGTATCAATCTCAACAAGTGTTAACAACAAGGCTTCAACAAAAGTCGATACCAAACAAGAAAGCATTTTATGGACTCCAACAGAGTCGAATTCGTACATTATCCTTGCAAGCATCTCTACAAAATCTAACCAAAATGCAAAACACAGCAAGATAATTCAACCTTATGAAACAAAATGTACACCCAGCAAGGGTTCAACTGAATAATCGAGCCAGCATGAAGATACAGTAAACTAATTCATACAATGCTACCATAAAAACCAACTGGACCAAAAATCATCTGAACAGAGTTGTTCTAAATGAAATCATTTGAAGGAAAGCAAGATTTTTAAAAGTTAGGGCCTAACATGCCTGGTAATGTCGCTTAAAAATCCGAAGAAGACCTCTGAATGAGCTCGAGCCTTCTCCTCTTCTTCCACGTTAGATTCAACAACAATAATTTGTTATTTCCATGCCTTATAAACTTTCCTCGACAGAGAAAAGAGCTAGTTATTCTCATAGTTGCCATGCAACACCAAGTAGACTGGTTCGAAGAACCAGTGATCAAACAGAGAGAAAACCCAGAGCGTATGGAAAACCAAACAACCAACTAGTTTTCCATTTTTGCATGCCTTCCTGAGCAATCCGTGCTCGGAAATCGAGTTCATTAATTGCATTAACTCCAAAATTCCCGCTCAATCTCCATTGCCACTGACCGCCATAGTTGGCGATGGACAAAAACAAACCAAAGACCATTTCCAGATTTGGCAACTCTGCCACGTCAGATTGCATTAGATATTTACAGCCTCTGCCAAATCCCAAGTCCTTCATACTTATCCATCTCATTTAATGCCATAGAAACTACTGCCCATGGCTTGTACCCCTTCATAGGTCCCTTTCATCCATGATCATTAGTTAGGTTAGAAGCATAGGTTAGACCTTAAGGTGATACTTAATCTAACCTCCTTAGCGCTAGGTCACTAACCTTAGAAACATTTAGCTTATAGTTTAGGGCTAGGTTAGATTAGCACTAATCCAACCCATAGGTTATAGTTTAGGTTTAGGTTATTAACCTGAATAGAACCAGTCTAGGTCTAACAATTAGAATCGTTCAGTATAAGAACCAGCAGATATACATTCCCGAAATGGATTTAATCTAGCCTTGATAATAATCTAGCAATATATATATCAGAATTTATTACCTGGCTCAAGGTCTAGACCTTCCTGATATTACGATATCGGGAACCAATTCATTTAACAAGACCAGCCTGAGTTAGACTTCGGAATTGTTCATTCATCACATTCAGACCTTGCAACTTTCGTAAGGTCTATAATTTTTTTGTTCATCAGAATAAACTTAAAACATCTCTTGGATCAATGCCACTGATCCAAGGCTGAGTCATAAAGATGGATAAATTCACAATTCCTTCCGAAATCAGATTAAACTCAGGTGTAAAAATGAAAGAAATAAAAGAGTCCAATTATGTTCCGACTCAGTCAAAGATCTTCAAATGCAAAGAAGATACAATCCATATCAAGCATGACTTCACAATCAAAGGAACACATCCTTTTTACAGAAGAAATCATATATCAACACTTGAATGCTCAAGAGGAAGTAACAATAGTTCAGAGTGTTACAGTTATTATGCAGATTGCAAGGTGAGTTACCAAGTGTTTCTAGACGCACGCTCGGACCCGATTGTATTCAATGCACTAAACTATAAAGTGTCGAAAGCATGGGGGTTATTATATTGTCCTGGGTGGTTGTGTTTCTTTTCTACATTCCTTCTCTCTCCTTTCACTATGGATGTACTTTCAATTCCTTTGCTTGCGTCGTTTAAATTTTTCGAATGGAGATCAAAAATAATTATGAAACTAAGGGGTAAAGGGTTATTTCGCATCACCATGGGAACTGAGACTGAACCAGATGATAACCCTAAAAAATCTAAGTGGTTAAACCATAGTGATGAAGCTTTAGGTCTTCTTTGCATGTATGTTTCTCCCGACTTGCTCTTCTACATTGAGTCGTCTGAAACACCTAAGTCTGCGTGGACAACGTTATATGAAATGTTTGGACAACACGATGACATGAGAATGCATGAGTTGGAAAACAAACTACTAGGGTTAAATCCTAGTGATTTTGAAAACCTACAAGCATTCTTCTCGAATTTTGTCCACACTAGATTATTGTTAAAGGAATTTCAAGTAGAGAAGAAAGATTCTCAACCGATCTTGTCGATTCTCTCTAAGTTAGGTCCTGAATATTTTGTCTTTGTGTCAACTTTTTACGCTACAAATTTTGCGTTAGGCAAGGATTGGAATATGCCCTCCTTTGACTATTTTTCGTCCCAACTCATTCGAGAACAAGAAAAACTCATTCAAATGGGGTCTCTCAAGTCCAAGTCACATGCCCTTGTAGAAAGTACTAGTAAGGAAAAGAAGACAAAAAAGAAGAAAGAAAAAAAGGATCAACCTAAGAAAGAAACCAAGACTGATACTAAAAATAACACAAACACTTCGACTTCTGAGCCTAGAGCACAGAAAAATAGGTATTTATGTTCCTATTGCAAGAAGCCCAATCATAAAGAGCATACATGTATGAGAAAACAAATTGATCACCTTACTCAATTACTTGAGAAAAATAAAATAGGTGTTCCTGAGTCTATAAAAAAAATGCTCTGAAGGACGAGTCTTCCATTAAAAAAGGTTCTAAATCTGATAAGAAGAAAGGAAAGGCCCTTGTAGCCAAAGTTGTTCCTTCATCGACGTGGATTATAGATTCCGGTGCCTCGCACCACATGGGTTCTTCACATGTTGAGTTCTCCAACATCGAGCCTTGTGGAATGTCCCAAATCACGATGGGTAATGACATGACAATGTCGATTTCTGGTAGTGGATCGGTAGAGATGGACGGGGAACATTCAACCAAGTGTTGAGCATTCCTGATCTCTCTACCAATCTCCTATTGGTTTACCAAATTACTCACCTTGGTGAAGGAATGCAAGTGGAATTTGGTCCTAACTCGGTGATTATTTGTGAGCTTAATGATGACACTACAGTGGCTAAGGGAAAGGAGGATCACCGTTCATGGTTATATACCTTTTCCCACTTTACTTCTGATTCTACGCCCACTACCTTGCTCACTCACGCAAATGAGGTTAGTAAGCTATGCCATGAGCATTTCAGACATCTAAATTATCGCTACCTTGAACAATTGAGCCAAAGTGAAATGGTCAACGGGTTACCCAGCATCAAGTTTTCTAAGGGTCTTTGTGAGGGTTGTACCCTTGGAAAACATCCTGAAAATAAATTTGACAAAGGAAAATCCTGGAGAGCTACTTGTCCCTTGGATCTTGTTCACAGCGATATTTCTGGTCCATTTCTGTCTCCTTCATTTACTAGAGCTCTTTATGTGCTAACCTTCATTGATGACTATTCGTGATATACTTGGGTATATTTTCTTAAGCTTAAGTCTAAAGTCTTTGAACATTTTCAGGACTTTAAGGCTCTTGCTGAGAAACAGGCGGAACAGTCTATCAAGGTTCTTCGAACTGACAATGGAGGTGAATATGTAAATAATAGGTTCATGGATTTCTGTACTTCTGAAGGGATCTCTTTGCAGCATACAGTTGCATACAACCCTTCACAGAATGGAGTAGCAGAAAGAAAGAACTATACTCTTAAAGAGATGGCCACTTGTATGATTCACTCGAAGTCTCTTCCTCCACAGTATTGGGCTAAAGCAGTGAATTGTGCTAATTACATTCAGAACCGTGTTCCACATAAGGCAGTAAGAGGGATGACACCCTTTGAATCTTGGTTTGGACACAAACCTGATGTTGAGTACTTTCGAGTCTTCAGACCCAAGGCTATGGCTCGGATTCCCAAGAAGAAACACAAGGCTTTGGAACCACAATCCAAACCTTGTATCTTTGTAGGGTATCCTGATGGCGTGAAGGGATATCAATTGATGAATCCTATTTCTCATGAGCTATATAATGAGAGAAGTGTTAAGTTCGATGAGTCTTGTTCGACTTCTACTTCTCCACCTATTGAGGTTCTTCAGCTCGCTAATTCAAATTCTGACTCATCAGATGATGAAGCTGTTGAGCGTGCTCTGCTTCTTGATCCTCCCGACCATCAAACCTCTTAGTCTTCTGATTCTGATAGTAGCGATGATGAGGACTATATCCCTTCTCACTCAAGTGAAGAATCTTCCAACTCTAAGCCTGATCCTCCTGGTCCTCTTTGGGCTAGGAAAACTTTGCAAAGTGCTGGAGATTTAGTTGGAGATACTTCAGATATGAGACGTACTCACTCAAATTTTGTTAGACCCCACTCTTTCTTCGCCTCTGCTTCTGATCCACAGTCTTTCTGGGAGGCTTCTGGTATTCCTGAGTGGGATTCTACCATGGATGATGAGTATTCCTCTCTCATGAAGAACGATACTTGGGATCTCACCCCTCTTTTGAAAGGAAGAAAAATCATTCGATGTAAGTGGGTGTTCCAAACAAAGTATGGAGTAGATGGAGATGTTGAAAAGTTTAAAGCGCGATTAGTAGCTAAGTGTAATGCCCACTAAATTAACCCACACCCTAAACGACCGAAATTAAATCATGTAAGAAAAGTGTAATTAAAACCTACAATTTGCCTTCTCAAAAAGCATTAAAAAAGTCTAATCTCAACTCTCCAACCATAGGTATGGTTGGTGATTAAATTTAAGAGGTATGGGACAAGTTTAACTTGTCCCTCAAGCCTCTAAAATCAGCCTCCAAGGACATATTTAAATTTCCAAGAAAGTGGAGTGTTTCACACTCAAAAGTCAATTCACACATCACTTACATATCTCTTACACATTACTTATATCACTTTAAAACATGGCCAACAACTCTCATTAACTACCTTCTTATGACATATTTGATTTATTTATTTTAACAATATGATTACTCACAATATTTACACATCATTTAATAATTAATGAAAGAGGTAAAAGCACCACAAAATAAACACATGCAAACATAACAAAGGGACCAAAAATAAAATAAAAACATGAAACCCCTTGGTCACAATTAAAGATGATCCCCCTCATGGGAATCCCTAACACATACAACCATGCACAAACAAATACTAGTTGCCATGGTGACCTTGTTGAATTCATCTAGAATTCCAATGTGGTTGGTCTCCAATCCCCCGATGTTTGTTGTGATATTTTAACCTACAAAACAAAAATACCTCCTTCTACCTCGTGGCCATATCAGAACATCCAAAACAATATAAATATTATTCCCAAAATCATCTAGATATATGAATCACAACAACATCGAAGCAATCTAACAATATCATTTGCAATTTTACTCAACAACTATATCATCATCCAATAATTTCTATTTTTAGGTCTACTCACAATATCCAAATATCACAAGTCTGCACAACATCTATAATATAACCATGTCAAACAATATACCATCATCAATATCCAAAATGCCTCTAATAATCATCATGCATCATAACTAAACCAAGTCAACAATAATCCATGATCTACACCTATCATCATACTATAATAAGGTCCATACTCATGTCTATAATATAATCAATAGTATCACGATTAGTATCAAAAGGTGTCAAAGGAAAGTGGGCACTACACTAAGGGTTTCTCCTAGATAGCTAGGGTTGATTATACAGAAACCTTTGCTCCGGTTGCGAAGATGACTTCTATTCGATTGACCCTTGTCATTGTTGCAACAAACAGATGGAAATTCCATCAAATGGATGTTAAGAGTGTCTTCCTTCATGGGGACCTAGAGGAAGAGATCTACATGGAACAACCTCCGGGTTATGTCCATGATCCCTCCCTCATTTGTAAGTTAAAGAAGTCTCTTTATGGCCTTAAACAAACCCCTCGGGCTTGGTATGCCAAGATGTACTTCTTTTTACTTACATCGGGGTTTACTAGGTGTCACTCTAATCCAAATGTTTATATTCTATAGCAAGATGACTCCATACTCATTCTTGTTCTCTATGTTGATGACTTGTTGATCATAGGCAGTTATTCCTCTATTATTGATTCTATGAAGATCACCTTGGCCAACAGGTTTTCCATGACTGACTTAGGTCTGCTTCATTACTTTCTTAGGATCTAGATTTCACAATCTGACTCGAGAATTTTGATTTCGTAGCCTAAACATGCTCTTGATTTGCTAGCTCGTTTTTAGATGTCCGATTGCAAGTCTTCTCCTACTCCTTTTCTTTCCGGGGTTAAGTTGGTTTTTGATTGCTCTACTCCCTTGGTTGATGGTACCCTTTATCGACAGTTGGTGGGGAGCTTGATTTACTTGACTCACACTTGACTGGATTTATCATACGCTGTTGGGATCATGTCCAAATTCATGCATGAGCCACATGAGCTGCATTGGAAAGCAATTAAATGGATCCTTCATTATGTTTATGGAACTTATACTGATGGTATTCACTACCATGGAGGGGTAGATATTGACTTGATTGGGTTCACATATTCTGATTGGGCCGGTGACTTAGATCATCAGAAATCTAATTATGGCTACAGTTTCTCGCTTGGTTTGGGTCCTATTAGTTGGTCTAGCAAGAAGCATAATGTAATTTTGATATCATCTATAGAGGTAGAATACAAAGGAGCAGTTAACGCTGCCACAGAAGCTATTTGGCTACAGGGTATTCTGATAGAGTTTGGCATCCACCTTCGGCGGCCTACCATTATCTACTGTGATAACACGTGCACTGTCTCTATTTGCAGAAATCCAATTTAGCATCAGTGGACGAAGCACATTGAGATCCATATGCACTTCATACGAGAGCTTATTCATGAATGTATCATTGACATTCAGACAACTGATAAAATTGTAGATTTATTTACCAAGCCCTTCACTGAGATGAAGTTTCTTCACTTACAGTCTCTTCTTGGGGTGAGGTCTTCTACAGCTGCTCATCTTCTTCGAGCTATGTAGTCCTTCTTTTCATTTTCTTCTAGAAAGATGTTGTTTATATATGGGCATCTTATTAGGCCTTTAGTTGTCAGACCCCATTGACACATCTTTCTTAGTTGTTTAGGAGTGTGTTCTCTTTCAATCTGACTCATCATAGCCGCTACCCCAGCTTCGATGAAGGGGGGGTGTTGGTGTGAGTTATCCTATGTGTCCTCCACTCACATATGGAGGGTCGTCTCACATGGGTTAGGTTTAGGGTTTGTTATTGAGTCATGCACTAGGGTTACTCACCCTACTATATGTATCCCTTCATTTGACATTTACGAGTATGCCAAGACACTCTGTTGTCTTTCTCTACATATGCAAGTTTTGTTCTATTATGCAAGTTATTCAGTTGTTGATCGATTCTTCCTTGTGATTACGTTGGAGCCATTACAATTCAACTAGAGTGTAACTTCATCGTGGTGTATAGTTTCCAATACGATTCATCAACTCATTCAGATGAAGGAAACTCACAATATTGAAAATCCCAAAAACATCCACTACGGGTGACATGCATAAGAAGAAAAGAGTGTAAGAAAGAAGGTGGATTCAAAGATGAGTTCACCAAAATGATTAAGATAAATATAAAATATATGCCTAATTAGAAATGTTGTAAGACTGTGTCGCAGTGGAAACTAAATGAATAGGAGGATGAAACCTTCACACAGTGGCCCAAGAAAAATCATATTCAAGTTGACTGAGTAGACTGGGGCACCTGGAGAGGGATGGAGGCACCTGGGGCACCCTGGTATGAGATTTGGGCACCTTGGTTTGCGGAAATGACCAAGGACCCTCTTATGGGGTGTCATTGGATATTCACCTGTGTTCACTTCCTGTCGCGTGAAAATCGGTGAATGTTCGCTACAACCTGCGATAAAGGAGATCACCTGCAAAGCCCCAAGTAAAGCATCAAAACCCTAAAAAGAGAAAGATGCATATGAAGGGGTCAGATTGACCTCATCAGCCACAATGAGGGACTTACTAACTCAGCATTGCACTACATTTCATACCCAAATGTAGTTCTAGGTGTGTGTGTGTGTGCAGAGTCGTGCCCTAGGTGCTTTTATGTGTGTCGCACTTTGTGAAGTAGTGAGCAATAACTAGATGTAAAATGTAAATAAATAGTGGATGGAATATAATAAACTCCCCTCATATGAAGTGTGATGGAGATGAACAACCTTTGTCCCTTGTGATGGAGTTATATGGATGCAAATGGAGCCTTTGATGGATACAACCTTAGGTGGAGATATTATACCTTAGTGTTTGGTCCCTCATTATGGTCTCATAACTTTATATTTATAGGGTTCTCTTGTTATAATTTTGTAATCAACCTCGAAAAGGCCGACCACCAAAAATATGAAAATTTCAAACAGCTAAAGAGTGCCCAAAAAGTGAGAGGAAAGTGTAAAGAGGATTAGGGTGCCTGGGGCGCCCCAATCAGAAATAGGAAAAACAAAAAATGGCAGTACAAACTGGGAAAACATGGGTGACAGATTGAAAAATTAAGCGTAAAGTAAAATAAAGTGGTCAAAGACATGAGTTAATTACTACTCTTTTTCACTCAAGAACCATATGAATAGTAGTATGAAACTGAGACTAAATAATTACTCAAAGTGTGTGATTTAGTGTCTACACAAACATCAAACAAGTGTTGCAATTTCTACTGTTGAAGTGGAATAGATAACAACTACTCATGTAAACAAGGAAGCGATGTGGATTCAGAGATTGTGTTCCAGAATTGGGTTCATCTAAGAAATGGCGAGGATAGATTGTGATTTACAGGATGTGATTTGTTTGACAAAGAACCCTGAGTATTATGTACATAACGAGCACATTAATGTGTGATATCATTTTATAAGAGAAATGATTGAGGAAGATAAGCTTCTATTAAAGAAGGTGGAGATCAATTTGGATGTTGTGGATTCATTAACTACAATGACTATTAAGAAGTTTATCTGATGCAAAAAGATATGGGCTTAATTGCCAAAATTTGCTAAGGAATGAGTTTGTGTTCCCTTCATACAAAATGTTTAACAAGTGGAGAATGTTTCAACTTTGCATGGAATTGCACAAGCCTTATTTTGTAGTGGTTTAATTGCACAATGACTATCACACGATGGTTGGATTGTGCAATAGTATACAACTCTAGTGCACAATTCAAGAGTTGTGAAGAATCACGTAGTTTGGTTAAGTAAACATGCACAAAAATGTGCGGGTACTTGAGAATTATGGAATATGCTATGGAGGTACAAAAGTACAGTAAAAATGCACGAAATATGCATAAAACTAGTGCATAATGGGAGTTACTTTACAGTGTGCATAAGAGTTACACAACCTTAGATAGTGACAATTATGGATAGTGACGACTGTAGATAGAGACTACTATGTATTATCAAACATTTGCTAGAGGACTAGAGATGTAGAGCAATGTGCTAGGGATAACTAGGTGGCAGTTAGAAGAAATCTTAGGATTCTCTATCAGTTTAATCACTAGATTGTTCTAAAACATGCATTTGTTTTAGAACACGTTGATTCTTAGGAGTTAATCATTGAAGCAGTTGTGATAGTTATTTTGGGACTATTGTTTTGTTATAAAGAACAACTAGGTCTAAGATGGAGGATAAGGAGGAACATGCAAGTTAGTGCACTAAGCACATTAAGTGTTGAATACTATATTAAAAGGTATTGTAAGCAAGTGTTATAGTTTTTTGGAAAGAGGGTAAAATGAGGGTTTTAGAAGGTCCCACAACCTTATACAAAGAGCCCAATGGCTAGATTAAACAATGAAGCTTACATAGAGAAAAAAAACCCGTGAAAATTTCCAAAAAATAGGCAAAAGAACAAAGCCCGAAGCAGAAAGAACAACATCAGATGAGCTTCTTAAGCTCAATTACAGATATTCTTGGCCTGGATAGACCCCGATTCATCGGTAATCTGGTCCACAAGCATTAATAGCTCATTTCAATCCTTGGTAATGGCCTTCTTGGTGTTTTTAGTGAAGGTCTCTCAGGCTTTGAGAACTGAGAAAGAACGTTTCAGCTTGGCCAAGATGGAAGTCACCAACTCCACATGGTGGTCTTCTGGCTGGTTCTCAGTGTCAGCAACAGAATCAATGTTGGCCTTCTCAATGTTGCTAGAAGCAAAGTCTTTTCAGTTAGGGACAACATCCATTTGAGCATCCTGGGGGTTGGTGTCACGATCCTCCATGATAATTTTACCGGCATCCAGCTGGAAGTTAAGACCCTCCTCCTTGAGCTCCACCTCTAGGCCAACCAGGATAGATTCTAGGGAATCAGGATACAACTGAGCAAGCCCAAGCAGGGTGTCCGAGATGCAGAGCTCCGAGTTGGAGGTAGGAGAAGAAGCAGTGAGTGTCGCTAAAGCCACAAGATCAATGAAACAGGCCAGACTCAGGGAAGGCAGACGAATAGGGGAGGTAAGGGGAACAAAACCTGCCAGGATTTCAACATCGAAGTCGAAGTTGGAGGAAATTTGTCGGCGGTGGTGACGGATGGAGGAGAGGTGGGAAGCGAGTGATGGAATGTGGGAGGAGGTGGGTGTACGGCGGGGCCGACTATGTTTAGGAGGAAAAAGACTCAATTCAGCAAGGGAAGCAACAAATTTGAACATGAGGTAGAGGAGGCCCCGATGCAGAATGGACCCTTCACCCTCCCTAGCCAAGTTGATGGAGTGTTCAAGCAATTGGAAAAGGAAAGCAGCTAGGTTGATATTTTTCCCCCATCGTAAGTGCGAGAGGATGAAGAAATGGGGACCATAGACTAACCTGTAACAGCCATCGATGGTGAAGTACCTCATGATCACCTCGGCGACTCTGTCCCAGGGAGGAAGGAGGGATTCCCAAATATAGCCTGAGAGATACTTTGTTGGATTCTCCCCTTTGGCGACGAAGTCTTGGAGCTCTGCCTGTAGATGCTTCTTGAAGTACACTACCCCTGAGGAAGGAAGGTCGGTGACAGAAGTGATGGCGTTTGTGGAGATAGTGAAGCGGGTGTTACCAATCTGTACTATGCTGCGTGACCAGGTGGCTAGAGCACCATACAAAACCAACGCTAAGTAACCTGGCATCCTTTTGAGGAACGTCATGATGCCATTGTCTTTAAGGATGCTTTACACATCGTGGTCCTCTTGCAACCCTGTGCATGAAGCAGGTTCAATGCGCTTGAGCTGCCCTCCCATTTTCAGATAATCGTGGATGTGGTTTGAGGTGACCATCTGCGACTCGGCTTTAACAAGCTCGTCATAACTATGGGAGCCTTCCACGTCATCCGTCCTTCTGAGACGATAGTAATTATGATGCAGAATGGTGAATCCCGGACCTGGATCTGCACGAGTGTAGCAATACTCATCACACGTGCTTTGCTTCGTGGAGCAATACTTCAAATTAATATGGAAATCATTACCACCGTCAAAAGTGAGAATGGAGTGCCTTTTTCTGGGTTTGCTGACATAGGAATCAGACTCCCATCCCCACGCGTTAGCTAGACAGTGAGCAATCATTATGGGTAATTTGAAGGAGATTGGCAGGGAAATTCTCTAACCAAATTTGCTGAGAGTCAAGGAGGACACCAATGTTAGCCAAACAATTTGCTGCCTTGTTTCCTTCCCTAAGAGTGTGCTGGAACTTGAGCTGCTGAAAGTTTCTTTGGAGGAGCCGAATGTCAGCAATAATGTTTTTAATAGTCCATTGACCTGGGTCATCCGAGTTGAGGAGAGTTATAATATTGAGAGAGTCACTTTCCACTATTAGGGAATCATTACCAAGTTTAAGACTCATCTCCAGCCCTTTTAAGATAGCTAAGGCTTCAACACGATGATTGGTACCCAAGTTAAAATTGGCTGCAATAACAACTTTAGGGGAACCATATGAATTTTGGAGGATCGCCCCCCCCCCCCCACCACGAATTTCCAGGGTTACCCTTAGAAGCACCATCCATATTAAGTTTCAACCAACCCAGTGGAGGAGGGAGCCACTTAACATCCAAATGAGCTTGGGAAGAGGGTTTACCTATGGGAAGGATCATCATCTACTGACACCAGTCCTTGTGATTGCATAGCTGAATTTTCTACTGATATTTTTTTCCATAAGCAGTTATTGAGATTATCTTGGAAGAGAATATCTATATGACTGGCCACCCTCTCCAGATCCCAACATTGATCTTTGAAGATTCTCCTATTCCTCTCTTTCCAAATACTCCAAAGGTCGTGTGGGAGGATGAGTTTCCAAGCTAGGGAGAGGGCCGGATGAGTGAAGGGGGAATACCATTGTATGAGGGTGTCATGAATAGAACTAGGGAAGGTCCACACAACTCTAAAACACGACAAAAGCCCACTCCAGACAACTTGGGTAAAAGGGCAGTGTAGAAGGAGATGAGAGGAGGATTCCAAGGCTTTCCAACAAAGAACACAACGAGTGGGAAGCGAGAAGCCTCTCCTCTTTAAGTTCTCACCGAGAGGAAAGCATTCTTGAAGGAGAGCTAGGAAAAGAAGCCAATTTTGGGAATAGACTCTTTGGGCCAAATTTTAAAGAGGGGAGGGCCAGCAGTGGTCTGGGACTTAGTGTAATAGGCAACTTTGACAGTGAAGGCACCAGAGGGGGAAAGGGGGCATATACATTCATCAGCGGGGGAGGAGAATGGAATATTGAGGGAGGAAAGGGAAGATCTCAACTGAAACAAAAGTTGACTCTGAAGTTCACTAATGCCCATCCAAACCAGAATATGCCAAGAGGGGATTGAGTTCTGAATACTCCAGTAACCAAACACTTTCCTACCATGCCTATTGATGAGGTTCCTTTTGATAGGTTCCCAAACAGGGTTGAGACTCAGAGTTTTATCTCCAATCCACCAGTCCAACCAAAAGTCAATAGATCTGTCATTTCCCAACCTCCACTTGGTCCTAGTACGGAGAAGAGGAAGAGAGCTCGTAACCGAGTTCTAGATAGTCGAACCGTGGGGAGGGGATGAGAGAAGGAAGTCTTCATCTTGCATCAAGTATTTAGATCTTAGCAGTTGAGCCCAGTGTGAATTACCTTGAGCAACTTCCCAACCAATTTTAGCCAACAGAGCAACATTCATATCAACAATTTGTCTTATACCAAGCCCGCCCATAATGGTCAGTTTACAAACTTTATTCCAAGAGACCAGGTGAATCCGTTTTTTGGCTTCAAACCCTAACCAGAGAATTTCTTTTTGGATTCCCTCTACAACAGAGATCACTGAGGAAGGCATTTTGAGAAGAGACATGAAGTAGATAGGTAGATTCTGTAGAGTAGCTTTGACTAGTTGAAGTTTTCCAGCCTGACTAAGAATAGCACCTTTCCAAGCAGCCAATTTTTTTTGGTATCTCTCAATGACAGGATTCCACAAATTCTTGGTTTGTTTTCCTTTGAATAGGGGAATGCCAGAGATAGGTGGAGGGAAAGTCCACAATTTTACAACCAAATATGTCAGCAATCCTTCTTTGAGTTTGAGCTGTGGTGTTTAGGAAGGAGATACTACTTTTGTTGAAGTTGATTAATTGTTGAGAGGCATGTTGATAGTCTTCTAAAATTTCTTTCAGGGCATGAGCTTCAATCACCGAAGCAGCACTCAAAAGCAGAGTGTCGGTAAGGGAGCTGAAAGTGATTTTGATGCCAGAAATGACCGAATGACTTTTGGTCACCTCAAGAGCTCTGTTGAGGGAGTCTACCATTAACAGGAATAGGAACGGAGACAGAGGGTCCCCCTGACGAATGCCTTTGCTACTTTTGAAAAATCCTATCGGGATGTCATTGATGAGAATCAAGAAGCAAGGGGTCGCAATGCAAGATAAAATCTAGTTGCACCATATGTTGTCAAACCCGTAACTTTTTAGAACTCGGATAAAAAAAGCGTGGCTAACTCTGTCGAACGCTTTTTGCATGTCTAATTTGAGGATCATCCTCATAAAATTCGAGTGATGGGCTGAGTGGATGGCTTCATGAACGGTGATGATACCCCCTTGAATAAGGTGCCCACTGATGAAACCATTTTGATTTTCCGTGATAAGGTCATTCATCAGAGGCTTAAGAAGAGTTGCTAACATTTTGGTGATGATTTTGTAGGAGGTGTTGCAGAGTCTAATTGGCTTGAAGTTGGAAACCAACTTGGATCCAAGAGCTTTGGGGGCAAGAGCTATGAAGGCGGTGTTCCATTCTTTCAGGAGGGCATTACTGGACTGGAATTCCATAACCACCTTGTAAAGATCTTGCTTGATGATTTCCCAGAAGATTTGGAAAAAGGCAACGGGAAAGCCATCGGGGCCAGGGGCCTTGTCCCCTTTCATTGTGAAAATTACTTTATGAATTTCCTCCATAGAGAAGGGTTTCGTTAAGTTTCCATTCATGTCCTATGAGATTAATTTGGGAATGTGATGGAGCATCTTAGACATAGCTTGCTCGTTGGGAGGGTCCTCTTCTTAAAGGAGATTAGAATAAAAGGAGACTAATTCGTTAGAAATCTCAGTGTCAGAGGTTAAAGTGTTACCTGCCAAAGTAAGCAATTCCTTGATTTTGTCCCTTGCTTTTGTGCTTAGAGGTAGTAATGTGGAAGAACTTGGTGTTGCTGTCTCCCTTCTCCAGCCAAAGCGCCTGAGATTTCTACTTCCAATAGGTCTCTTCTTCCCTTAGGGTATTGTGGAAGTCACCGAGAAGATGTCTTTCTTGATTATGGAGTTGTTCCATTCTTCCTTCAACCTCCATCAGAGTGGAAATGTCGAAAATTTCCTGTGTCAGCTTTTGCTTACGATTTTTGATGTTGCTGAACATCGTGTTCTTCCAGATCTTGAGCTGTTTTTTTATTTCCTTAAGTTTACTGGAGAATTTAAACAATTTGGATCCCTAAACTTTGATATCCCACCAACTTTTGATAAGAGGTTCCAGTTGATTATTTTCCAGCCATGCAAGCTTGAATCTAAATGGAGGATTTTTTATGTTCATCTTATTGTTGGCACACATGATTAAAGGGTTGTGGTCCGAAGCTGCATGGGGTAAGGAGATGAGAAAGAAATCAAGGTAAAGTGAGATCCAGTCCAAGGATCCTAAAGCTCTGTCCAATCTGCTTTGTATGTGATTTCTGCCAACTCTACGATTTGACCAAGTGAAGGACGTACCATGAAGGTCCGTGTCAAGAAGAGTCTTCCCCTTATAAAGTTAGCCAAAGCTTCCATCTTGTTGGGGTTAGGCGGGGCTCCTCCTTATTTTTCATAGGGATATATAGTATAATTGAAATCTCCCATAATGAGCACAGGGAGATTTCCACAATTTTTCATGAAATTTGAGATGTCCTGCTAGAGTCTTTCACGTTATGCTTCTAGGTTTGGGGCATAAACATTGATTGAAATCCAGGCAACATTAGAATCCACTTCCTGGAAGAGTGTGCACATAAAATTGGGGTGATACAGAAGGCAGTCACCTTTGAATTGTTTGGGGTCCCAGAGAGTGCATAGGCCTCCCGAATTACACATTGCGAGTTGAGAAGCAAAAGAAGCAGCTGACCAAATTTTCAAGAGACAGTCATCTTTTTTGAGTTTGGTTTCCTAAATCATGATAATGTCAGGAGAGTGATTAAATTTCATATCCTTGAGGACTCTTTATTTTTGCAAAGAGTTCAACCCTCTAATATTCCAAGAGATCACCTTCATTTCTTGGATTTATATTTGTTCCCCACAACCATGGGGATGGTGCTCTGTGTTCCTTGGGCCACATTCAGGGTTGATTCTTGTTGCAGCTTAACATTACCTGGGATACACCCACGAACTTTCTCAGAGCCAGCATCAAGTTTCCTACAACTGTTGCGGGTTGTATGGGGATTCAGACTGTCATAAGAGGATTGAGTGGATGGGGAGAGCAGGGAATTAGAGGGGGGAAAGAAAGGAGAACCGATGAAAGAGGGGTTAGCAAGGGGAAGCTCCATGCCAAACTCGGGGAGAGGGGGAAGGGAGAGGAAGATGTTGAAGGGAGGGGAGTGGGAAGGCAGAGAGGGAGGGGCTAAAACAACCACTAAAAGGGGGGTCGCTAAGGGGGTGGGACAAGGGGAAGTCAGGGAGACCTCCTCGGGAACAGAGGCCAAGGAGAAGGGAGGTAAGGGATCGAGGGGGGGGCCAAGATGGAGTCGGTAGAGATCTCTCCTTCTTCTAGGAGGGAAAAGGGGTTAGATGTGGGGATGACTGAGGTCTCTCCAGGAATGATCTTAGAGATATATTTTCCTTTCTTTTTGGGAGAGGTAACCAGGGTTTTGGGTTTAGGCTGAGGCTTGGTGGGACATTCAGAGGCTCTGTGGCCTATGCTTTTGTAGATTGAACATGTTTGTGGGATATATTCATATTCAATGCTTTGAGACCATGTTCTAAAATCTGACAAGAGATCAATCGATTTCAAGAGAGGGCTACTTACATCAACGTTAACACAGAATGAGCATGGATGAATCTAGTCTTGGCCTTAGTGGCCTGGTCTCTTGCGATTAAGGAACCCATAGATAGAGCAATACCTTCAATAACTGCGGGGTGCCATAGCTCCAGAGGAAGGCCTGCAAGACAAACCCAAATTGGAGCCTGTGTCATTGTTTCGGTGAGCGGGTTGAATCCAGGAGACCATTTCCTAATATAGAAACCTCTTCTGCCAAAGAACCGCGGACCACCCAGGAGAGCTCGAGCAAAATCCTCTTTCACGCTGAAGGAGAAGAGGACAAAACCGTTTGGCATTGTAGCTATTTCCAACGCACCATAAGTGTTCTATTTCAACCGGGGCCATTTTTTGATGTCTTCGAGAGGGGGTATGGGACCCATCAATTTACCGACAAGGGAAAAATCTCTGGAGTCAGCAGCAACCTTCGTGATGTGAGAAGGGATGTGAAGGGAGAGGGCCCCATCAGAAAGCACGGGCGTCGGCTTCTCTGAGGGGGACGTAGAGGAGGACCCCTCCATAATTTTCTTCCAAGCCTCGGGGGGAGGCCGGGGAGACAGGCCTCCAGAGTTAGCAGGACAGTACTCCCAATCTAGACCAGAAGGGTCTGACATCAGAGCCAGCACCAGGGAGATCAGAATTCAAAAAATGGAGGGTGGCAAAAAACGTAGAATACCATCAGTAAGCAAGTGTTATAATTGCACAAAGGTTGTACACATAGTATTGAAGTACTATGAACAAAGTCTTATTCATATTTTGTTGTATTGCTATGTTATATTAAATATAATAAGAAATATATCTATTGCTATTTTTTTTACTCGAAAGGATTTTCCCAAGATAAACTTGTGTCTGCATATTTTATGCTTTATCATTTTCTTTTTGTGCCATTTTAAGATTCATGTTTGTCTATAATCTATTATGCATTAGATCTATTGAGTTTTCTATTTGGATTACACAATTTGTATTGGATCTATTTCCTAATAGACATGACCAATTGAGTGTAGTCATTCTTGTGCACATTTCGTTTTACTGCAAGCTTTCAAATACAAAGTTTTAAGTCTATACACCATTATTAAACATTGATATATGCGTCTTTGACATGTGATTGTGGGTTTCATGTGGATTGGTGCATTGACATTTAAGAGTTTACAACATTTCCTTATAATTGAGATGTGAGATCGCATTTAGTTGTTTTTTTCTTTTGATCCAGCATTTGTCAATACTAGATTAATAGGGGGCCAAACCATGTACCCTAAATTTAGTTTGAGCACTTGGCCATATGACATTTTGCACTTGTTTTAATATATTTCCTATCTTTACACAAATTAACCAACTTAAGGCACACTCATGTTATATCTCATACTCTGATTCCACCAGACAATATTCATTTTCCATATTAGTTTCTTAGAAATCACTACAATTATTATTGAAAATATGTATAGACTTCAACTTGTCCTAGAACTAATTTCTTTGACACCTCAAACATATTTGTATGCCCATGATAGGTTTGACATTGAACTTGGTACTTTTGAGTTAGTTGAGCAAAAAATTCAACAAATGGTACAAATGCACCCTAACCTACTAGGGAAACCTTACAAAATCTAGGGAAACTCTATTCTTACTCTAAGAAGGTCAAGAAGATGTAGTAAATCATCCAATTCCTTAGAGCATCCATCATAGTTGTAAGGTATGATATATGAAGTGATCAATATTGTTACCTAGATCAAATATGATTTAAATATGAAGTTCAAGTGCATGTATCTAAGTATGAGGGCCCAAATCAAGGGCTCATTTTATTACATATTATGCCACATCTCATTATATATAGACTTTGGGGAAATACAAGGGCTTGATCCCTCTTTAAAGTAGTGGTATGTAGCACAACACTCATGACATTAGTGGGGGTGTGGTGAGGAAGTCTAACTCAATTTGTGCTAACCTGGTTTATAGGTGTCAAACATAATATTACGGTTTCAAGCTAAGGAGAAACCATATCTCATCACAACACAATCATTGTAAGCTTCTAGACCCAAGTATCAAATCCTTAGACACAAGAAACCATATTCATAACAATCAAATAAGGCACTCATTCCACGTGGACAACTTCATAGCCCTAACTGACAAATTTGGCATTGAAAGCATCCAAACTTGCATGAACTCATCCCGCATAGGTATTCAAATCTAAATGTTTTGAGATTAGAATTAAATGAGCATAATCTAGTATGACAAAACTGCTGCATATTAGTCTTGAAATTTTTTTGGTAGGTTATCTCTATCTAATATTTAAATACACATTTCTAATGTCATACTCATGAAAGTATCACCACATATCACAATATTCAAGATACATTTCGAACCCTCATATATCACCTTTTTTCTCTAATTTTCACCTAAATTCAGTACAACTAATAAATATATTAAATTGGATCAAAATCCTATGAATATTTGTTTGCAAATTTTAATTTCCCCACTTTCTTTGTAACTAAAGATTTGAACAACTCACTATCTCGAACCAACCTATAATTGTGTTCAATTTAATAGGTAGTAGCCATTATTATATATGTTGGTGGGTCCTCCGTGCCTAATTGTGACATATAAGTAAAGGATAACTAATTCCATTAGATGGTGTGGTGGGATTTTGCTCCACATCAATAATGTAAAAAATAACTCACATGCGGGTCCCACTCCTACACGGAAATATATTTTTAAAAACCTCCCTCCAAACTTCTAGCGTCATGTGACACCCTTCACATACTTCATGTGACCCTAATTTCGCTTTCTCTGTCAAAATCTATTATCCTGTACTTACACTTCCCGCTACTCCCATGTGACCATCCCCCTTTTCTCACTCCGCCTTTTGAATCGTTTTCGCTTACTATATATAAATTTTTCCTCCATTATATAGCCCCGTCTTTGCTTCGCTTTCACTTGAGCTTCTCCTCGGTGCGATCGCTTCCCATTGTCCGAAAGGCGGTTCGGTGTTGCGCGGAAGAGAAAATTCAGGCGCAGATCCCTTGAAAAATCTGCCTCCATCTGCTCAGATCTGCCTTACATTCTTGCACAGAGGTAAGCGCTGTTTCGTTTTTCGTCTTTTAACTACATTTTAGGGTTTGCAGCTCACAATTTGAATGTTTACCTGCCCTCTTCTCGACAAATCTAGCCGCTCATAGGTTTTTTCCGATGGCCTTGAAGAAACCCTAGGGCCTGCACTCCATTTTTGTTTTGGTAGGTACTATTCACACCCCGTCTTGCAATTTCGTTTAACTTTGTCTTGCGGCCGCGGCATTTTGTGAATTGTTGGAGTACATCGTACACCGTTAAAGATCCCCCAACGTAATTCGCCTTTTACGTGGAAACTGACCTTTGTTTCGCCTCTGAAAATTTTGCACGCCCTTTAATGATTTGGCATAAAGATTTGTTTTGCCGCGGAATACTAGTTAGGGTTTGCTATTGTGATTTTGTTTTGCTTACGGTTTCTGAGGTAGTTAACGCCTGTTTATGTCAAACATTCGACTTAGGGTAGGTTCCTCGAGTCGATGCAAATGTGGTTTAGATGTTGATGCTCTGTGTAGTTACCTTATGGATGCGGCGTTCTGCTGTTTTTTGGAGTAAATCATAGAGTGGCCAAGATCTCACTAAAATTTGTTTTGCCTTCGAAACTTTTGCTAATTACTAGGCTTGTGCAGATTCACTGTAGGTTTTGATCGCCTGGTGTTAACTCCTTGACGTAGGTTTAGTGTTATTGAAATTGTAATATGCAGTTTGAAATGATTGTTCTATGCATTTTCTGTGGAATTCGATTTATGTTTCTATTTCTTCCTTTGAGAAATTTAGTTTCCCAGGAAATGGCATTGACTTTCATTTGCTGGCAAACAGCATGTCTTCCCTCGAATATAATTTTTAATATTTTTTGTCACATTTGAGGTACATAAAGAGCAATAGACTAAATGTTTGACTAAAGGTAGGTTTGTAGTGTGCGTGAGCATGAACTAAAGATAATTATCAATATCCTGCTGAATTATCTTTTCCCTGCCGTGGAATTTTGTGAATGGTTGAAGTGAGTGTTTGACTTGCGGTGATTCTTTGAAAAATGCCTGAAAAATACCACTACGTGCTACAAATCCTTTTGTTTTTGCTTTAAACTTTTGGTTGATTCTTGAAAATTTTCAATCTAACCTAGTCAGATAAATCATTTGGTGAAGATCTTCTGAAAATTGCTTTTCAATATTTGTATTGTAGCACCTTGGAAAATTTTACCTGTTCTAGTTTTTTTAGTGCCACATTTTTGAGCTTTGAGGTTCATAAATGAGTCCTAGTAGGGTTTGTTTCTTGACGTGTAACATTTGACTTATGTTAGGTTCATAGCACATGCTAAACCTGTGGAGATCAAACCAATATTTTCCATCTATTTTGAAGCTAATTGTTTTTCTCCTTCTAAAATCTAGCTTGTCCTGCATAGATTTTCCATTAAGCTTTAATCTGCTGCAAAATGGCGGTTTTTTGCTAGCACATTTTGAGCAATATTTTATTGCATTTGAGGTATATAAAAAACTGTTCTTTAGTGCTGGTTGAAGTTATTTTGCTAGCACATTTTGAGCAATATTTTATCGTGTTTGAGGTATATATAAAACTGTTCTTTAGTGCTGGTTGAAGCTATATTTTTGACTTCAGGTACATTCTTAGTG
Organism: Taxus chinensis; assembly: GCA_019776745.2. Classification (NCBI taxonomy): domain Eukaryota; kingdom Viridiplantae; phylum Streptophyta; class Pinopsida; order Cupressales; family Taxaceae; genus Taxus; species Taxus chinensis. The sequence continues at coordinate 289,369,564 of CM034151.1, read as the reverse complement.
TGTGTTAATGCAAATTAAGTTTCAAAATGTTTATGATCTGCTATAACGCCTTATGGGTATAACATTTTGTTGATGGTTTGAGAAAATCATAGATGTGTGAAGAGCTTCACAAATTGCCTTAAAAATAAAATATTAGTATGCAGAAATAATTATCTGTTTTGCTGTTGAAAATGCTTGTTTTTCTGGCACTTTTTTGATTTTTTACGGTGGTTAACACTGTTTCAGGTTTGTATGTAGCTGTATTAGGTATTGTTGCTCAACTTTAATTGCATTATTTAGGTTAGGATTATAAATTTGCCTCGGTGAATTAAATTAAAAAGTTGATAATTCTTCTCAAACAGTTGGTTGATCTGGCTGTGGAATCTGAATTGAGTTTGTGTTTTATCTTTGAAAAATGTGACTGCCTTTTTCTGTATCATGGAATTTGAGTTATTTAAATAGCAGGGGGTAAAATGTTTTACATGGGTTAGGTTGTTAGTGACTGTTAGATCAAATTAAAATTAAATATTGATACTTTGCAGCTATGTCACCAAGGTACTCTTATTTTTATCGAAAAAGTTTGAATTTTGCTGAACTTTATTCTTGTTGACCATGAACTCAAACTTCATCCATTATTTATTACATTGGAAGTTTTTGACACAATTTTGCTTTATTTTTACAAATGTATGTATATACCCACATACTGACTGAAAGTAGTGGATAGAAACCTCTCTCCACTCTCTCCCTCTGACATATTTGTGCATTTTTAATAAAAAATAAAAAATTAAAATGATAGATTTTTTTGGTTTGAACTTAAAGACTCTTTTTTTGCTCGAACTTTATCCATTGGTGAACTTGAACTGAACTTTATCCTCGTTGACCATGAATGTGATCTCAGACCTTGTGACTTAGTTTTGCAGGATTACTTAACAACCATGGCATTTTATGTGTGGTTGTAGTAAATTTTATACCTGTGAAAATTTTCTGAAAAATTGCCCGAAAATTTCTGTATGTAGCAGTGCTTCAGTGTTACCTTTAAAATTCCTTAGATATTTGTTTTACTTTAGTTGATTATCTGAAAAAAAATCCTTGCACTATCCGTATGTGGCAGGGCAGCAATCCTTTGTTGTTATCTTCTAAAATCAAAATTCTGCTTGCCTCCAGTGTATTAGTGTATCATATTAGCTTTTAACAGCATCTGAGGTCTACAATAGTGGCAAGGGTTCTGGGCCCTTGAGGTTAAATGTTTGAATTTGGGCAGGGTTCGTAATGTGTCAAGCTGAATAAAATTAGGGCATTGATACACAGCCTGATTTTGTTTGTTGTGTTGACTATGGAATATGATTTGTCTTTTAGTTTTTTGTTATGCTGATAGGCATTCTACAATGGCATCAAGGGATCTAATGGTTTGACCGTGTCATTTTATTTTTGTTTATTAAATTTGATGTCCATTAAGCTGTCACTTAATTTTGTTTACATTGAGAATTCAATCCAAAAATAGTAATATCTTGATCATATGGTAGAGTTTAGGGCCCTGTTTCCGGAATTATTATGTCATCACTGAGTGGGAAATATCAAGAGAATGCAATGAAATTGTTATGATCCTTTAAATTTTAGGTTTTAAGGAGAAAAAAAATTAGTTTATATTGTTTTATATTTCGTTTGATTACCTTTGTATCTTTATATTTATATATGAAATAATATTTCAAACAAAAAATAATATACGATTTTTTGGAAATTGGATGCAAATGTAATTATTTGATTACTCTCCATATTATATGGTTAATTTTTCCTACTTGAGTAAATTTACTATATTTTAATGTCTTTGTATGTTCATACAGTACGTGATATGTATATTAACTTGTGGAATCTAATCGTGTGACCATGTAGAATTTTATTTTGTACATAAATTTAATATCCATTTTAATTTTTGACCATCGTTTTTTAAAATGTCAATAAAAAATAGTAAAATATTGACCATTTGGTGATGTTTGTTTTGGTTGAGAGTATATGTTTGACCTTTGGTAAGTTCTTAGTGCGTGTTAACCCAATTTAAAATCAAATACTGATACTGTGTTGAATTAGAGTGTAAACTGGCAAGGGGTATTTCTCCCCTGAAATAATCTTTAAAATATCAATAGATGGAAAGTATTGTGTGTTTTATGGTTTACCTCTGAAAAATCTTCTCCATTTTACTTCTTAATGGTTTTTTTCTAGTCTAACTTTAAATGTTTTAGTTCTAATGGTATTTGATTTTGATCTTCAAGTCTTACATATGGTGGTATTAGGTTGTGGATCTTGAGGCTAAGTGATTGTGTTGGGGAATTAAGTTTTAAGCATTAATGCAATGCCTGATTTCTGTTTGCACTGTTTGTGGAATTTATCTTAAATTTTTCATTTGAAAAATATATTTGCCTTGAACATTTTGGCATGGCATTTTAATTTGAAAGTTTGTTTTTATTGGCCCCACATTCTGTATATATCTTGGGTTGTAATGACATTTGAGGTTTATAAGCAGAAGTACTTGTGCTATCTGAGGTTAAAATGTTCAACTCGGAATAAATTATGAAGTGTGACTAGAGTTTCTCTAATACATTTAAAAAAAAGTTTTCTGGCTTTTTAATACCATTTCTTGTTGTTTTCTTATTTCCTTAAGAGCTATATATCCCATAGGTTTTGTTGTTAGCCAACCTTACTCACTCCACTTCCAGGATTGTCTTTACAAAATTTCTATATACCTGTTACAGATTCTTTGCGCAACATCAACTTGAAAAGGATACACTACACCTTAATATATTGCAGTGATATCTTCTGTCAAAGAATGGGTATTATCATTTTCATTTAGATTTTTATGCTTGACACACTGATATGTTATATCAAAGAATGGGTATTATTTGTAGTTGCCACAAGATGGGTACGGGTAGGCCATTTTTCAGAAAAATATGAGATTGGTATCAGGGACTGCACAAAATATGTATGAAAATTTTAGAGAAATATATTTTATGCGATATTTTAAATTTATTAAAATTTAATAGTAAGTTATAGGTTAGAACTTTAATTAAGTAGAAAATCAGATGATGACAAAATATTAGTAATTTATATTGATATTTGATAATCCATCATATTGAGGGAAGGGTATATAACAATAAAATGCTGACAATGGGGTTGACTGTTACATCAATTATGTCCTCTAAATCCTCAGCTAGGATGCTTTCTAGATACTCATCACTCTGATGAATCTGATCACATCCGTTGTCTTATGTCCATTATGTCATATATCCATTATATCTAATATGTACTTTGTTTGTGGTTAAAAAGACACTAGTTTCTTGGCTTTTACAATGAGTTGTTTCTTCTTGGAAATAGTTGAAACTGTGTTTCATATAATTTTACTCTTTCTCATCTTCTGAGTAGAAAAACTGGTTCTTACATTTACACTTTCTGTAGTTTTTAGTGACAGATTGATATGCATTTTAGATGCAATTTCCTCTTAGCTTTCTTTATTTTTTAATGATGGTTTGATATGCGTTTTAGATGACCTTTTCTCTTATCAAGTGTACTTCAGAATGTATCTTGTTTTCAATTACGAATGTTAAGAATTCTGGTTGTGAAAGGATTTGATATTTCTTGTTATGTTTCAGTATTTGTGCATTTTCATAGTTTATCAAATGTGTTTTTGGTCCATTTCCAAGCTAACATGGTATTTTTTTGTTGACAAGCCTTTATTCTTTAACCACACTGGAATTTTGTGCAGATCCTACGACACACTGCAGGAACATCTGCTTTATTGCTGTTTTTGTACTATCTAAATTTGAAAGATGGGTCGTGGTGTCAGCAGTGGCGGTGGTCAGAGCTCTTTGGGTTACCTGTTTGGCAGTGACGAGCCTGCAAAGCCAGCTCCTACCCGTGGGCAACCTGTGCAGAATGCAGCACCTTTGACCAGTGACCCTCCAAAGCCTTCTAAGCCTCAGGAAAATGGACCTGCAAATCCTTCTAAACCTCAGGAAAATGGGCCAGAAGTGCCTGCAGGTGTGCACGGGACACATACTAACAACTATTTTCGTGCTGAAGGACAAAACTGTGGAAATTTCATCACGGTGAGTAAACCTATTTACTTTTTGGTCTTTGTTCTGATTTTCTTCATTGCTTTTGTAAATGCAATGAACATTTTGGGCTGCTTATGTGTTTTTAAATTGGTTGATGGGTCCCTTCTTCTAAATTCATTAGAACAAGAACCCTGTTTTCTTGGTTTCCTGCTTAAGCTCCATTGGAGATGCATTCTGTTTGTATCATTGTTATGTGCTGATGAGGCTTGATGTTGCCATACTTTTGGCAGGATCGGCCCTCAACAAAAGTCCATGCTGCTCCTGGTGGTGGTTCGTCCCTTGGATATCTGTTTGGTGCCCCACCTCCTAAAAAATGAAAATGATGGCACACAACGAAGTTTTGAAATTTATGCCAAATTTATTTTAGATGCTTCTGCCAAACTCAAGTTTTTCTGTCAATCTCCTTTGACAAACAATTGATATTTTCAATTAAGTTCTGACTATGTTTGGTATTCGGCTGGTTGATCTGAAATGCAGTTATGTAATATATTTGACGCCTATGCTTTTATTTGAAGTGGAAGCTGCTTATGTCTAAACTGGAAATTGGCATATCCATGTCAGGAACTATAATCCCATTGATTTGAAATTTGAATGTAGATCTCTGTTGCTCTATTGTAATAGATTGCAGCTTAAATGTAGATCTCTGTTGCACTATTGTAATTGAATGCAGCATACTTTATAGAATTTGATAGTCTATTGGAAATAAACTCTACTGCTTTGAATGCTAGTGGTTTGTTGCCTATTATTTTGAGTATGTTTTGTGAAACGAAATATCTACTGGAGCTATTTCCTTTGTTTTCTTAGTTTCTGTTTATTGCGAGACAGATGAATTTGTTATTTATTGTTTTATTTTGCCTGAATTGCTGAAATAGTATGTTGGACATGTTCGTTTTTTTCAGATGGGTTGATTCATTAACTATACTGTAGTTGTGAGAGTCTATTACTGTTATTGTTACTTGCATTGTTGTTTGACATTTTCCCTCATATTTATGCCACTGTTTTTCTGATATATATGCTACTTTGCAAGAAACAGAGGCTAGAGCTTATGCAATTGCTGTGTTATTTTCTTTTAATTGTCTTCGCAAGATAGCATTATCAAATCTACAGTGATTACTCCTTAGATACATCATACGAGTAATCTTTGAATTATGGAACCATTTTGCCATGAATTATTTTGGTCCAACGAGTGAATTTATGCTGCTCTTGTTATATTGACATTTGGATTTGGATTATTCAAAAAAACTTTAAATATGGTATACTCATTGCGAAAGCATTTCCTAGTACAGTACTGTTGCAATAGTGCAGTCTATGCAGTCTCTTGATAGTTGATGACAAAGTTTGGATATGCGAGAGTTGGTTGGATTCTTCGAGTGACATGGTTGGGCTCTGTTTGGGTAGAAATAGAGTTCTAAACCTGTGCATTTTTACAGAATTTTTAACTGCGACCAAATGGGAAGCTGCCATTTGATTGATTCACCATGTGGGCTGAAAATATTGAAATTTGATTCTATGACTGATCTTGTATTCTGTTTGTGCTCTCACGGTGAGACACAATTATTGGAGAAGCATGTATTGCATCCCAGCTGTTAGTTTTGAGGAATCTCTCTGCAGTAAAGAGTCTAAAGGATTCTAGCGTCACTAATCGAGGACACATAGTTTCAATCATCTTTGACAGTGAACTAACACTCCACTCCGAACCTTACCTTACTGTTGTAATCTAGATAGGCCTTTCTGATTAGGGTGTATAGCTGGGCAGGTGCTGGTAATGAGTTGTTCAGGCTGCACTCTCTATTAAATGATGGATATACTCTTTAGTTTTCTGGCCCTCAATAATTAGGGCCTTAGATTTGGCAAAAATTTGAGTAAAGAACGCAGATCCGGCAAAACCCAAAGTCACTTTCTCAAATTCAGTAGACATTCTCATTGCGAGGGAAGTCAATGAGATATGCTCTCCCTTATTCAATCTGAATTCAACCAAGTTTGATAAACAACTTTAAATAACTCGTGGAGAACCACTTGGTTAATCCTCAACTGTTCCAATTTATAAATCCCAGCGTTTAGCCCAACAAATCATAGTAGCACAAATATTTCCATTTTACCTAATTTTGCTAGCAGTCATTCTAGGGCAACATTTCCATGGTATCAACAATTTCCCCCATAATTACGACTCTTTTTGTATCGTCTCGTTTAGAAGAAAGTTGATAAAAAGGAATTTAAAAATAAGTGAAAGGATTGTGCAATGGGTGTTTGGGGATCATTTGAGATCTCTTCTAAATGATGTTTTCAATTACCGCACGCTAGAAGCACCATCCAACATTCCTACCGTGTATAACATGAACAATACGAACACTGAAAATCACAAAAAAAAAACTAAAATATGTTTTTGTATACATAAACATTAGTTCATAAAGCCCATCTATAAAAGTTTTGTTAGCGCTAGCTCATAAAGCCCATCTATGAAAGTACTAACAAAAAATTCCTTTGAAGATGCTAGTAAGTGGACGAAGTACGTAGATCACCTAGACAAACCACAAACTAGGTAAAGACTATATGGTTGTGCATTGTGCAACAGCGATCCGCTATTGCATTGGTGACTATAATGTCATGGGTCTGAATGTTGGTTTACGCACGGTGTCTGGTGGGGTATTTTAATGCTGCTAGAGGTTGATCAGAGGTATTTGATTTGTGTTTGAGTTTTTGCAGCTCCAGGTTGCTAGGTATTTGCTTATCCCTGTACATTATTAAAATAATAAAATAAAATAAAATAGGTTATACATCCTAATTACGTCACTAGAAAGACAAAATAGATTATATGACCTAGTTATGCCAATAGGCATAACCTTGAATGGCAGCCAAACAGGGTATGGAAAAGTGAGTGCTATAGTCTGAGATGTCACAAAAAATAGTTGAGCTTAAGTTTGAGTATGTTTGCAGTTTACTCGCTTGGAAAAGGTGGTAGAAGTGTTGATATCTTTGGGCATATGTGGGAGTTTAAAGCCCATTTTTTTAGATCTTTTTTCAACTCGATGTAGTGGTTTAGATGGATTGAGGCAATACATCAACACTCTAGAAAATTGTGAAGTGGTTGTAAATCAATGTAAAAGTTGTCAATAGACAACCATACAAGAATTTGTATGTAGTGTCCCTCTAAACATGAGGCACAACTACAAGAAATTAATACAGGATGGTTTTGGGGATAAAATAGAGGATAACCTAGGTTCGTCTCCAAACAAGTCTCAAAATATTAGAGTAGAAGTATAATCCCAAATTTTCTCCTTTTAGAGCACAAGTACACTATCCATACTTCAAATTCTCACTACGCCTCAAAGCATCACAAAAATATGTGGTTTTGCCGAATCATTGTTTTTCCTCAAAATTTATTGAGACATCGAGTTTCAAGGGTGAAAGAAGACTTCTTACTTATATGGCAGCGTCCTTGTGCCTTTCTTCCTTAATTTACATTAAAAAATGACGCCTCTCCTAATGAGAGACATTACTAATTAATATCTTTGTAACTTTGTTGGAAAGGGTGGTGGCCAAACTTTTATCTTAGGTCAACCCCTCCATTTATTGCCTAGTTAACACCTTGTTTACCTGATCTTATATGCTTAAATTCCATACTAGTAATCGCATTGAAGTGGTGCAATGGATATGTCCATAGGGATGCGGTGAAGAAGTTAAAGTGGAAGGAGCGAAGGTGAAATAGTGTAGGAGGAAGAGGGGTGATGAAGAAGGGGATGGTGGGAGGATAATTAAAGGGGAAGAGAAAATGTTGGAGGGAACGTAGGCAATCCTCATTTTTTTGGCAAGTGACATATGGAGCATGTGTCATCTGTGCAAACGACTCAAAGAAGAAATAAGGTGAGATGCACAAATCATTGAGGCAACACATTATGAATCAATTCTCTCAATGTCAACAATAGCTTTTTGCAAAGTCACTCCTAAGGTTTTTTGGATAGTTTATTAGAGGCCACACCATTTTGAGGGAAGTTTATATGTGCTTGCCGCAGAAAACTATAGAGATAGGGACATGGCAGGGGGACTTGACATCCCATTTCATGTTGATATAGTTGAATTTGATAACCACAAAACATGACATGCTACGTGGTTTTGCGTCAACTTTAAGGACATTGAATTTAACTTGGTCGATTGCACCATTGACAAATCCAACTCCACCCACAAGTTGGTAGTAAGAAAACCTTATGGTCCTTACAAAGAAGAAATTTGGCCACGAGACACTACTATTACAAATTCAATAATTTTTTAGGACATTCAACTAATGTCATACATGGGGATGGACGCCTATATATTTTCTATAGCTTGTGAACTTTTCACACAACTGTCATGCTTAAGCTGACTTTGTCACCACTATCCTATCAGGGTTTTTATTTTCTATATTTATTGAAATTAAATACACTTACTGCCAATTCATTAAATGTTATTTTCTAATATTATATATTTAATGATAGGAAGGGTAGTTAATTCTAGCAACACAGATGTTGCAGTCAACGAATATCATCATTATAGTGTAAGAAGGTTCATTATAGATCCCACGAAGAAAACAATATGAATATGATTATTATGATATTATGACTGTAATACATTTTTCATAAGGACGTTCAACTTATGGCAAACATGGGGATGGTTGCCTATAATTTTTTAAAATCTTGCAAGTTTTTCATGATTGCCAACATGTGTAAGTCAGATTTTTCTATTGCGTAGATGCAATGATATGCATTACGGTTTGAAAACATGACCTGAACATTGCTCTTGTTATTTTCTCGTTTCTCGGTGAAACTCACAAGCTTTGTTCACCTCCCTCATGGCCGCTCATTTTTCCTGTTAACATAAATTGTCACTGACAAATGGTTTGTTGTGTGAAACTGAAGAATAAAAGGATTAAGAAGAAATATTTACATGATTCTTCAATTCCACACTACTTTTATTTCTTGTGTTTATGTCGTAGTAGTAACGAGGAGTTTTGCTTACACAAGAAAATGGCAAAGGCATGCGAACCGCATTTATTGTGAAGGACATACGAAATAAGTTTGTTGACCTTGAGATAAGCGGTCTATATACTATATATTGTCATTCTTCCTGACCAACAATAAATAACAAAAAAGGAATAAATCGTGAATGCATTCGAATGGGATCTAGAAGGCAAAAGCCAGAGGAGATGATCAGACCCAATTGAAATCTCCCAAGCAACTCAAATCCCTTCTCCACCAGCTCTCTAAACACCTTGTAAACACGTAATCCTCACAATAATAGATTAACGTGTAAACACAAACATAATTTGTGAGGTTGCATATACATGTATACAATTAAACAATTAAAAAAAATCTTAAAAGTTAGAAAGAAAAATAGTGAGAAGATTAGTTTCTGGAAAACACTCTGTTTATTGCCATTGACGTTTCGGATTTGTCCGAAACATCGATGACAATAAACACACACAGTGTTTTCCAGAAACTAATCTTCTCATACATACGGACTGTGGAAAATTGCTTTCTCTTAAGAAAGATAGTTTTACTTTTATTTAATTTAAAATATTTCAAACATCACGAAAAAATATAAAGTTTAAAAACACACAAAGATGAAGACAAAAACGACATCAAATCAAAAGAGATGAAAATTGATAATTAATTAATGACCAATAATAAAAAATCATTCAAATCATAAGCTTGACAAAAATGACTTACTCGTTACAAACATTGCATCGCCTTAATCGCTCTTAGCTTAATTTAATTTTAATAGCCAATGAATCATATGCATGAGTTTTAACAATTAAAAACACTCGATATTGTTGCTAAAAAAGTGTGAAAACAAGCCAAGAAAAACCATGTCTAGACTGCAATGGACTTTCAAAACCTCATGTCTTTATTACCCTTGTTCACATTTCCCTTCCAGTTGATCTCTGTTTCAATTGGCCATTCTTGGTCTCATTCACACAAAAATATTTAGATAAAAATTAAATCGGGACTACACCGTCACAAACTTAAATATTAATGATCAATACAAATGAATAAAAACAAATCAATCAAATTGTAAAGTAGACCTAAAAAAGAGATGATCCTTACCATCACTCTATCCTCTTAGTCATCTTATAATATATTTGAAAATAAATTTTATTTTAATAGTCACTCAACCGTATGCACAAGTTTTAACAATCAAAAACATCTGAAATATTGCCGAAAAAGTATATAAACAAGCAAAATAAAAAAAGTAACAACCTAGAAATAAATCACGCCCAGATTGTAATACACTCTAAAAACCTCATGTTTTTATTTCCTTCTTAATTTTTCCATTTCAATTGATTTTCGTTCCAACTGGGCATTTATAAGGCTCTTGTGCAGACTAATATTTAGATTGAAATTAATTCGTAATTGCGTCATTATAAACTTACATATTATTCGTAATTGCGTCATTATACAACTTACATATTAATAATTAATTTAAGTGATTGACCCATATTATAAATTTTGCACACATATTGTAAGGGTCACAACAATTTTCAACACATGTATGGTGGTGGTGCTTGCTCCAAATACCACAACATTCCATCAACAACGTTGTTGTACACAGATAGGGAGCGGACTAGGTGGATGTATTCAACAGGGAAATTAATACACTTCACCTACCATCTATAACCAGATAAGAGAAAGCAATGCAGGATGTCTTGAGTCCCTCACAATCAGCCTAAAGAGTCCTTGCCGAATATTTGTATATAATGTATGTCAATGATCAGATTCTGTGACCCAAACATTTGGAAATGGATGGTTGTGGGTTGGACTTCAAAATTAAAGTGAAATCACAGACCCTTGGGTTTCATAAATAGCAAGTCCGTATGCTGACCCTTCATCCCTTTTGCAAATTCCATCGTTACAATCTACGCCCCATACTCCCACATGTTACATGGAGAATCAAATTCTTCATGGTTTTTGTGAGACATGGGGTTTTCTCCTTAGTTAGTCACCTAATTGAGTGAAACGCATTTGACCACATGACATTTCAGATCAAAGTTTGCATTGTGCCTTTGTGGATGTATAAAACATTTCAGATCATTGACCATGGTGGTGGTGCTTGCTGAAATACCAAACATTCCGTCAATATCATAGGGAGGGACCATGTGGATGTATAAAACATTGAAATCAATACACTTCCCTACAACCCATAACCACATAAGAGAACGTAATGAGGATTCTTAATGGAAACAAAATCAAATTAAAGAGTTTGCCGAAGAGTTGAGATAAAGTATGTCTTTCCTTAGTTTCTTAACATAAACATTGGTGAAGTTTTGTCGGACTTCAAAATTAAAGTGAAATCACACACCCTTGGGTTTCATAAATAGCTAGTCCGCATGCTGAACCTTCTCCCTTTTGGAAATCTATTAACAATTCCTCCATATACATTTTACATGAGAATCCTTCATGGTTTTTGTTTCTTGCATCAATAAAAGACATGGGGTTTTCTCCTCAGTTAGTCACCTAATTGAGTGAAATGCATTTGACCATTGCATTGTGCCTTTGTGAAGGCTTCTTTGTTCTCCCCAATATGATGTAGACCAGAATCAGTTGGACAAATGTTGTCCACCTAAACACAACATACATTTATCTCTTTAGTTTCAATATTATTATAATAATAATTACATATTCAGGTAACTAGAGTTAATGAAAAATTAGACCATGAGTTAGTCATGGGTTACAATTAGGCTTTTGGTGGTTTGAATACAAAAAGAGTAAAGCCTTAAATAATGTATTTTTTTTTGCAATATCAAAAACTTAATTAAGAGATAGTTGCCATTGTGTGAGAGTTGTTTTGTTATAGTCAGATTTGCAGATGCAGTCCACCATTGGGAAAGTAGGTGTTCCCATATTTTCTTTTATTAAAATTTTCCCTCTATATTTTGTAGTTATGTTCTTTGTTTTTATTTGGAACACAACAAGTGGTATCAAATCTTTAGTTAATATCCACATTTGTTGCCAAAATGCCGATCAGAGTTTATCCGAGACACAATTCAAAGTTTTTAACCGTGGATGTGATGATGGATTTATTTCTTGATTTTTTTGAGAATGTCCAAAGCAAGATTCACTCATTTGGAAAACATCTATAGCATACATATTTGAGATATTAAAACTCTCTGGGCATAGTCATTAAGGATGAGGAAGAGGAGTGCATCAACCCTCGAGGGGATGTTGACCAAGAACCGCCATACAATGAAGAGGAAGAGGAAAAAACCTTGCATCGTCCCTCTTTTAGTGATCCATAGGGATCCAAAAAAACACACCACTTCATCAGTTCCATCAACACCAAGAAGGAGAATTGAAGAAAAATGAGGTAAACTGATGTTCTGGATAGAACCGCCGCCTGCAAGGCGACAGTCCTATAACTGCCACCCAGCCAGGGCAACAGTCTGGAAACCGCCGGTCTGCTCAGGGCGGGGGTCCTGACACTTTCAAACAGAAAAGAGAAATGAAGCACGAATGGACGAGAATTTGAAGTGCCCGATTGTGTCTCTTCCCTCCACGACCTTTCCCATTCTTTACTGCACAAGAGGACATGGGATAAGACTATAAATACAAGGAGGAGCAAGAGAATTGAGGTATTTGAAGATCCAAAGAGATCAAGAAACAAAGTATTAATTATATGAGAGCAAGTGAGCAGAGATTCTTCAATGCTGGAGTGGATTTGTAGGAGCAAGGTGTAATAAAACAAAGCAAACAAGTAATTGGAGAGAAGGTTTACATTGTTGCTTCTTTTCATACTTATTGTAATTTGTAAAATTTGATTATTGGCTAATACAAGTGGGAAGAAAGAGCAGTTGCCCTTCTCGACTGGTTTTCCCTCAAATTGGGGGTTTCTAAGATAAATTTTTTGTGTTGTGTGTGGAATTCCTTTAGCATTTCTCTACAATTTTGTTCTAAGCACTAGTTAATCACTCACTAAAGCTCAAAACTATCATTTTCCAAAGTAGAAAGTAGAACAACATAATTCTGTGATTTGTAGAGTTCTAAAATAGAAGTTTATAGATCATTTTGGTATTAGAGCTGATTATATATCCAGGACTGTGGAATTCAATTCTTTCTTGTGATTTGTATGACAGTGACAAGGTCCAAAGGCGAAGAAGTTTTACCTTGCGAGCCAAATATTTCTACGAAGAAGTGGAAACAGAGAATTTGAGCTCAAATGGAGGAAGAGAACTTGGTCCATAGAGTTGAAATGCTAGAGACCAAGATGGATAGGTTGCATAGAAAACAAGAAGAGCTTTCAGATCTGCAAAAGACGACTTCGGTTAAGCAAGATTCCATGGACTCAGTGGTTCGAGCAATGGCCGAAAAAAATTCGGTATCGAAAGAGAGCCACGAAGAGGAAGAATGGGAAGAGCGTGAAGAAGAGACGCCAATTGTAAGCGAGAAGGTAAAATCTGCTCATACACCTTTTAAAGTTGAAACGAAAAGTTGAAATAAAGAATTTTGAAGGACAAGTAGATGCAAAATTACTAAATAAATGGCTAAAACAATTGGAAGTCTATTTTAGTGTGCATAATGTCACTGAGGCACAAAGGATCACCTTTGCACGTCTCAAAATGGAAGGTCATGCTCTGGTTTGGTGGGAAAACCATCTAGCCACTTGTGAGAAGAAGAAACGTCCTATTGTCAGTACTTGGAAAGGTTTTTAAAATTGATTAGAGCTAACTTCTATCCTATTGGCCATAAGACTGACATGATGATTAAGTGGCAGTAGTACTTTAGACAGGGCAGCAGGTCAAAGCGTGCAAGACTACACTACGGAATTTCGGAGACAAGCCATGTTGCTTAATATGGACTTGGAGGATGAGGACATTCTGACCAAGTATTTGGGAGGACTTCACACTCACCTTCGGAGGAAGGTAATCTCCACGAAGCCCAAGGATCTCAATGAAGCTTGTATACAAGCACTACATTGATGATGAGAAGAAGCAAGGAGAAAAAAGAGCCAAAGGGAGAGTCAATCAAACAGGAAAAAAAACAAGGGAAGGGAAGACAAGTAGCAGAGGTAAATGGAAAGGTAAACATGCCGCTACTGCTTTGCATACTTGTAAAGATCCTAAGAATTTCTGTAAGAATTGTGATATCAATGGACACACTGACGCCACATGTTGGAAATTGCATCCGAAATTACACCCAAAGCACTGAACCAAGGATTTCAAGAAATCCATGGCCACTGTGAAGACAGAAGGAGAGGTGGAGATTGAGGATGATGATGATCAGATGTAGAGACGAGAGGCTGGGATGCATGGCCACTAACATGATGGATTCAGACATTAGAGAGAGGTTGGGAATGCCGGCCACTAAACAAGTACGTGGGAAAAAAAGAAGAAGAGTGAGTAAGATTTTCAAATCAGAATCCTAAATCAAGAAAGGACGGGTACACACTTTAGTAGATTTTGGTTTCAGTCTCAAATTTGATTTGCTGATGCGGTTTTGTAGAAAAATTAGGTCTAGGAGATTACGCACATCCACAATCCATTACCCACTGGGATGGTGAAGAAGGGTGTAGCAATACAAGTTACAAGAAAGTGTAAAGTTCAATTTGGATAAATACCCAATCTATTGATGTATAGAGGCTTGATATCATCCACTTGAGGCATTTGACGTGGTTTCGGAAATTCCTTACTTATATGCCATGGATGTTGTGTTCACAAGGAGGGAGAACCTGTACAGATGGGTCAAGGATGGAGTCAGTTTCAACATTCGGCACACTAGAGAAAATCAAAGAAGGCCAATCAAGCACAAAGACTTATTCAGGAAAATCAATAGTTTTGTTTATTTTCATTGGAATAAAAGAAAAATGGACATGAGAGCACAAATATTTTGGATATCATTTGTCAATTTGTGCAAAAGAAGCCACCACAGGAACTACTCATTCAAGGAGCAATATAAAATTATGCTATGCAGTCACTGTATCTACCTATTGATTCACTGGACCTGACCGTGGGACAACAAAGAGAAGAGGAGATACAAGGAACAATGGTGACTAGAGCAACAACATACATGGAGAGGTTTCGGCTAATCCATCTCAAGAGACAAAGACAAGCAAGAAGGACTAACCCACTACAATATGGGACCTTCACCATACTTGATCAGGTTGGAAAAGAAACCTTCAAGCCACACTTCATGCAGATGCACGTGATAGTAAGTTGCAAGATCTCATAGCTACTAAAGGCACCTATGCATGAAAAAAAAAGCAAACATAAAAAAGTTTCCTTCCAAAGAGGATTGTACTTGAGGCAACTCAAAGGAGGATGTAGTACTGGAGTAGCAAACAAAGATCCACAAGAGCCTTGGCATATTGGACGAGAGAAGACACCAAGGTAGACCCGATGGTACTCGAAGGAGCAAGAGAGGGAGTTGATTCCTCTACCAATCCCCCACTAAGATTTTGTGGGACCAAAATCCTCCTAATCCATAAGGATCCATAAAAATAGACCACTTCATTGGTTCCATCAACATCAAGAAGGACAATTGAAGAAAATGAAGAAAAATGAGGTAAACGGAGGTTCTGGATAGACCGCCGCTCTGTGTAGAGCGGCAGATGCATAACCACCACCCTACAAGGCGACGGTCCTGTAACCACCGCCTAGCCAGGACGGTGGTTCGGAAACCACCGGTCTGCTTAGGGTGGCAGTCATGACACTTTCGAATAGAAAAGAGAAATGGAGCACGAATGGATGTGAATTTGAAGCGCTCGACTGTGTCTCTTCCCTCCCTAACCTTTCCCATTCTCTAGTGCACGAGAGGACATGGGAGAAGGCTATAAATACAAGAGGAGCAAGAGAATCGAGGCATTCAAAGATCCAGAGAGATCAAGAAGCAAAGTATTAATTATACGAGAGCAAGTGAACAAAGATTCTTCAGTGCTAGAGTGGAATTGTAGGAGTAAGGTATAAGAAAACAAAGCAAACAAGTAATTGGAGAGAAGGTTTACATTGTTGCTTCTTTTCATACTTATTGTAATTTGTAAAATTTGATTATTGGCCAATACAAGTGGGAAGAAAGAGAAGTTGCCCTTCCTGACTGGTTTTCCCTCAAATTGGGGGTTTCCAGGATAAAATTCTTGTGTTGTGTGTGGAATTCCTTTAGCATTTCTCTACAATTCTGTCATAAGCACTAGCTAATCAGTCACTAAAGCTCGAAACTGTCATTTTCCAAAGTAGAAAGTAGAACAACATAATTGTGTGATTTGTAGAGTTCCAAAGTAGAAGTTTACAAATATTTTAGTCTACAAATAAAGATCCCACAATACGAATTTGGAGGTGATATGGAGGTCCACACATATTTGAACAAACTTAGAATGACCATTTTTAAGGTTCAAAATATTATAAAGCTGTCAGGGTTGCAATATTAAACGAGGAACTAACTTAATTGAAACCCGCCAAAGACTAAACAATCATGACATATAACTTACATTTAAAATATTAGTATGGCGGAATCCACATACTGTGTCGACAATGTTTAAAGTTAAAATACAAGAGTGACCCCAAATGGAGCCACCTTCCTTGATGTAAATCAAGGTGATCTCATTAGAGATCGGTTATAGGAAAGCAACGAACATGTAATACATAGATGCGAGCATGAAATATGAGTAGGTTGATGATACATTATGCAAATGGTGTGAAGATTCATCTACACATGAGTGAATGCATGTGAAAATTTATAATTCCTCCTTGAAGGTGTAACTGATGTGGATTCATGAAATAGTGGGAGTGCTGGGTGAAATACATATTCTCAGTAAAGATAAGAGTTTTTTCCTGGTAGTTTTTTTTACCGAAAGGTTTTCCCACATAAATATTGTATCTTGTGTTCATTTACTTTCATGTTCATGCATTAAATATAATTTCTAATTCATTATGTGATGTAATTTATCATAACTTGATGTTCAATCATAAACTATAATACTTGGCTTGTTTATTTTTATGGATATATAAATCTTTGTTATTATTTATCCCCACGTTTCCTAACATGGTATCAAAATTGGTGTTTATGCTTGTGCATGATAGATCTAGTTGTTTGTGTTTTTTAGGTGTAAAGAATCTTGTAGATCTGAAGTACTTAGAAAATTTCAAGATCTACGACACCCTAATTAGTGCTGCGTGACTATTTCAGTCCTACAAGGTGCACAAACCCTAATTACTGTGGATTAATATAAATGGAGAGTGTTTGGATGCTTTAAATTACTATGTAAAGTCAAAACCTATAATGTTATTGACTTTGCATGGTTAGATTTTTTTTTATCATTTATGGCCTTCCTTTGTTTTTTCAAGACCTTTGTGGCTTATTTAAGTTTTTCGTGGCAGTTCTATTTTTTGCATGACTTTTCCTTAGCTTCACAACTTATTCGCATGTTCCACAATCTTCCTTAGTCTTTCACAACAACTATACTATGTTGCACGACTTATTTGTGTCTCGAACGATATATATTGCGTGGACTTTTCTTTGATCCGCAACATTTTCCTTCTTTGTGCAGAACCTTGCTTGTTGCACAGTTTCTAGTCGTGTTATGTGACATTTTTGTTGTTACAAAACATTATTCCTTTCTTTACACGCTTTTTCCTTGACTTCACATCATTCTATGTTGTGTAGCAACTTATTGGTTGCCTCCGCCGTGTTTTATTTGTTGTGTAGATTTCATCCTTGTTTCATGGTTGTTTGCATTTTCTCTTACTCTGTGACCTTGCTTTTTCCATGTGGATGTCTGTTGTTTCATTATCTTGCTTGTCACTTTACGAACTTGTTTTTGTCTAGTGAAAATATTTCTCGCAGTCCCTTATCTCGCGGACTTATCTGTGTATTTGTGTCTTGCGGGTTTCTGCTTTCTTACGTGGTAATTTTTGCTATTTTGTAGGCTTCCTTGGTCTCATGGATTGTTTTCTTTGTTCCACAGACTTCCTCTGTCCCACAAACTATTTTATGTGTTATGTGGATTTCCTTGGTCTCGCGGATTGTTTCCTTTGTTCACCGGAATTTTCTTGTTTCGCGGGTATTATGTTGTTCCGTGGCTTTTACCTTATTATTCTATGGAACACTAAAAGTTTAAAAATCCGTAGAACACTGTTTATTTCTTTTGCGGATTTTGAAATTAGATTTTTATATAACTTATTTTTTCTTTCCATGTGGCTCCTCGTGGCATGATATTTATGTTTTTTTGGTCTCTCTACTGAATTTACATACCTTGTTTGAAGGTTTTCTTGGTTTTGCATTAATTCTCATTTTTATAATTCCATGGAACTTTGTTTCCTTGTTCCGTGACTTCTTAAAAAATTGAAAAAGCTATCTATTGTCTTTCAGTCTCTCACAACTTATTCTTTATGTTTTGTGGCCCTCCTTCTTGGTCTCATACCTTGTTTGAGTGTGTTTATTAAGTTACAAGCATTTCCTAATTGTTTCAAATTCACACAAGTCTATTTCCTTCTAATTGTGGATATCTACAATTATTAAAACCCACATAACACCTAAAAATTGCTTACTTTTTTAATATGACTAGTTTTTCAAAATTTTCCATGGATAAATCTTAGTTGTTAATTGGTTCTAAATATAGTATTTGGATAGTTAGGCTTGAATCCATCTTTATGGCAATAAATATTTGGGATCTAGTTAGTGGTGTTGAAAAGAGACCCACAAGGAGAAAAGCTATACCAAAAAACTTTAGTATATTCTCCCAAAAATCTCAAGAGGCTATGTCCATCCTATTACAAAGTATCAAATATGAATTCTTATTGCATATATGACACATGGAATCTCCAACCGATGCATGGGATCAATTGCAAACTACGCATAAAGGTACTCACCTTTCGAAGATAATAAAACTAATTATAGAGCTGTTTATAACTCCAATGAAAGGAGATTAAAAGATAGTCAATTATCTAGCTAATTTTAAGAACATTAAGACTCATTTAGATGGTAGTACTTGGGAATTATTTTAAGATAAGTTGTATTTTATTATTTAGATTAGCATACATGAAAAATTTATAAATTACATTTCTATTTTGAATTTTAAGTATAAAAATGAATATGATTTACCTGATTTAGATACCTTGTCTTCTCTACCTATTCAAGAAGAAAGAGTCATGGAGAACTTTGAATCAAAAGAGAATGCCTCTTAGACATTGTTCTCCCAAAATCATAAATAATTTAAAAATAAGAATAACAACAATACTAATCAACAATCAAACTTTAAATCTAAGTTCAATCCTAAGACTAATCAAAAGTTTAAGGTCAAGTTTGATGGCACATGTACCAAATGTTGTAAATCTGGTCATAAAACAATTGATTGCTACTCTAAAGTTAATAAGGTTCATAATAAGGCTAAAAGTAAAAATTTCAAAAATAAAAAGAAGAAGAATAGAAATAAGAATCAATCTAAAAATAAAGCTAACAATGTTGAACAAACTATTTCTATTTATACTTCTCTTTCAGATTCTAATGACAATGAATGGATCTTGGATAGTGGTGCCTCTAAGCATATGACATATATTCATGAAATAATTTCTCATGTTGCAGAATGTCATGAGAATATATACCTAGGTGATAATTTTGTCATTAAGTTTGAATGTTGTGGTAATGTTAAATTAGCAAATGGAACCATTAGTAATGTTTTATTTGTTCCTAACTTAAAAAAAAACCTTTTATCTTTTTCTCAAATAACCAGAGAAAACTACAAATTTGTGTTATTAAAAGATAAATGGTATGTGAAGAATGAGCTTGGTAAGATTATTACTATTGGTTTTAAGAAGAATGACTTGTATAATTTTGAAGGATTTGTTGCTAAATATTTTCTTTCTTTCTTCTTCTTGTAATATTGTTTAATTATGGCACAAAAGGCTTAGGCATGTGAACTTTAAGAGTTTGAATGAAATGTCTCACCTCAACCTTGTTATATGACTCCCTAAGTTAATATCACACCATGGGTCTTGTGAAAGTTGCTTGCGTGGTAAGAAATATGTTGAACCATTTCATAAAAACTATGAGTCTAATTCTTCTAACTTGCTTGAGTTAATCCATAATGATGTAAAAGGTCCTTTGGAAGTTACTTCTCTTGGTGAAGCCTTTTATGCTGTTGGTTTCAGTGATGACTTTTTGTAGAATGACTCGGTCTTATTACATTAAGGAAAAATTTGAAGTTCTGTCTAAGTTTCAAGAGTTTAAATCCTTGGTTGAAAACATGGCTAATATGAAAATAAAGAGAATTAGAACTGATAATGGAGGTGAGTATACCAATAAAATTTTTGATAAATTTTGTGTGTCTTGTGGAATTCAAAGGGAGTTGACAACTCCATATTCCCCACAACAAAATGACATAGCTGAAAGGGAAAATAAAACAATCATAGAAATGTCTAGAACCATGCTTCATGCATCTAAAGTTCCTAAGTTCCTTTGGGATGAAGCCATGAACATTGTTGTTCATATCCTAAATAAAGTTTTGCATCAATCTACACCTCATGAAGTTTGGACTAAAACAAAAACTTGATATCTCTCATTTAAAAATATTTAGTAGTTTTGCTTCCCTTCTCATTCCTAAAATTAAAAGACAAAAACTTGATCCTATCTCCTAATTTTGCATTTTTGTTGGGTATGGAGGTCACACAAAAGGATTAAGAGTGTATGATCCACTAAAACATGCGATTATAGAAAATACGAATGTTCATGTTCTAGAGAAACTATTTTGTAAATATTCCTCTCTTTCTTCCTCTGCATTTCCTAAGTCTGAAACTTATCAATTTGATAATCCTTCTTCAGAAAATATGGAAACTAATTTCCAAGAAGTTGATCATCCTTTTTCTTATATGATGGATGCAAATATTGAGGGGATTTTTTTCTCAATCTATGTCTCACTATAGAATTCCTAAGTGGGCTCAAAATCTAGTTTCTAATTCTCAACCGAATAATATAAGAAAGATGACCCACCGTAAACATTCTTACCATGCTTTATCAACTTTATATGAGGTTGAACTTCAATCTTCTGAAGAAGACATCCTAGATGAAAGATGAGTTAATGCTATGAAAGATCAATACAATGCTCTAATAAAAACTAAAACTTGGGAATTAGTCCATCTTCTTCATAAAAGAAACATTGTATGATTTAGATGGTTCTATAAAAGTAAGTATAATTTTGCTGGTAAGATTGAAAAATTCAAGGAAATATTAGTTGCTAGAGGGTTTACTCAGAAACTTGGTTTAAATTATAACCACAAAACCCTACACTGGATCTGACGACTTCATTTTCATTACCTTTTAAAGCTCATTAAGAATAAAAAACTTCAACAAGAGTGGAAGAACATTGTAATTTGTAATTTCCATGTGATAGATGGACTAATTATACTCGTAACTTTCCTAATTTCATCACCAAACTTGTATTAAAGGAGGTTAAAATTTCCGTTGACTAAAAACTTTGTTAATATAAACAAGCATTGAAGAGAATGGAGGAGGGTGAACATGTCAAATAGTTAGGCATAGGTGGACACAATTTCCGCTGTTAATGCATTGCATGAAAATGACGACAGAATTAATCCCACATGGCATAATCCCACAATAAAAATGAAGTGTAGAGACAACTGCCATGGTTTTGGCAGGAATAACAAAAAGAGGTATTTTATGTGATTGCTGACATGTCAAATGTGAGCACAATCCACTGACCAACTCTCCACGTGTCATGTTTGAAATTGTATTAAGGAATGAATATATCCCCAATTTTTTAATGCGGATGATTACAAGTTGCCCGCTTAACATAAAACTCAGTTACCTATGGCTATGTATCAAGCAAAAAGTGGTGGCTGAACATTGTTTTGAGTAGGTCGACCATACAACTTGACCATTCGACTATTTACCTGATAAAAATAACTCTTGATCTCAAATGTGTCCATACTTTCCTCTAGACCTTTGTCTTGAACAATATCATTGAATGTTTTTAAAAGGGAGCTTTGTAATTTCATTTTAATTCTATGGAATGATAAATTTCACATATAGACATAACAAGAATATCTAGAAGTATAACCAAAAAACTTTCCCTTGTTACATTAGACCATCCCTCCTTCTATCTCTCCGTTGTAGAGCATCCCTCATTGTTGCTATTATAACTTATGCTATAACTTCCTGAGGGATGATGATACACACGGGAAATATACCTGAATACCATGCCACATACTCCATTGTAACTTCAAGATCTATGATGTCAACTCACACATCCCATGCCCACACTAATACACCCCCAAAACTGGCCCTTTCTACATTAGACCAAATACATAGTCCAAAATTCACAGTCTCTTGCACTACCCATGTGTACCACTACTCTCCACCAAGAATGTCCTATATCACTCCTAGTTGTCCCGTGACCCTATCTAGTCTCTACTTCTCCATAATATATTACCGACTCCTAAAGATATAGTGCTCAATATCCACCATCCCCAACTCTACAGCATATGTGGCCCATATGTATTGTCTGTACATCCTTCATGTGATCATACACAACTATAAATCATCCATGGCTCATCTATAGAATCCTATATCTCCTCGGTGACACCTGTGTTCGCCACTGACTATCTTGCATCTACAAGATGTTGGATCCTTTGGAAGTTTGTCTTTAAACACAACCTTCGGTCAACCAATTGTGATGTGGTCCCATGCTCAAATTTGTAATAAGGTGGCTGGACCCAAGTTCCTTTGACTCCTATATAAAACCATGTGCATACCCCTGTATAGGTGTGCTAATATGTATGCCCCCCATGAAAATATTGTGCTTGTATCCATGAACTATGCTACCACACTAATCAAACCCAACTAAAACTGCATGACACTTTTATCTGGAAGCAAGTACCCATTGATAAGAGCCATCAAATAAATCGGCATTCGAGCTATCTCATCATCTCTCATATACTCTCTAAGGTGCACCGTCATACCCTCTCTGTGAATGTCCTCTAATATGAAGATTATTTGTATGTAAGCCTATATTTGTGTTGCATTGCTCTCCGACTGAATCAGTTGTCCCTAGATCAAAATCCACAATATATGGTATACATCCTCCAAAGTAACTGACATCTCCTCGATAGATAATCTAAACATTTGTGACTCACTATGCCATCACTCTACCAATGTAGTCAACAAACAGTGATCCAATATAATATTTGGCATGTGTGTAATGTATGCCAATCAAGTTTCCTCCAGTATTACCACTAGTCCCCTCCACTCCAACCTAGTCATCCATCTCTTGAATGATCATATTTCTCCATATCACTCCTGAACATCTAGGGCATATAGTCTGTTACATACATCACACTACTTTGTTAGTTATTGAAAATAATTTTTTCTTTTAATTTCATCTTTTAAATCTCATCTATTTCTTCTAGTTCATGCTATTGCATTGGTGGTGTAAATTAACTTGCAACAATTAATATGATATTCACTAATTCACAGTCATTTAATCATCAAACCAAGGGACACAAACTTTCAATAATGCCAGTGTTGTATGTAAAGTTACAAAGAATTTATGATGTATGGAAAGAAATTACTATCACTACAATACTTAAAACAATAATGCTTTAAAAAAACTTAGAATTGAAAGAAAATGGATTCTAAACACTATGTCTAAAACAAAGCTTGTAAATTCAGAATGCAGATAAGGAGATAAATTTATTCCTAGTATAATCATGCAATGAAACATAGCAAAAAAACTATGGAGGGGTTTAGCAGACCATAAGTGAGCTCTACCTTGGGTGCTAATCCCTCCTAAGGATTATAACTAGAATCCACTAAAAAAAACTCATATTCTTTATTGAATTGGCATGAATATTACATCTAGGAGCAAAGTAACTTATGTATCTATGTATCCATTATTCTTTAGTTTCTCTATTCTCTATATTCTCCATCTAGATAGATTTCTAGCATTAACCATTTCTCTTATACACCTCAATTACATCAAAACATGAGAAGAAGAGTTCAACTAGGAGTTCAAACAAACTAAGTAAGAGATCTTCGATGGAACAAGTGGAAGATCTCAAACAGAGCAAGAGTTTAAGCACATGTAATAAAACTATTTAATATGTGTCCAAATATCAAACACATAACTCAAGTAACCAACAAGTTCCTTAAATCACGTTTTAACTAATCAATCAATTATTCAGTGAGTTGCAATGAATAATCAAATCCATAGTTGAGTTATCTTCTAGTTCCCATGTTCCAGTTGTAACTGCCTCTTAAATGACACGTACAGACTTGGAGTGTCATTCTTCACATTCCAAGAGATCTTCATAATCACTGATTCTTTGTTGTAGGTGATCTCCTTTGGTTACGGATGAACTGCTGTAGATAGTTCTTTAGTTATAGGTGAGTCCGTTTGGCTGCAGATAGGTTGCTGCATATAAGTCCTTTGATGCATACAAGTTACTCGCAAACAAGAGTGACATCACACAAACATCATTCAAACAAATTATTGAAATCAAGAGAATAAATGCATACTCAAAATACCAAGATAATTAGTTATAACTATACTAATAAGTATTTATGCCAATATGTTCAAGTCATAATGATAACATTTAACAGTATCTGGGAAATACAAGGACATAACTTCAATAGATTAACAAAAGTAGAGATGATGAGGTGTTTATAAAGGGTATTCACATGACTCATCACACCCCAAGATTAATTTCTTAAATGTCACCATTTAAGTGATTCAATTTCTTGCTGCTGAAAATAGAATAAATGCTTGAAGTCAAATGTGGTTTGTCCTTTCCTCTTTTGTGAAGAAGTAACCATCGTTTATCCTTAACTTGTGCATAACTTTGTTTTGTATCCTTTCATTCAGTGGTTTTTCACCTGTCCATGGTGATATTAGAAAGTGGAATATTGGAGGATGATAGCCAATTAGAAGTCAGGTATTTGCATATCTAGTAGAAATGTCAGTGTATGCATTCACTCTTCTTAGAGTTGGAATTATATTAGGATAAGAATGCATCTCTTTCTTTTGTAGTTCAGGAGACATATCATTCCAGCACATCATGCATGTTTGTACCACTTGTATTCCATGGTCCCTAATCATGTTCCTGACTTCCTCATGTGCTTCTTTCCTCATTTTCCACACTCTCCTTCTGATCACCTTGTTCTTCATATACTTTGCATACTCTTCTACAACTTCTCCAGTTTTTGTAGCTTCATCCCTGACCATCAGTGGTTGTACCTTCTCCAAATTCATGTATTCCTCCATTTATCTTTCTCTATCCAACTCATTCATAAAATAAGAACAAAGGGTTTTGACTTGAACATCTCCAATGTATAGGATTGGAATCCAATCCCTATCATATTCAAGAGCATAGTTGTACATGTAGAGTTCACATAATAGGAGCTGAATTTCATGAGTGCTGTTCAGATATAACCTAAAGAAGCTCCTAGCTACAATGATATCATATGGTATATCAAAATTGATGTAGGTTAATTTGAGTTGCAACATATGTTCCTTTAAGAAGATAACATAAACATTGGATGGAGGCCTTCATTTGAATATCTCATGGGCCACCTAGACTATCTCTTCTTGCTTCTTCTTTAGCCTTTTAATTTCTCTGTCCTTTTCCTCAAGTTCTTGCTTGTGCTGGAAGATGAGTTCTTTTTTCACTCTTTCCCACTTTTCCTTTAACCTATTAACATATGTCTCAAATTGATTCATCAAGTAATCAATATCAAGTAGTATTGTTTGTGTGGCCATTTCCTTACAAGGTAGTTTCACAGGCTCCCTTATAACTTCTTGACTGACAATTTGTGGTTGTAATGGGGATACATTCATTTGTTGTATACTAGCATGTGGTGTTTGTTCCATAAATGGTAGTGAAAATGGTGGTGTCCACCCATGCACTTGCTTAATTACATCATCCACAACTACAGGAAGGTGTTCTTGTACTTGTTCAACTTCTACAGACATGTGCCTTTACTCAATTCCATGAACATAGTGCTCAATGACCTGTTCCAAAATTTGTGGCATGTGTTCCTATTCACGTTTTTGTTCCTGTGGCTGCATGACATGCTCAACAATATCTTGAATTTTTTCATGTTAATTTTACTCTACAACTTGTTTTTCTTTTTTCTTCCTTATTTTGCTATATCTCTCTTTGACCTTTCATATCAGGAATTTCCTCCTCATTCAGAGTTGGCTCCTCATGCTCCTCCATGTGCTCTTCAAGGTATTCTTTTCTAGTTTCTCCTCTAACTTGTTCTTCTTTTTTCTCCACATGGCCCTCCATTACATGTACTGTCTCCTCATCAGGAGTTTCTTGGTCAGTTTCCTTTCCAATTTCTTTTCCCTTCTTCTCCTCTTTCTTCTACTTCCCAACAATTCATCAATACTATTGGCCCTTGCAAAATATCCCCACCTTATCTCAGGATAATCTCTTTGCAGGGTGTGCTTTATAATCAAGGTTATGAGGCAATGGTGTGACAATGCAAACCTACCCCTTTGTGCCTCCCTACCTATCCTCTTCAATATCCTATGCAAGAAATTAGGTACATTCATTTGTCTGTTATTCTTGAGATGATTCAATAATTTAAAATGATCAACCTAGAATAATTTCCCTCACAAGTAAAGTAATTAATTATACAATTTGTAACCTCAACCCATAAGGGTTTAAGGGAAGTTCTTTGTGTACCTTGTCTATCCGTGACAAATGCATCATCATCATCTGCAAATTCTCTTATGGCCGCTTCTAGGTTATCCTTCTTTGGAAATGGTTCTCCTTATGCAGGTAGGCCAGTTACTTCTGCCAAGATGTCATCATTGATTTTGATTGATAAACCCTTCACTTTTTCCTCCCCATCACTAAATGTGTTGGAAAAATCTTCAACCATTGCTTCATTGAATCCTTGAAATTGGTTTATGTAATCTAGCCAACCATTATCTTGAAAATACTGTAAAATTTGAGGGTGGATAAGAAGTTGAGAATTCTCTGTGGGTTCATGTCATATCAAATCTCCTCCCATTGTGAATTTGTAGCCTGCTATGGTCTCAACACACAATCACACAACTTTTCTTGAAGAAATGATGCATAATTGAATTGTGTTGAATAGTTTGAGTGTTTTTAAACTTTGAGACTGAAGGGACACGAAACATAGTTACGTGAGTGATCATTAATTGATGTGACCATGTGAAGCATGCAAATTGAATTTGATTTGACAAAATGGGCTTATGTGGAGGGACACCTCATAGCATTAAAGGTGACAGTGTTTTAAATGTAGTAAATACATGATGACTTGGCATAAATGCTAATTAATAATAATCATTCTAATTATACTTTAATAAAGTGATAGTCAAGTGCACTTATCTCGATGTTCGTTTGGAATGATTATTGTGCATGCTTATTTGGAATTTACACCTTGGATGCATGTAAAACTTGCTATAATGTTGCAGACATTGCTATGATGTTGTAGACATGTGTTGAACTGATATTGGCTGGTCCTTACTAAAACTAGATAACTCCCGAAGAGGGAATGCCAATTTTTTGGGGTGTCAGTTGTCTTTTTTTGATCTCTCACACATGTAAATATCCTTGATCTTCCTTCATGTAATCATGAGTTGAGTCCAACGCAAAAGAAAAAACAGGGGTTTGTGACATTTTGCTGCAAGTGGAACCTTCAGTCATTGTATTCTCTCCCTGTGATGGAGATCATACACTCTTACAATATCTTTACATCAAACCCTACAAAATAAAAACTCTAAGAAATAAAATGTGTTAGCAGAGTGTTGCTGATCACCAAAAGGGCTGATCACAACACTTTTATTTGTCCTTGGAATAGTCAGCAAGCTGAATATACCAAGGCCACTGAAATATCTCAATCCTCTGGAATCTCAGAAGATGAGCCAGTAGGCTCAACTCTTGATCTTAACTATGATGTCCTTACTTCCATCCTACTTTAACCTCCTCTGAACTGCTGCATGAATGTATTTCTGTCAACTGGTTTCTTGTACAATCTCAACCTGTGACCATTCACCAATAATTTGAACCTCACAGGGTCTATGGTGGTGAGTTTTACAGCTCCATTAGGGAATATTTTCTCAATCTCATAGGGGCCTAGCCACCTTGTCTTGAGTTTTCCCATATGGTCCTTGTATTTTGAATCAAACAAAAGTATCCCAGTCACCTTCTTAAAAATGTCTTGTCTTGATGTACCGGTCATGCCATTTAACTCTTTTCTTCTGCACTACCTCTGTGTTATGTACTGCTTGTCTTCTCAATTCATCCAACTCATTGAGTTGGAGAATTCTATTTATTTGAGCTTCAGATAAATCTATGCCTAGCTCAAGTGCACTACTCAATGTTTTGTGCTCAAATTCAATTGGGAAAACAATTTTCTTACCATACAAGAGCTCAAACAGTGTGAATCTAGTTGTTTTTTTCCACATTTTGTTAAATGTCCATACTTCCTCTAGAAGTCTTTCTACCCAATATTTCCTGTGAAGTGCAATGGTCTTTGTCAAGATGGCCTTTATCTCCCTATTTGTAACTTCTACTTGGCCATTAGATTGGGGATGGTATGGTGTAGACTTCCTATGCCTGATTTCATACTCCTTAACTAGATCAAAAATTACATCATCAGTAAAGTGTGTACCTTGATCAGTAACAATATCCCTTGGAACTCCATATCTGGTGAATATGTGATCATAGAGTAATTTGACTATTTTCTCACTTTTCTGATTTGGCATTACCTTCACCTCTATCCACTTAGTTAGATAATCTGTGCATACCAAGATGTACTCCTTCTGCTGAGATTTAGGATCTATGGGGCCAATGAAGTCTAAGCCCCATTTGTCAAAAGGCTGTAAGACCAATTGAGGCTGCAATGACATTTCATCAGATTTGGTAGGCTTACCCATTCTTTGACACTTATCACATCTCCTAGTGTATAGTGTTGCATCCTTATGCAATGTTGGCCAATAATAACCAGTTGTCAACACCTTATGCGTTGTTCTTTTTGCAGAAAATTTCCCTCCACAAGGTTCATTGTGGCAAGCTTTGAGGACATCAAATATCTCCTCATCATCTATACACCTTCTCATGATCTGATCTTGTCCTGTATGAAATAGAAATCTAGCTATCCAAGAAAAATGTACACTCTTTTCAACTATATATTTCTTCTCAGAGTATAAGTAATGTGGTGGTGTTTTATCTGAGACTAAGTAGTTGGCTATGTCTGCATACCAAGGTGTTTTGGTAGAAATAAAATAAGTGCTCATCTGGAAAGGAATCATCAACTACCTGTTCTTCATCATTAGTCTCCATCCTTGAGAGGAAATATGCTACTACATTGTCCTTTCTAGGCTTGTCCAATATGGTGACATCAAACTCTTATAGAAGGAGCAACCACCTTATGATTCTGTTGCTTACTACTGGTTTGTTTATCAAATATTTGATTGCAACATGATCAGTGTGAATGAACACTGGATAACCTGTGATGTAGTGTCTGAATTTATTGATAGCATACACAACTACCAAGAACTCCTTCTCTGTTACTGTGTAGTTTAATTTTACATGCTGCAAGTTCTTGCTAACATAATAAATTACATAATTCAAAACTCCATCTTTTTTTCCTAAGACAAATCCAATAGCATGGTCTGATGCATCAATGTGGATGTGGAAAGGAAGGTTCCAATCAAGTCCTCTCAAGATAGGAGCAATAGTTAACATCTATTTCAAATTTTGGAATTTAATTTCACATCTTTCAATCCACTCAAAAGCAACATTCTTTCCTAATAATACAAAAAATGGCATTGCAATTTTGCTAAAATCTTGTATGAACCTTCAGTAATATCCAATGTGGCCTAGGAATATCCTGACATCCTTTTGTTTCTTTGGTGTTGGAAATTTGATTATAACAGACACCTTTTCTAGATCAACTCAAATTCCATCAGAATAAAGATAGTGTCCCAAAACTATACCTTCAGACATCATCATGTAGCATTTTTCATTTCTTAAGGACAGATTGTGCTCTTTGCATATCTTCAAAACTTTGTCCAGATTTTGCATAGATTCTTCAAAATTGCTTCCATGTATAGTGAAGTCATCCATGTAGACTTCCATGCAGTCATTTTTCAAATATGAAAAGATGCTCAAGACTGCCCTCTGGAATGTAGCAGGTGCATTACACAAGCCAAATGGAAGAACTGAATAAGAAAATGTTCCCCATGGGCATGTGAAGGTAGTTTTGTCTTGATCCTCTAGTGTAATTTGAATTTGATTATAGCCACTATATCCATCAAGAAAAGAGAAATACTTTTTACCAACCAAAGTATCAAGTACCTGATCAATGAAAGGAAATGGAAAATGATCTTTCTTTGTTGCTGCATTCAGCTCCCTGTAATCTACACATATCCTCCATTTTCCATTCTTCTTTGGCACAATGATAAGGGGTGACACCCATTGACTGTCTGATATGGGATATATAAATCCAACATCCAGTAACTTCTTCAATTCTCCTTTTACAATCTCTCTCACTGCTGGGTTCATTCTCCTTTGTGGCTTACCTGATTGGTTTACAAATTTCTTTGATATAAATCTTGTGTGTACAGCCTAGGATGAATTCCATGCATATCACCATAATCCCATGTAAACATTGTTTTATGTTTTTACAGAAGAGCAATCAACAATTTCTCTTGTTGTCTATCCAACAGCTTGTTGACATTGAGTGATTTTCCTGATGTTATCTCTACTTGTTTGGAGAGATCAATCATTGAATATACATTGCTAATAACAAAATTCAATATGCAATCATGGGGAAGAAGTTGATGAAGAATACAATTCTTACCTAGAATATCCATGGTGCTTTGTTGTGGTAGAACTTGGTTCAAGGGGCAATTTAAACACCTTAATCTATCATCCACTTCTTCATTTCTTCCATAGTTATTCTGCAAGACATTGGATAGAACAACATCTTCTTCTTGTCCTTCAATGGTACAAGACTTCTCCAACATCATGAGATGTTGTACAGAGCTCTGATCTGATTCTAGTTCTTCAACCCAAATTGTCTGATCTTCATCATTCAACAGTTGGGTAGGAGGATAGAGCATAAGCTTCTTAGTACCACTTCCATTGGAAATAATCATATTTCCAGACCTGCAACCTATGAATGCATCTACAGTGGCCAACCATGGCCTCCCTAGAATAATAGGATAACCTCCTAAACTCACTTTTGGTTGAAGGACAATAAAGTCAGCAGGGTATTCCCAAGATTCTACCACCACAACTATGTCCTCAAGGACTCCTTCAGGTCTCACTGTTGATCTATCTGCAAGTTGTAAGACTATAGTTGTTGGCCTTAGTCCTTCCAATTTCAAGTCATCCATAATTTTCTTGGTCATGACGTTAATGGTTGCCCCTAAGTCAATTAGAGTATTCTTTATTGTTGTGCCATTAATTGTAACATTCACCAAGGGACTGCCTGGATCTATGTACTTGGGTAAAACTGAATTTCCAAGCATGATATCAGCCAACTGTCCAATAACTTGTACAGTGGATGGATCCTTCCTTCTTCTACCTAGTTTTTTATGCATAGATCCTTAACCAACTTGTTGTAGATGGGAACATCCTTGATGGCTTGAATAAGTGGAATTTTGACACAAATATCCTTCAGTTGATTGAAAAAATCAGAATCAGAATCTGATTTGAGGTCAGTCTTCTTTTCCTGTAATCTCTCTAGAAATGGTGGTTCATTAGCTTACATTTTACCCTTGCTGGAACTCTATTCAGGTTGCTGCGGATCAGCTTGCAGAGTGTTCTAGATTTGCTGTAGATCAGTCTACAACAACTGTGGTTCATCTGCAATCTCTGTAATGGTGGGTTTACTTGGTGGAGGAAGTGCTCTTCCTGAGCGAAGATGAATGTTATCAACATCAACTGAATAAGTAGGGTATTGAACTGATTCAATGGTATAGGCTGACTGAGAAACTTTATTGTTGGGGTTAGGTGTTGATTGAGCTGGTAGTTGAGTGGCTTTTGGTTGAGATCTTCCTTGGGGGTTTGGCATCAGAGCTTGCTGTTGTTGATAAGGAGGTTGTTGGTAAGATTGTTGGTAATTAAGATGTGGGTTATTCCATTGTTGCCCTCCTCTCCAAGGTTGTTTCCATGATTGAGGGGGTTGTTTCCATTGTTGTTGGCCTAAAAATTGAGGTTGTCATTGTTGTTGGTATTGGCTAGGGTATGGAGCCCAACCTTGTTGAGTATTAGCCCAAGGTGGGGGTTGCATATATGGATTACTAGCCCAATTTTGAAAATATGGCATAGGATCTTGTGACATACCTCCTTGTCTTGGTGGTCATGGATTTATTTAAGAAACATAGAAGACTTTTCCATCCTCTATTTCTATCATCTTGAATTCTAGTGAAGCCTCCTTTTCTTCTGCAATGCTGGCCAATCCCCTGCATCTGTAATCAACTTTCTTTCTTCTGCATGCATGTTAGAACTCTGTAAGTGTTGCCTCTACATCTTCTCTTTTCTTCTTAGCATGTAAAGCATCAAGTTGGGTGGCCATGTCATTGACTATCTCTTGTTTCATGTTCTTGAACATGTTCACAATCTCTGATTTGGATATCTCCCCAATTCCTTTGGTAGTTGATCCACCCTTTGATCTAGCACTTCTTATTCTCTTCATAGTTTCTCTAGAGTAATTCCTGCAGGCTTCAAAAATTTCCTCAAAGGTAGCTTTTGAGATATCTCTAGCTCCTATCAAGTCCAAAGCATCCATATCCTCCTCACTGAGTCCTTTTAAGAAAATTAGCTTGAGGGAATCATTAGGTAACCTTGTGTGTTTTGACTTCTGAACACTGAATAAGAATCTTTCCAGGTAATCTTCCAGTGGCTCATCTTCCTTTTGTGCCATCCTGAAGAGTTCATCACCTCCTCTACTACTTGGCCTACAATAATCTTGATATTTTACCAGAAACTTTTCCTTCATCTGTGGCCAGGTTGTCACAACATCTCTTCCTAAACCCATGAACCATCTCAAGGCTACATCCTTGAGTGTAGCAGGGAACAACTTGAGCTTATGTGCATATGTGGTGTAGTCATAGCTCCTACATAAAATGTCAAACTCAAACAAAAAGGTGTTTTGGTCTTCAGTTATGGATCCATGAAAGTTAGGAAGGGCTGAGGGAGAAATGTTCTTCATTACAGTAGGTTGATTGTTGTTGGAGATTGGGAACTCAAAGGTAGTTTCCATGTCTTCAACATTTTGATTCACTTCTTCTACCATGATTGGCTGATCAGGAACAACTTCAAAAATTTCACTTGGAGGGGGAACTTTTAACAACAAGCCTTATATAAAGGAAATTATGTCTTCTTCAAAATCAGAATCATATGAAGAGATTTGTGTTATTTGAGGATTGGGTAACAATCTACCATGGGCGTCTCTTGGATGGTGCATGCATCAACTAACTCAACTCAATCAACATACATTAGTGGGGGGTTTGGAGGTGGAATTCTAAACCTAAACTATTCTAAGAAATGCAAAACCTCTCAAAAACCTTATAACTTGGCAATATCCCTGGCAATGACGCCAAAAATGGTGGTGCAAATTAACTTGCAACAATTAATATGTTGTTCACTAATTCACAATCATTTAATCATCAAACCAAGGGACATAAAATTTCAATAATGTCAGTGTTGTATGCACAGTTATAAATAATTTAGGAGGCATGGAAAGAAATTGCTGTCACTACAATACTTGAAATAAAAATGCTTAAAACAAAACTTAGAACTGAAAGAAATGGATTCTAAACACTATGTCTAAAACAAAGCTTGTAAATTCAGAATGCAAATAAGGAGATAAATTGCTTCCTAGCCTAATCATGCAATGAAACAGAGAAAAAAAACTATGGAGGGGTTTAGCAGACCACAAGTGGGCCCTACCTTGGGTGTTAATCCCTCCTAAGGCTTGTAACTAAAAGCTACTAAACAGAACTCAAATTCTTTATTGAATTGGCATGAATATTACATCTAGGAACAAAGTAACTTCTATATCTGTGTATCCTCTATTCTCTATTTTCTCTATTCTCTATATTCTCCATCTAGATAGATTTCCAACATTAACCCTTTTCTCTTATACTCCTCAATTACAAAAAAACGTGAGAAGAAGAGTTCAACTAGGAGTTCAAACAGACTAAGTAAAATATCTTTGATGGAACAAGTGGAAGATCTCAAACTGAACAATGAGAGTTTAAACACATGAAATAGAACTAATTAATAGGTGTCTAGATATCAAACACATAACTCAAGTAACCAACAAGTTCCTTAAATCACATGTTAACTAATCAATCAGTTCTTCAGTGAGTTGTAATGAATAATCAAATCCATAGTTGAGTTATCTTCCAGTTCTCATGTTCCAGTTGTAACTGCCTCTCAAATGACACGTACAGACTTGGAGTGTCATTCTTCACATTCCAAGAGATCTTCATAATCATGAATTATTTACTGTAGGTGATCTCCTTTGGCTGTGGATGAGTTGTTGCAGACAGTTCCTTAGCTGTAGGTGAGTCCCTTTGGCTGTGGATGGGTTGTTGTAGATAAGTCCTTTGCTGCATACAAGTTGTTACATATAACAAGTTTCTTGCAAACAAGAGTGGCATCACACAAAGCATCATTCAAACAACTTATTGAAATCAAGAGAATAAATGCATACTCAAAATACCACAAAATAAAGATAATTAGTTATAACTATATTAATCAGTATTTATGCCAATAAGTTCAAGTTATGATGATAGTGTTCAGCAGTATCTGGGAAATACAAGGACATAGCTTTAATGGATTAACAAAAGTACAGATGATGAGGTGTTTATAAAGGGCTCTCACCCTCTTATTTAAACCCTTCTTCCAAACCCTAATTTCTTGATTTTGGCCTTTTTGTAACTAAAATTATAATCCCTTTCTTCCTATGATTATTTGAAACTCTTTCTCTCTCCTATCAAGTATCTATCCACCACTTTGTTGTGTCACCCATCTACTTAAGGGGGCACTCCCTTAACATAATTCCCATTTGATGGGGCATCCAAATACTTCACCAAGGAAAATTAGACAGGTCCACCATGCTTCCCTATCATCCTCTCATTGATCTACATTTGTCTACTATCTTTAAAATGCTATTACTTCGTAATAACACTTTAAAGAGGGGAAAATGTAGACACCATAAAAATACATACCTATTTTTAAATCATCCATAGTCTTTGCATAATATGTCAAATCAAGTTCTAGAATACGTTCTAGACCACTATTCACCCACATCTCACTAGAATTGATTTAATTTATTCTATCATGCATAAAGCATACACTTATACTCCTTAGCTAATTTAATTAGCTATTTAAATTAAATAAAAAAATATTTATTCACTCACCTCCCACTCAACTCCACTTCATTAGCTCACTCCACTCAAGTTCTGGAAACCCTACAAAGGTGAAAGCAAAATTACACGTACAATTGAAGAATTCAAGAGCCAACTATTCAAATTCATTGTCCTTTAATTCTTATTCAAACTAGCCAAGTACATAGACCAAATCAATTTGCTAAATCAGAAAAATGTAGTCATTAACCTGTAACTTGTTTAAAGCTTGATCCAAAATCATTGGCCTCTCCTTCAACTATAAATAAGAGGTTCTTTTCTTCACAATTAATCTCTTGGAAGCTTAACACATTTGCAACATCACTCTATCAAATTTCCATTCAAATTTGCATGCCATGAGGCTTCCCATTTGATCATCCATTGCTCATAGCACATCCTTCTTCCATTTGGAAACAAGTTTGAAGCATCCACAACCAAATCATACAAGGAGATTCAACAAGTGTGGTACTCCATTCCAAACTTCAACCATCTCATCCGAGGTTGCAAGAGAGCTTAAAGAAAGGTTTGTATTGTTTTTTATTGCTTGTTTCTTTCATTATTCTAGTTTTCTTTGTACACAGGACTATTTGATCCCATATGGATGATCTTGTCCAAGCATGTGTTGGGCTTGTACAAAGTTATGTTAATAATTTATGGGAGGAATATGTTGCTATTGATTGATGCAATTAGTTCTGTGAGTGGTCGAGTAGTGTGAATAGAGAAGAAAGTCATGTAAGAGAGATAAGGATATGTCCCTTGCCTTGGAATGTGCATACAAATCATGCTTTAGGCATAAAGCTAAAGTTGTCATTTCCAATAATAAACTACCATATTTAGGTGTTAACACCTTATTTGATGTCGGGACACCCAATTCCCTCTTGGTTCTGGTTACTTCTCCAAATTGGAAATTAACCACCCTTAACCCTTTAGTAGCACAACTCCAATTCCTCTCTCCAAGTGCTTCAAACAGGAAGTTCCTCCTTCAACAAGGAAAATAGGTGTTTCCTTACACGCTTTGTTCTCTTCAAATTTCAAATTGCAAATTCAATTTCAATGTAGCATTAAAGTTTAATTCATTCTATATGGAAATTGAATACACTCTATGTTGCAAGTTTTCACATTGGGATATTGTGACCACCTCAAGAAATTAAACAAACAATCGAGAAAAGACACACTTTGGTTTTTCCCTTTAAATAAGAAAAAATCATTTGCAAGCTTAAAGGAAGAGAAAATGAATACACCTAATTCATAATTTTATCACTTGATAATGTTAATATTTGCTTAATCCTTAAATCATGACTTGTGCTCATATTCTGAAGTTGATTTTCATATTCTTAGTCCTAATGCAAGAATTGCTCTCCTCATTATGCTACTCATTCACTCACAAAAAAATATCACATTAGTTGAAAGATTTTTATCAGTCGTAATTTTCATCCACATAACTTCACAAAACTATATTACCCCCTTGAGTGAAATTGGCTAAATGGCTACTAAATTGTTTGACAATTTGGTCAAAAACTAATAGTTTTATCTAGGGCCACCCTATGGTCAGTTTTTTGATTTGATATCTTTTTTGAGTCGATACTCCCCTATGGGTCGGCCTTAATGTGAAATTATATCTACAAAATCCTATATAAACAAATCAAATGCACTCATTTACTCACTTGGAAATTACCTACCACTCCAAAGAAACATCATTCAAAAGGCATGCAAAGCTCTCCTAAATTTCCCTAAAACAACCACATACATTAGGAGCAACCACCAAATAGGTCTGAAGCACTCCAAACAAGATTTTAGAGTCAAGATTTCCAAGTCGCGACCCCTTAAAGCCAAGTCAAGCACAAGAAAAAAACCAATACAAAGTATTATCAAGTGATTGGGTTATCAAATATAGTTGCATTCATATAGATATCAAATCTCTATATGGAGAAATGCGTGTAATTTGAGGCCTATTTGGAGTAGTACCAACATAGACAGTGTAAGGATTGTAGTTCAACAAAAACACCAACCTTTTGTAGGGGTTTCACCCATGGTTAGGGTTTTGGGTCGCTTCGGTTGATTACAAAGGGTTTTGCACATTTGTGATACATAATATCTCACAATGAAGCATATTTTGGCTAGTTGGAAGGGCACATAAATTTGTAGAGCTCCGTCATCACCCTGGATGGAACCATCAGATAGAAAAAAAACCATTGAATGACTATCCATAAGTAATAGTATTTTCCCAGTAAGTTGTAGAAAGCTAGAATCACAAACGAAACATCTACATGACATTATCGTCATGCTCATCACTCTATCACGCCTAAATCAACTTCCAAAACAATCAAATAACTAAGTGTACTTGCTCTCTCATGTTTTATTCTATTTAGCGTATGCTCAAATTGATCCATCTTGCAATTTGTATATGTATATTCTAATGCGAATGTTTAATTAATAACTTGTATATGCATCTTGCTTCTAACCCTAATATGGAATTAAGAAAGAATATCTAACCATATCACACTTATTTATTTATTTTATGGGGACAATCAATTAGATCACACCATTCAAATGGATTACCTTGGATCAACAACATCACAATCAACTTTCCTTGTTTGACACTCCACATGACTTGAACAAATTGAGGTAACACATGACACCAAAAACTTCTACATATGTTGAGTTGTATAACAACCTCAATGCCATCATCCCAACATATTATTGATTCTCTAAACATAAATCAACTTGATTTGGGATGCCTCGAGTTACAAAAAAAATACCCATGAACATTGCACAATCCATATAATGTTGTGCATGCTCACACGTCATATGTAATTTGCACGTTACCACACATTGTGTGTCATATGTGAGATCTCTATGCACATGTGTGTGCTTGCGCAATGCCAAAATGTTTTTTTTTTAATCACCTAGGCTCTACATGGGACATACATGACATGTCAGACATGTGGGCAGTTCGCACCACGCCATGTGGCACTTTCCAACATGATGACATGTTGAACAACCTGTTAGCATATTACGCACTAGGAAAGCTAATTGTCACTTAATACAAGGCAAACCATCAACTTTTATGGAAGATGAGCAATGTTTGTAGCTACTTGTAAAAATATATTGTAATCCATTCAACCCTAAGGGGATCATGGGACGAATGCTAGCATGCCCACAATATCGATCATTGAATTGTCATGAGTAACACGCATCTCCTATACTAGGGAAATCAATTAATAATCATTATCCTCTATTCGATCATGAATTCTCAACCTAAACCTTTCTAGTCATCCCTAATCTAGGTAAATCAATTACAAATTATTATCATCTTTCTAATTACAGGAATTCTCATTCTTGCATATTGTACACATATGTATCAATACCATGTTTTGTCACATTGAATAAAAGTAGCATTATGTTACTTATCTCTCATGCATTTGAATGCGTAATGGTTATTCTGCATCTTGTTGTTGGATTCCAGTGCATGTTCTATAATCATTTGCCTATGTAGTTATAGTTTGTACTTGTACACCATTGGGCACCACATGGATCTTGATCACTTGACTAGAAAATTTCTTTGCAACCCAAATTTAAACTTAAACACCCGAATAAATGTGTCGTATTTGTGCCATGTAAAATTCCAACTTACCAATTTACATCAGATACTTTTTATATCATTTAAGTCACATACCGCATTCAAAATATAAAAAGAGAAGATGTAAAATACAATTTTAACGAATGTAAGTTTCAAATTAATGGATTTTATCTCCAAGTTTTTAATTAAGTTATAAACTTATTAAGTTCATTGTATAAATTAGTTATAACCTACTAAAGTTGATAAAATATAGTAGTTGGCCGACATATCTTAACATTAAAGCGTGGATAAACCCTATCAATAATTATTAATGGTTCGTTGCCCAGACTCACTCTCATTAATTTAGAGAATTAACTCTTTTGTTGAACAATAGTTGTTAAGTGTTGAGGTCATATTGTTGCAAGGAAATAAAGTCGTTTAAATGAAATCCATTGAAATAATTATGTTTGAGAGGTGTTTCATTATGGTATTTATATTTTTAGATGGTAATTTATTTTTAATTGTAATTTTAAATTTGATGTGATTATAATTTAGAAATTTCTTTTTAAGAGTGTTTTTATTTATACTTATTTTTTAATCTCAAATCAGATACATTAATATATCTAAAATCACATCATTTATTCATAAAAAAATATATATTGAAAAAGAAGTAAATTTATTAATAATTATGATGTGTAAAAAGTCCAAAATACTTTTTTTTGACATTGATCTCTCCCCATTTTATTTTATAAAAAATATACATTTAAAATATCTATATTAGTTTAATAACACCCATTAGATGCACAATCCACACAATTATTAGCTCGACCGGCGAAGGTATGGATAATGTTGAGGAGGATAATCCCATTGAAATCCTCTGCACTGGTAAAACTCTTTCAAATGGCTGCCTTTCGCAAAGCTACAGAGAACATAGAAATCTGCTCAGAAAATAATTAGTATCTTTGCCGTTCAGCCCAAGTTTCCAGTTATGTAACCAAATCAAGCAAGCATTATTACCCTCACAGGGCCTCTGCAAATTCTTATCAAATGGAATTAATCACCTGTTACCAACACTGATCAGTTTCCCAATTCCTCGTACAGGATGCAGTGAAGCAACAATCCCCAGAATCATCACCATTACAGCGATCAAAAGACATAATTCCAGGAAATCTGGTATTCATCCTCCTAACATGGAGGGATTCCAACCTCAATTGCTCATCATACCGTGCCCTAGCCACGGGATCAGACAACACAGCGTAGGCATCATGGATCTTAACAAATTCATGCGTATAATCCTTCAATTTGCCCTTCATGGCAATATCCGGGTGCCATATCTTTGCCGATTTTCTATACGCCTCTTTGATATTCTTCTGTGTAGCATCCCGGGGAAGCCCTAAAAAGTCATACAGCGTGAAATTCTGCAACCCCGCGCTGCTCCAAAACCGGTTCTCCTGCGCCCGGTCGCAATTGGCAGCCCGTGCCACACATGTACCACAATTTCTTACGCCCCTAAAATTTAGCCCTAACCGCAGAGCAGAATTTCCCTTGAAAATTTTACCCGCCCTAGCTCTCATGTGGGATTCCGGTGCTAATCTACAGCAGGGCGCATTTCTAGCAGCGGGCAGCAGCGAAAAGGCAGCCATTTTTTTATCAAACCCTAGAAATGTTACGCACGAATTATAATCAGAAACAAACGCCCAAATACGCGGCCATTCCTTCTAACCAAGGGACAGAAATTTCTCAAAATCCTCAACGCAGCAAATACGTGCAGAAATAAACGCAAGAATGCGCAACCATTCCTTCAAATGAACAGACTAAAATATTTCAAAAATCTCGAAACCCTAAGCGTTTCAACGCAGAAATCATATGCAAAAAGGCCGAACACGCAACAATCGCTTCCAGTGCGGGACTAGACTCTCTCGACGTCCTCCAAACCCTAACAACCTAAAAATTTGAAGGCAGCAGCCATTCTGTGCAGAAAAACCACAGAGAGCTTCTGATGGGCGCATTTCTCATTTCAAAGCAGTCATATAAATCCAGAGATACAACCGTAATGACAGGGACATACACGGTAGAGAAAAATAATTTTTTTTTGAAAGAGGGCACTTTGGCATGGAACATTCCGCATCCGAAATGGGGCCGGGCATAGAGCAGATGGTCCCGTGCCCGTCAACCAAGGGTCATAATCTTCCATCTCTGCTTCTGCTTCTGCTTCAGACGGAGATTTCACAGTCCATTTGCTTGACCAGGTTGGCCTTCTAGAAAAACCCTGCGTCATCACTCCCACCAAACCATCACCTAACTCTTAACACGGCTAAAACACACACATTTTTGCACTATAATACTTATTCTTCCGCATATTTTCCCATTAAAAACTGGTAATTGCACCAACAACGATAGGAATGTAAAACAAAAATGAGAGGGAAGGCGTTCATTTTAAACTTTGCATAATGTATAAGGTTTTCATGTCTAGAATGTAAATATGATTTTGGATTAGAAATAATGTATAGGGTGTCATTCAAGCAATCGAAATCATTGAATAATCGTATAATATATAGTGTGTTATTGAAGAATTAAGATATATGATCCCATGTTTAGAATGTAAATGGTAATTTTTATTTTTTTTGAAGAGAAATCAAATACAATAGAAGTCTTAAACATTCATGAATAATCAATTCAATTGGAAGGACCTATTAATAGGTGAAGAGGTCATCTTAAATCCAATTTGTTAAAGAGACATCCTTTAGTATTTACAAAAGAGTAACATTTTCAAAAAAATATATGTGGCATGCACCAACCCTAAAAAAAAAAGTGTTATTTATAGGCCATTGACCATGTTAACCAATATAAAATATTTATTAGAAGAAATATCTATCAAAAGAAAATTCTTACATTGTGTTATCTAGAATTCATTGAACATATTAATTGATATACAAAATATTAAAAAAAAAGCCTTTATCAAAGGAAAACTTGTACATTCTAATTTACATATCTTTCTTGTTTGCTAGAATATACAATAGAAGTTAAGGGTTACACCTAACAATTTATAGTGTCATTTTATATCGTTTATTATATCATTATGTAATAATTTTTTAAAGACTTGTGTGATTAAATGAATCAATTTGAAATTCAAGTTAGAGAGAGAGAGAGAGAGAGAGAGAGAGAGAGAGAGAGAGAGAGAGAGAGAGAGAGAGAGAGAGAGAGAGAGAGAGAGAGAGAGAGAGGAATATGTAATAACAAAGAATATAAACCTTATATTTAAAAGTTAGAGCTCTTCATATAAGACACAAAAAAATGATGTAGACACAAAATCACACACTTTGGGTAATTATCTAGTCCTGATTGAATACTTCTATTCATATGATTCCTAAGTAAGAAAAGTAATAATTAACCCATGTCCTTGACCATCTTTGTTCTCTTTTTGTTGCTACTTCTGGTCTTTCACTCCTTCTTACTTAGTTTGCATTTTCATACCTAAACATTTTTCATCCTGGACACCAGTGCCCAACTAGGATGCCAGCGCCAGGTGCTCTCGTCCCCTCAGGGTGCCATGACCTCTTTGTACTTGTTCACATCTTTTAGGTCATTTCTAATCGCTTGAGCAACTTATCTTTTTGGTAGTTGACATTTTCAAGGTTAATTATGAAATTCAAGCAAGGGACTCATATAAATTTAAAGTTATGTGATCATAATAAGGGACCAAGCACTAAGCATTAACTATCACCGCCTAACGTTGCATCCAAAGGCTATTCAAGAGCATCAAAGTATTTGTTCTAACATCCATTCAAGGGCAAGGGACTACATTATTCTGGATGCACTTCATAGGAGGGGAGTCTATTCTATTCCACGCACACATCTATTACATTTCTTTACATCTAGCTATTTACTCGATATCCAAGTGTGACACACACAAGAGCCACCTAGGGCACGATTCCGCACACACACACACAAAACTACATTGGGTCTAAGATGTAGTGCAATGCTTAGTCGTAAGATCACCATTGTGACGGTTGAGGAAAGTCTGACCCCTCATTTCACATATTTCTTTTTTAGGATTTGATGTCTATTTGAGGGTTTTGCGAGTTAATACTTTATTGCAGGTTTCCAATAAGCTTGGCGATCATTGTGCAACCTCATAGCAACAATAAACGAAGGAAAAAGAAAAACTTGGGACCTGGAAAAGATGAGTTTCTAAGCATTTTCACAGTCATAGACGCCTATTTCCAGTTTGTAGCACCCGTGGGTGCCCCTGTCCAGCTTACTCCTCCAGATTTGCATTTCCTTGGGTCTCTATGCGATGCTCCTACCTTCCTGTTCACAAGGTCACCACTTCGGCACAATCCGTATTTTACTGCAAATCAACTAAGAATATCCTCACCCTCATTGCAACTAGGGTTTCACATTTCATTGCTTAATTTACTTGAGTTAATTTTTGTACTTAATTATCTATTTTCGTACTGCTACAATAAAAATAATATTAGGCACTTATTATTTATATTTCACTTAATCATTTTGGTGAACCTGTCGCTCAAATCCACCTCCTCTCTAGGGATTTTCTTTTCTTATCACTATGGCTCAATCTTATGACGAATTTACTGAAGCCCATCTCAAATACCTTAATGATCATATCACTGAGCATCCACAAGATTTAGACTTTTTTTTATTCACTGCTTGTGAGGAAGCCACCAATCTCGTGGAGCTTAATGATTCCGCTTATCCCCACTTCCATTGCTACTCAACCACCTGACTCTACTCTTCCACCTATTTCTTTCGAACCCGTTTCTGTTCCTACTCCCACTAATTATTTCACTCCACCTCTTGTTTCTCATGCACACCAATCTTCTTCCACTGGTAACTAAGATTTAGTCTCTCTTTACTAAGATCTCCAAGTTAAAATCCGTCAATTGTAGCAGGATACTTCTCGTGCTTCTCCATCTTTGGATTTCACTTTATTACTTCACACCCCATTCACACCCGCCATTTCCGCTTACCTGTTTCCTCCTATTTTTGTCACTCCCAAGCTTCCCATTTTAAATGAGCACAGTGACCTACAAGAGCACTTACGAACATTTCAAGTGGCATATCTAGATTTTGTGGATGATCATATTCTCTTAGCTAATATCTTTCCTTGTAGTCTTCATGATTATGCGATGCATTGGTTTGATGATCTACCTATCAACTCGGTAACATCTTTCACACATCTAGCTAATGTTTTCCTTGATCATTTCTCTATCGATATCGACTCTAAGATCACATATGCTCAACTCGCATAACTTAAACAAGGATCTAATGAACATCTGACAGACTATGTCTTACAATACAAAAACAACTTAGCTAAGGTGTCGAATGTGTCCCAAATTCAAGACTTATTCATCCACATTTTATTGTCACCTCTCTAGGAGAGTGTTCTCTTTAAGACATCTATGTCATTTGATCAATTATGTCATACTCTTAATTTGGGTGAAATGAAACTCTTATCTATGGGAAAGCTTAAGTATCAGGAAAAAGCCTCATCTTCTACGTGTTTCCAAAAAAAAATAACATTTAAGCCATCAACAACTAAACCTACTGAAGCAAAAATCAATTTCAATGTTGTATCTAACACTAAAGAGCTTCAATGGCAACTGCCTAAGTGTACATACACAAAATTGACTGTCGCTCCACACATTTTACTACCACAACTTGTCGAGAGAAACCTTATTATGCTTCCTCCTCCACTCAATTCAGATCCATCTCATTCTAAAGGTCGTAATTATGATGAAAATATTATATGCGACTATCATCAATGTGTTAGACATTTTACGGATCATTGTTTCAAAATTCGCAATCTCATTCAATGTTTGATCAACAATAATGCAA
The DNA here is from genome assembly GCA_019776745.2 of Taxus chinensis. Lineage (NCBI taxonomy): Eukaryota > Viridiplantae > Streptophyta > Pinopsida > Cupressales > Taxaceae > Taxus > Taxus chinensis. The sequence goes on along the minus strand of CM034151.1, from coordinate 289,324,693 downwards.
TTGAACTTATAAAGCCTACGGATTTTGCATGCATCAATAAAAATCATAAGCTCAAGATCTTTAATAATCCCCTCCCAAAACATGACTAGAAAGCAGCTGACTCCTCAGCTAATCATACATATCGCGCAGTGCCTCCTCCTACATCGGGGGCTCTTGATTTCCTAGTTACTCATGCTAACATTTCTCCACCCATAATTTCTTTCTCTGATCATTTACACATTAGTACTTCTATCGGATCCATCTTTATCAGTAACACTAAAATTGATCCATCATGGTGTATCAATGCGTGCTCTATTCCACTTCTTATTGCTATTGGCTATCCACTCTCACAAATTTCATATCAAATCCCTCACTCATATGGGGTTTTCAAGCTTTAAGTTATTGTCATTCCTCTCACCATACTTGTGCCATTTATTGTAGCACCTGCCATCAAAGGGTGTGACATGCTCTTAGGTCTCAATTGGATTTGCTGATCTCATTCTATTATCTCCATGAATCACTTGCGTCTAAAATTAATTCACAAAAATCAAGTTGTCTCTATCAATGGTGTGCCACCATCAACTCCATATTCGCAACCTCTTTTTGAGTTTTCCATTGCATCACTTAGAGAATCTAGTTGCTCGTCCTAAAGAAATTTTTTCTCCTGGATTTCCTATTCGCACACGACTTGCATAGTTTCATATGCTAGTCCAGTATATCAGTTTAGGTCCATCACTAGGAAAAACCCTTCATCCAAGCATACTTCACCACCTCATGTCACCACATAGGCGTCCATCACCTTCGTGTTCTCCTTCACATATGTGTCCATCACCTCCACATCCTATTTCGCATAGGCATTCATCACCTTCGCAGTACACTCACCGGTCACATGCATATAGGCTTCATTCACCTGCACAACATCTATCTCATACACCACCAATCTTAGAGAATGTTCGCACAAATTCATCTCCACCAACATCTGGTGGAGGGCCTTCATCTTTTACTTTCATCAGATAGTGCACTCACCATCACACACTTAGGGGGCATGACACTAATTCCCTCCCTCTAGCATCAACACATGTCTTATATTCTCATCACCTCACATCTAGACTCTCACATACATCCTAATGTAGTATCACATCGTCATTACCTGATGACGCACTCTTGTGATTTGGTACACACTACACACTCTACACTTCGCGCATTCATCTCTTTCTATGCAACATCTACTCTATGTATTCATGACATATATTTTTGACATCCAATTTTACATGTTGCGGTCATTACCCTATGACGCACTCTAGTTTTATGGTCCATAGTCAACTGCTGAGGGTCTCCATCTAACTTAGACCTCACCAAACTCATACATTCAATCACTCACTTACACACGACACGTTGCGCTTTGATGATCACATCTTTGTCATACACACATTTCAAACCATTTCCCGATGACACACTCTCGTTTACGTTTCATTCTTGAATACTGAGGGGGCATAAATAAATTAACCTCAATACATACACATCCATTCACACTCATTTGGGGGGCACACGGCCCCTTTACACTCACTGTGCATTCCATTCCATCTCATCCATCCACAACATGCTGCATATGTTGGTTGCATTTATTCTTGCTTACATTTACTTATTACATGCACATCTTATTTGATGCACAAGCATCATAATATTCTTCATCCCCTCTTCACTTCAATTTAATTGAATTCAGGTACTTCATCTATTCTCTTTTCCCTTGATTGTTCGTTCTCAAAAAATGCAATTATCAACAACAACTCGTCATCTAAAGACTCATCTACACCATCACCTTTTATGAGGTTTTCACACTCATACTCGGGTTCCTCTTTGCAAGAGTCTTCACATGATTCACTCATGAAGCTTAACTCCTCTTGTGCATCTATCATGTCAACCCGTTTTTAGTCATCTTCCTTACATCCATAAGCTAACACTTCATATTCTTCTATAGGGTCTTCATCATCCCTATACTCAATTTTTTTTGCTAATATTTTATCCTCAAGGAGTTCAATCTGCCTCCTTATATCAACAATCTCTCTTTCCCTCTACATTTCTTTTTTCTCCTTTCTTCTGCCACTCATTCATGTCGAACAAAAATAATGATTCGACACTTATATAAATTTATTGGCTTTATTTAACCCCTATCTTCGTGGCCTAAAACTTATTTTATGTATAAGTTTAGCATAGTCCTAATATAGGACCAAGATTTCCTCAACACCCAAGGTTATTTTAAACATTATTTTTGTAGCCGTGGTAAATACTTGTTTGTAGCTGTGATATATGCATCTAGACATATTTTCCAAATGATTTAAATTTAAAAGGATAAATATGAAATTTCAATGTATTGATGCTCCTACATCATTATTACACATGCTAGATAATTATCTTATATATCATTATATTTTTCCATACACGCATGCGTGTTCACTTGCTTTATAGTTATGATCATATATTCTACAGATCAATTCATGCAACACGGATGCTTGGCACAATACCTATTGTTAGTCCCATAGTGGCTCCTGGGGGCATCCACATTTCGTACACTACAAGCACTATTGTTTCATAGCACATTACTATATCAGATTATATATACTTTGAAATAATTTTTATCTCTCTAACATGTTAATGGGTGCTTCACGTGTAGCATTTGTTTTGCAGGTCTATTTGATACCATGGTAATTTTTTACATTGCTTTCCTTTGCTTATCATTGTTTTTCCAATGTTTGTGGGCTTTGCCCTTTGTCTTGTGTGCACACTTTTCTGCTTTTGGTGCAGTTGAACTTGATTATCTTACGACATCGTGAGTGATGTCTCATGTTTGCAACCCACTTTTTGTGGTCTACTTTGTATTCTTTCCTGCTATCTCTTTGTGTCTTAGATTACATATTGTCTACTTGTCTGATAGCTTACATTTTACATGCATGTTTGCTTCTACTAACAATTTTTTCCAAGCCACTTGTTTGTGTGTGCCTTGGTTTTTACCAAGCACACTCCCTCCCCTGCAGGGAATCAATTTCAGTACAATGATTGATTCTCCTTTCGGTCGTATACTCCTTCAGTGTCGTCGCATGCACCCAAATGAGGGGGGCATAATTTGGGTGAATCAGTCACCCCATACAGTAGTCTATAGTCATAGTTCAACACACACAATACCGAAACAACATAGTCATCAACATTGTACAAGGCTCAAATCCTGACTTGGGTCCTTCACACAGTGTAAACACCAACGTGCCTAGACCCAAACAATAAGGCTTGGGAGCCCCTTACCCTTCTTGGACTCCTGTGACCAGGGGAAGTTACACATATTACTTCAGTGCAAGACAGTCTACAATACTTCACACAATGACTTTTACTGGGCAGATGGTCTTTAACACCTACAACACATTCAACATTCAAAATTTTCCTTTTTGGCATTGGGTCAGAAATGGTAGAACTGGATCATATTTTTTACACACCATCTGCAGTGGTGTTCTATATTCGTGGGAAATAGTTAAAGGTGAGATCTCCCAAAAAACTCGCAATCGGCACAACTGGTGTGACATCGCCCAAAAAAATCGGTCGTGTAACACCACTTTAATTATGCATCAAACTAAGGGAATATTTTTTTCCAACTCATTTATCATAGTTAATGCCTTTAATGAATCTAATGTGCAACAATTAAATTCCAGCACACAAGAGTTACAAATTCCCTTTAGTTATTTTACGCAACAAATGATTAATATTATTTAAAGCAACCACCGAATTATTAATTATCGTGATGCCTTTAATGATTAAAAACTTACAATAGATTAATCCATCATTAATTAATGTTTAGAATCCAAGAAAACAAGCTATTATAACCATGTGCAACTGCAAGGGTTCATATCCTACTCAATCCCACTAGCTAGTTTTGTTTCATGACTGTATACAAGCCACATGAAACCTATCCCTACATTCATCACAAAATCATCTCGTTCATAGTATCGGGATTCTTTCTGTTCTTATGTTGTTAAGTTCACTATTTGTCTACCTAATTATCATTAGTTAATGAGTTCAATCACTGAAGCTGTAGGCATCATGGCTCGATAAATGAGTCCCACAAATCCTGTTAGTACCATATTGGGATTGCTACGAGAAAGGTTTTGCTCACGAAATGAATTATGTTATTACGCATTTGATACCTTCCCCATAGCCATCCCCATCTGATATAGACAAGGTTCTTGCGACATGGTTTTCACTCCATGATACCCACACTTCATTGTTAACTCATAACAGTAAAATAACATCAATAATTATCATTAATAATCACTTAATCTATCTTATTTTTCTTATGTCAGATTATGACAGCTATACATTTTCAATAGATCACAAAGCACCTTTGTACTTCATTCCCTATCATCCTAACTCTTTTAAAAAAGTGTATGTAGCTACTTGTTCATTTTATTCAGCTGCATGTGTAACACCTACTTTTTAATACTTCAAATTACAGGATTTTTTTTGTTTCGCATACTAACTATTGCCTTCCACGATTTAAATGAACAACATTTAAATCCAACAACTACATAATACAATTCATTAGATAACCAATCAATTATTCATGTGCATGTACTTATCAGTCAATTAGATCTATTGATCCCCCATTAATTACTCTTTCGAGGCTTTATACAAAGTATACAAGTAATACCCTTCTCGGCATTAATTGTAAGCAATGTTTTCTAAGTGTCTACCTGGAATTTAGTCAATCGAATCCCATATGACATCTCACACTATTGATTAGAACTTGATGATCCTAATAATGTAAAGTCTTACACTACTTCGGCCAAAGTTTATGAGTAATGCATTGCATGCTCTTGTTTCTAGACAACACCTTTGTCAACAAAAACAAGTCCCATCATTGTATCACTTTGTTCCATTATCAGAATTGATTCACTTAGGTGAGTTAACTTATTTTTACTACACACAAGGTAAAAACCTATTCAACCTGTGTGAAGAAGCACACCTATGCCAACTCAGTCTGCCTATGGGAGATAAAGTGCTTACGTAATGAATTTCATCATTGCGTAACCCTTTTATTCCCCGTAGCCAACATAAGTTGGTACTGGGGTACTTGTTCATGCAGGTCAAACAATTTTGTATCCTTGTGTAACATAAATTATTAATGAATTGCGGCATACATAATAAATGGACTTTGCTATATCACAGTGTTCAATTAATGACTTGCATCATTAAGAGGATATTGCCCTACATATTTCACTTGAAGGTGACTTATCGAGTTCCATACACTAGGAACTCCGTAATACATAATTAATTAGTTAGAAAAGAATTAATTACGATAGATCCCATTTTATCATAGTGACACTTTGTAATATTGGAATACGACCCTAAGGTCTATAAATTATTTTCGATATGGATATTAATCATTTTCAAAGTTATTTTAACGGATCCATTATACATCTTAAAAATAATTTAAGATAGTTATTGCATGGGTAATGCAATCTATAATTTACAATTCACGACATTGTCACATTAACTCAGACAATGTATATAATTGATCTTACTATCATCATAGTTAACTTATCATTCATTGTTGCAATTATTCCACAATTATAACTATATTTTACTTATTTACTTCACATTTACACGATAACTTATAAATCAATAAGCCCATAAAGCAATAATTGACATATGTCATATAAGGCTGAGTTAGATAAGCCTCTCAATATAATATACAATCGATTTGAACACTCATTTTAATAATATCCAAAGAGTATTACAAGTCTCATTATTTGTTAAGGAACAATTCATCAATACACAACCACCAATATTGAACACTTTAAAAATAATTGATCAATAATATTACATATCAATAATCCCTTTTCAACACATTACAATATCACTTAAGGGTTGATTCACCATTTAAAATAAATAAGGCAGTAGAGCTCATGCTCACTGAACATAATGCCAATCAAATGAACAATTTAAAATCATAAGAAATTCATTTGAATCAAGATATCCTTTATATATCATCCGCTAATATAGACTTAATCTCCGCCATATGATTTTTTTTAGAAATCGTTAGTTTGAAAGAATTGACATGCAAAAGTTATCCAACTCATCTCTACTTTTTATAACACTGTAATATTTCAATGATCAAAATATAACAGTGAAAGAATTATCAAAAGATGATAAAATGATTCAATTAAAATTTCCTTTTTTTGCACTTTGCCTTTCTTTCTCAATTATTATATAAAGAAAGCAACTATATTTGTTGCACACTACACACACTGCAATTTATAAACTTGACTAAATATAATTAAATCAAAATGAATTAAACAATTCAATTTGTTCCAAGCAACTACATATTTGCTAGCATCTAGTTTATACAAATCAAACATAGCCGACATAATTGTGTATCAACATTTCTTTACACATATATCAATGTATGAAAACTATGATATACAATTTATTACTCAAACAGAACCACCTAATAAACATCAGAATAATTTTTTTTAATAAAAAAGGAGGTTCAATTTAATAAACTGTAATAATAATAATAATAGTCAACGTGTTGATTTCAACAAGAAATGATGTTATATTAATACCTTAAAATCATCTAATTACCTTAGTAATTCTGAAGCCCATACTTAATGGTACTAAATCATTACCTTGATATCATCGAATTTACCTTAGTAAATCTGAATCCACATTACTTATCAATTTAAAACCTACATGCCAAACCACGACTCGATGCCCTAAAGAACCTAAGTGGTCAATATCAATCAAATATAGTCGACTTGGGATCCTAAGGACCCGATCACCTGCCCTTCCATTCCAACAACACTCTCTATCAAAGGAGGAAAGTATGCGACTGTGCAGTGTCACACAATAATACACACACACACACACACACACACATACATATAAATATAAATATATATGTAGACTATCAAGAATTCAAAGTGGCAACTGTATATTGTATACATGCCAAAACAGTCTACAAGGAAAGCTCCCAAGATTTAAAAATGAATGGATTCACTGTAAATTCACACCCATCCGTGACAGAAAGGAAATATACAGATAGCCCAAGTGGGTTTCGACCCAATACACTATTTTATCATTTAACAATATAATCATGGCCTTCCTATTTCCATAGAGAAGGGTGACTGAGAAATCAACTTTAAAAGCTTAAACAAAAACAAAAGAGAATGAATACTTCCAACCCAGATGGGTTTCAAAATAATAGATATACATATATGAACTCAATATTGTTTTTCTTTGTTATTAGGTCAATAATATAATAATACAAAACTTAACCATGTAGGAAATATTTTATTCCCTTTGTACAATATATTTGAGAAGGAGAAATTGACCTAGACACAGATACATATAAGCAACTGTAACCAAAACTCAAACTGGGTTCTCATCTCAACTTATATACTATAAAATAAACATAGTCACAATGGCTTAGTAACACAAATATTCAAAATCCCAACAACAAAAAATCTTAGATATTTATCCATGACAATACCCAAAGAAAAATAATCATTTTATTTCACCATAAAAAGCACAAAAGAACGATTTGAAGCCAGAGCATTAAAATATTAAAATGCTATAAATAATAAATACGAGGAGAACGATTTCATGCCTGTATGCTTGCCTAGAATTCTTTCGATTTCCCTTCCCTTTCAATTGGGTGCAACAAAATCTTTCTCAAAACCAAGTTCCTTAGGTGCTATAAAAATCCTAGCAATAACAGTCTATGAAATGAATAGAAAACTTCATTCTTAACTTAGTAGTCATTTAAATATCCCTAAAAAAGCTCTTCATAGTTAAGAAAAGTTTCTCCACATGCATGGACTGCATTTATAGTTCAAACAAAAATATCTCCCCCTCATTTCTTGCATGCAAAGCTCAATGGAGCCAAAAATGATAGCAGAAAAATGAACCCCAGAAAACCCATACCTTCCTCGTTAGCTTCCTTGAGAAGCTGCCCGCTTCTTTCAAGGTGAGTAATGGTGCATTGAAAGCATGCCAAGACTACCGTCCATTTCCACCATCACCCCTTTCCCTCCAAATTCTATTTTTCTTAGCAACTACCAATTAAATTCAACGTTAAATCATGACCACACAACTGGAGACAGGGAGGCATCGAGTAGTCCAAGACTGTTCAAACTATAACTAAGTTAAGAATGGACAATCCAAATGCCTTCACATCTTTCAATGATTTTAACTAACACAACTTAGGTGGTCTCATTTGAGACTTGATAAATAATCACATTTACAATTATAAGTTCAAGTCGATATTCGACCATGTTATAATGTGTATATATATATATATGTATGTATGTATGTATGTATGTATGTATGACGGTGAGTAATGGTGCATTGAATGCATGCCAAGACTACCGTCCATTTCCACCATCACCCCTTTCCCTTCAAATTCTATTTTTCTTAGCAACTACCAATTAAATTCAACGTTAAATTGTGACCACACAACTGGAGATAGGGAGGCATCGAGTGGTCCAAGACTGTTCAAACTATAACTAATTTTAGAATGGACAATCCAAATGCCTTCACATCTTTCAATGGTTTTAATTAACACAACTTAGGTGGTCTCATTCGAGACTTAATAAATAATCACATTTACAATTATAAGTTCAAGTCGATATTAGACCATGTTATAATGTTTATTTATATATTTATACATATACATACATACATACATATATATATATATATATATATATATATATATGTATGTATGTATGTATGTATGTGTGTATGTGTGTATGTGTGTATATATGAAGGTGAGTAATGGTGCATTGAATGCATGCCAAGACTACCGTCCATTTCCACCATCACCCCTTTCCCTCCAAATTCTATTTTTCTTAGCAACTACCAATTAAATTCAACGTTAAATCGTGACCACACAACTGGAGATAGGGAGGCATCGAGTGATCCAAGACTGTTCAAACTATAACTAAGTTTAGAATGGACAATCCAAATGCCTTCACATCTTTCAATGCTTTTAATTAACACAACTTACGTGGTCTCATTCGAGACTTAATAAATAATCACATTTACAATTATAAGTTCAAGTCGATATTCGACCATGTTATAATGTTTATTTATATATTTATACATATATGTATATATATATATATATATATATATATATATATATATATATATATATATATATATATATATATATGTATGTGTATCCATATATACATACACACACACACACACATATACACACACACACACATACATATATATATGTTTGCACAATGTATATATATTAAAAATTCTTTTTAATATCAATATAATCAATATGAATATCGAAAAATATAAGATACTTAACCATACTACATACAGGTCCCTCCTGCAGTTAATTATCGCTATCCCTTAACTTTTTCACCAACTCGATAATCATTTATGCTATTTATTTGCTTCATAAGGTTGAAGACCATTGATTATTTGCATAAAAATTAAGATACCCATGTTATAAGTACTATCACCATTATCTATCAACCCGTCAAACCATAACAAAAGAATGGAAACTAATTCTTACCAGGGTTGCTTATTCCAGCCTAATTACCAAGGCTTCTTCTTTTTCCTAAGCAGTAGCAATGTTGTGTTCAACATTAAAACATCATAAATCAATAAGTCCAATGGAAATCCATTAAATTTGTTTTATTGGGGGTTAGCACATATTTGTTGTACAAATCTATAATCAAAATTAAGCATTCAAGCAATAAAACATAGAAATATACTAGAAGATAAATACACAAGATAACGTGGTTCACCCAGTGTGGGCTAAGTCCACCATGAAACATCTAATCTATTGATCTTTTATTTACAAAGGAAATACAATGAAGATTTGTAATATTCCACACCTTCTTTGGATGTACAGTACTTTTCTTCTCTTAGTTTATCCAAGAATTCCTTCTTACAATTATGATCAATCTTTCACAATCTAACCTTTTTAACCGTAGATTTCAAGCTTATATAAGCATATACAAACTTAGGGTAACATAGCTATGCAATTACAACCACTAGATCACCTTTTAATCAAAGGTTAGATATAATCTTGTGACTTAAATAAAAACATTTCATGCACAGGAGACTGATGCCAGTTACCCCAACCGATGCCATTCCTACTAGCTAACCGACGCCAGTCAACCGATCAATGCCGGTTATTGTGTAAACCTGCAAGTTGTAAAAAATGTTATTTGTGAAGAAATTAAGCTCCATAACTCAACAATCTCTCTCTTGGAGATAAATTGCTGCACTGTACTGTACAAATCCATCACTGGATCCTTTCCTTGGCCTATTTCTCCCTCTTCAAGTCTCAAACTCGAAGACCAACAGAAGTGGAGTGAATATCCAACTTCTCCTTTTCCAATGTCTTCATTAGCATATCCGCAAGATTCTTATTTATATGAATTTTCTCTAGTTTCAACTTTTTATCCTCCAACACCTGCCTTATGAAGTGATATCTCAACTGAATGTGTTTTTTTCTTAAATGAAACACTGAGTTCTTTTCCAAATGAATCACACTTTGACTATCACTGTACAATCTGCAATCCTCTTTCTCCTTTCCCAACTCTTTCATGATCCTGCTCATCCATATCATCTCTTTGCTAGCCTATGTAGCTGCAACATACTTGGCCTCTGTAGTAGACAAGGCCACAACCATCTGTAATCTAGAAATCCAGCTAACTATCATGCCACCTACTGTGAATACATATCCAGTGGTGCTCTCCTATGACCCAAATCTCCAGCCATATCTAAATCAACATAGCCACATAAAGAAGTATCTAACCCTCCATAACATAACTGCATATTGGATGCCCCTCTCAAATACATGAGAATCTATTGGGATGCTTTCAAATGCTCTTTACCTAGATTTTCCATAAATCCACTCACAACTCCCACTGCTTGTGTAATGTATGGTCTGGTATAAACCATAGCATACATAAGACTTTTAACTACTAAAGCATATGGAATTCGTGCCATGTACTTGAACTCCTCATGTAATGTAGGACACTGATCTTTGCTCAATTTAAAGTGTCCAACCATAGGTGTACTTACATGTTTTGAATTCTGCATATAAAACATTTCCAACACCTTATCGATATAATGTTCCTGAGACAAATACAACTTCCTATTATTCATGTCTCTAAGAATTTGCATGCCAAGGATTTTCTTTGCAGCTAGTAAATCCTTCATTGCAAATGTATGAGCTAACTTTTCTTTAAGCTTAACAATGTCATGTATACTAGATCCTGTAATAAACATATCATCTACATACAGTAATAAAATAATATAGCTTCCATTTTAGAGCTTCTTGAAATAAACACAATGGTTAGATTCACATCTCATATAACCATGCTCTTGTATAAAATTGTCAAACCTCATATACCATTTCTTTGGGGCTTGCTTGAACCCATACAAGCTCTTTTTCAACCTACACACAAGTTTATACTTACCCTTGAATTCATAACCAAGCGTTTGCTACATATATATCTCTTCCTCCAAATCATAGTGAAGGAAATCCATCTTAACATCAAGTTTCTATAAATGTAAATATTCTAATGCAGCTAAACTCAATACAATATGTATGGAAGTTATTTTCACTACAAGAGAAAAAATATCACCAAAGTCAATAACTATTTTCTGTGTAAATTCTTTTACCACAAGCCTTGCCTTGTATATTTTTTGTCCACCCTCTTCTTCCTTGATCCTGTAAACCCATTTGTTTGGAAATGTCCTTTTACCTGCTAGAAACTTGACCAAATCCAATGTCTAGTTATGTTCTAAGGAGTCCATCTCTTCATCCATGCCATGCTCCCACTACTTGTGGGTTTCATCCTGTATTGCTTCTTCAAAGCTTTCTGGTTCACCACTATCAGTCAATAATAGATAAAATAATGAAGTTGTAAATCTTTCTGGAAGTTTACTTGCCCATTTTAACCTTCTCACAGAAATCTGGGGTGTCGGAGGCTCATTCTACAAATTTGTATCAACCTCTGACAGTGACCGACACCGGTCAAATGTAGCTGACATCGATCTTGGTGATCTAGGTGACCAATGTCAGTTTCAGTTTCCGACGCCGGTCCTGTGTCTATCGACATTGGTTTCCCTGACCGATGCCGGTACCTGTAAATAATTGTTTTAAATACGAGAATGTATTTTATTCCACAAACTTTTCCATCAATTCATCTTTGGGTATCAAAATTTGATCCCTGTACATTCTCTTTTCATTCCATTTAATGTCACGACTCCTAACAATATTAGAATATTCTAAATCCCAAAAAATGACATCCAAAATCACCAAAGTCATAACCAATAAAAGTGTAGCTCTTGGATTTAGCATCCAATTTTTTTCTATTTTCTTTATCAACATGCACAAAAGATTCTGAACCAAATAATCTACAAAAAGTGTTAGGAAATAAGGAATCAAATATGCAGAATAATCCCTCACAGAATCACAACAATAGAAACTAATATGCAGAAAATATTACAGATCTCAAATAAAAGTGTAGAATAAAATAACACAACACAAAGAGACAATATTTATTGTGGTTCACCCAATTTGGGCTACGTCCACCAAGAATCAGTTGCTCAAATTTTATTACAAGCCCACCGCTCTCTCAATACAATACCCAAATATGTTTGGAGCTATGCTCAACAAACTCTACAGAATTCACATATGCATAAAACCATATAAGTAAACAACTGCTTCAATAGTTTTACAAAACCGTGGGTATAAAAAACCATTGGCCAAAACCGTCCCATAAACCTATGGGTCAAAAATCTCACCCATATGAGAAAAGCGTGTTTCCCGGTACATTGAGCATGTTTTAAGGCCAATTTGTTTTTTGAGGGCTATGCCCCTAAACCCCCGCTCGGGGCCCGACCCGACCCTGAACCTCGGCGAGACAATTTTGGAAAGTGTACATTACTCTTAGTGTATAGTCTTCAACACTTTCTCACATGAAAACATGCTCCACAACCTAACAAAAAGAAAGCTCTACCTCTTTTCCACTCTAAGATTCTTCTGGTATTCCACCATCCAATGCACTTGAAGGCCCATAGTTGATTAAATACACCACCGTGTCTACTGCTTTTGCCTAAAACTGCAAGGGTAATCCAACATGTATCCTCACGCTTCTTGCATGTTCCATGATAGTCCTGTTCATTCTTTCTGCAACACCATTCTCCTATGGTGTTCTAGGAACCGTTCTTTCTTTGCGTATTCTATTCACTGAAACAAATAATTGAAAACCTTCTTACAACACTCACCACCATTTTCATATCTGAGGCATTTTAACTTTAAATTTTATTCATTTTCTAAAAGGGCTTTCCATCTTTTAAAATTCTCAAAAACATGAAATTTACGTTTTATATAATAAACCATACCTTTCTTGTGGCATCATCAATGAAAGTCACATAATATTGAGATCCTTCATGAGAAGCTACCTGGGCTAGTCCCCACACATTTGAGTGCACAAGCTCTATTTTTTTCTCTGTATTTGTTGCCCCAACTTTGAGAAAGCTCACTCTCTTTTACTTTCCAAATATATAATGCTCATAGAAATCAAGATCTATATATTTCAAACCTAATAACTTACACTTTGCCTTTAAAATCTACATTCCTTTTTGACTCTTATGGCCAACCAATTATGCCACATGCTTGCATTTGAATCTGAAGAAGATAACACAGCAAAGGAATCAATAATACAGGTAGACAAATATAATGTTCCTACCTTCTTTCCTCTTTCTAAAACAAGAGCTCCCTTGGTAACTTTCCAAGAGTCAGTTGTGAATGTAACCATGCAACCAGATTCACCTAGTTGTCATGCAGAAATGAGATTTAACTTGAGGCTTAGCACATGTGTCACATCTTTTAATATCCATGTATTTCCATTCTGTAATTTTAGATGAACTTCTCCTTTACCAGTAATATTTCATGGTTCATCATCTCCTAAATAAACATGCCCAAAATTACTCTGAACATAATTTCTAAAATAACCCTTATTAGGGGTAGCATGGAAAGAAGCACCTGAATCTAAAACCCATGATTCTATTTTATCATCTAAGGAGAGAATAAGGGCATCTTGCATTATCTTAGAAAATGCAAATTTTGCCCCTTTACCTTTCTTTGGTACATTCTCTTTGTTTTCCTTGAACCAACAATCCTTCTTTGCATGTCCTTTCTTTCCACAATTCTAACAGGTTATTCCTCTACCTCTAGATTTAGATCTGCCATTCTTAGACTTTGATTTCCCATTATTCTTGCTCTTGAATCTCTCTTTCTGCCTTCCCCTGATTTCTACATTCAAAGCATTTCTAGATGATGATTCTCCTATACTTTTCCTGCGTATTTCTTCATTCAAGATTATACTAACCACATAGTCAAACTTTAAAATATTAGAAGTAGACATTGTATTACTAACAACCATTACCAAGTTATCACAACTATCTAGAAAAGAGCATAAGAATAAAAGTGCTTTTACTTCATCCTCAAACAAAATATTAACTGATTTTAATTGATTTACAATAGACTGGAAATCATTTAAATGGTTTGATACAAACCCACCTTCTTGCATTTTAGAATTAAATAATTTCTTCATCAAATAAAATTTATTGGAAGCACTTGGTTTTTCATATAAATAGGCTAAATATTTCATCAAATCTACCGTGGTTGTTGCTTCAGTAATATTCAAAGCCATAAATGCTACCAAGCTCAATTTTATAGATCACAAAGCCTTTCTGTCAATAATTTTCCATTATTCATCAGTCATATTTGTAAGTCTTACCTTCTCATCCAACAATAAGTATATATATTTTTGATACAGATAATCTTCCACCCGCATCTTTCATAATTGATAATTACATCCGTCAAATTTCTCAACTATGTATTTTCCATCTTCTACCATTGTCATAGCTCCCACTCAATCAGAAATCCCTCTATGTGTAACTTTGTCAACACACAAAATCCTCAAACAAAAATATTTAATACCAATTTTTGGGGGTTAACGCATACTTGTTGTACATATCTATAATTAAAATTAAGCATTCAATCAATAAAACATAGAAATTTACCAGAAGATAAATACACAAAATATAATGGGGTTCATCCAGTGTGGGCTACGTCCATAAAGAAACAACCAATCTATTAATATTTTCTTTACAGAGGAAATACAATGAATATATACAATCTTCCACACCTTCTTTGGATGTACAATACTTTTTCTTCTCTCATCTTCTCCAAGAATTCCTTCTTACAATTATGATCAATCTTTCACAATCTAACCTTTCTAACCCTAGCTTTCAAGCTTATATAAACATATACAAACTTAGGGTAACATAGATATACAATTACAACCATTAAATCACCTTTTAATCAAAGGTTAGATCTAATCCTATGACTTAAATAAAAAAATTCATGCACATGAGAGTGACGGTGGTTACCCCAACCGATGCCAGTTCCTACTAGCTGACCGAAGTCGATTAGCCAACCGATGTTGGTTACTGTGTAAACCTGCAAGTTGTAAAACATGCTATTTGTGAAGTAATTAAGCTCCACAACTCAACATGTTTTACACTAGGCAAATTAATTGCACAACCGAAAACATAACCTAGAATACAATCCAAGCATCACATAAGAATAAGTTAACCAACCCAACATCATCTATAACAAGATAAAATATTCACTCCACAAAATGAAACCAACGGGGATATGAAACCATGATTCTCATTACCTCTTATATATAATTGGTTTGTATCCTTTAGTGTAGTTATAATCCATAGATGTATATTCATCTATCTACCGGAAACAAGATCATAACTTGTTACTATTTCATTAAGTAAACTTTGCTAAGATATAGCTTGCAATTATTAGTTCCATTATATCTATTTGCCTTAAGTATACTTAATCATCCATATATAAAGCTAAGGTCATAAAACTAGTAGAATGATTTACATTCTTAGGTGTAGCTAAATTTATTATATCTTGCAATTTATGTCTTTGTTTTGTATCATACTAAATAATATCTTTGTCGTTTCATAAAAATATTTGATCATTCATAACTAAGATACATATACAAAATACTATAAAGGGATTCATAATTTTAATTGGTATTCTTTTTTTTTCAGTTGAACAACCATTATCCTCCATACACATTACTAGTATCATTCAATGCCATACTTATTATAATTACCTTATTACCTGATTAAATGTTCATAACAACATCTTATGAGATCATATTTTGCTAAGTTATATACACAAAATCCTTAATCGATAACAATAGACCCAACTATAATCATACACACAATCTTGGTGCTCCTTTCATCAATTAATTAACATAAAAATTCATTCCTTTACATAGCCAAAGGGAGACAACCGAAAGAAATTCAGTATACATAATATGCCCAATGGTATTTCCATAAATCACAAGGGTATAAATTCCCCTTTAATCAAATGATATAGATTCATTTCATTCATGAAATTGGTACATAATAATCAATAAGAGTCCTACTATTCTTCCTTATTCAATATTGGCATTCCACATTTCCCTGCAACTAAAAATTGTAATGTACAACATGTACATGGTCAGTTCCGAAAGAGTTGGCATGGAGTCACCATCTCTTATTCTTATTACATTGATTTGAAGTAAGGGATATTATAAAAATCACTATTCTTCCTTTTGAATTATTTATGATCACAATACAATCGCAATCAAGTGCATAATACTCATAATGCTACAATAGTCAAATGAATAGTAATCATAATCACTTAATTCAATGGATAACACAAATCAAATTATATTCCAACAAGAAAGACATCATTATTGTATTCTTTTTTAATCTTTTATATTCACAAAGATAAAAAAATCAATGATTAGTAATCATAAACACTTAATTTGATAGGTGTTAGGTTGTGGAGCATGTTTTCATGTGTGAAAGTGTTGAAGACTGTACACTAAGATTACTGTACAATTTTCATGTATCCTCATCGGGGTTTGGGGGCGCAGCCCCTGAATTTTTTTTTTTGGGCGTAAATTTTTTTTTGCCTCAAAAAAACGCACCCGACATATTGGGAAACGTGCTCTTCTCATATGGGTGAGAATTTTGACCCATAGGTTTTTGGGCTGGTTTTGGCCCATGGTTTTGATACCCACGATATTGTAAAACTGCTTAAGCAGTTGCCTACTTATATGGTTTTATGCATATGGTAGGGTATAATGAAAAACATTGTAGATGTGCTTTGAATTCCGCTGTGAATTTTGTAGAGTTTGTTGAGCATAGCTCCAAACGGATTTGGGTATTGTATTGAGAGAGCGGTGGCTTGTAATAAAATTTGAGCAAGTGATTCTTGGTGGACGTAGCCCAAATTGGGTGAACCATGTTAAATACCGTCTCTTTGTGTTGTGTTATTTTATTCTGTAATTTTATTTGAGATCTGTAATAATTTCTCCATATTAGTTTCTACTGTTGCGATTATGTGAAGGATTATTCCGCATATTTTATCACTTATTTC
The DNA here is from genome assembly GCA_019776745.2 of Taxus chinensis. NCBI lineage: Eukaryota > Viridiplantae > Streptophyta > Pinopsida > Cupressales > Taxaceae > Taxus > Taxus chinensis. Next base: position 289,307,154 of record CM034151.1, on the reverse strand, counting down.
CTAACAATAGGTAACAAACTCAAATTATAAATCATTTGAGAAATCAAGACATAATGCAAGATTTACTAACATTATGGAATACTTCCTCAACCTAAGGTACCCATTTATTCCTAGTATCCATTTCAAAGCCATACAAGTTAGGATTAAATAATTAGAAGATTCACAAATCTCCCAAACTTAAGTGGATAGCTATTGACAATTACCTCTGTGAAAAATGGGCTACCTCCATAATCTTTCCAACAGCTGCAGAACAAACTACCTTAGCCTATTTACAGGTTTAGGGATAGATGTCAAATCTAGAATGAACATACACATTTGGGTTTAATAAAACCCTATCTAAGCTTGAAAGAGCTAGGATGACCTTAATTATCCATGAAAACTGGTTAGTCTACTTATGTCATCTAAGAATATCTCCTATATTCACAATGACCTGGGTAATCATTCCTTTGTTACAACCTCCCACTAATTGACCAAGCTAATTACGCCGATAGGCGTGTTCTCTGTGAGAAACTCGCACCCTCTCTGACAATGATAGAGATATCAACGGATCAGATTTCTTGGTCGACGAAGCACGGATCTGAATGGCGCCTACACGTGTCCGCGAAAGGTAGGAATGTCAGATCGTAGCCTTTGAAATCTCTGCGTCATTGACAGGAGGGTGGAAAATGAGCGAGTTGCTGTGGAAATGTCGTATCAACCATAAAGAAGACGACTCTGGCATGTTTTCAGTCACCAAACAGGTCTTACGGACTGCAAACAATGCTCGGAGGAGGGAGAGACGCCAGCCTCCCGCCCGACAGTGGAACACGCATGAAGCATTTAAAAGCATAGATAAATGGGTAAATGAGATATAAACTGGTCTTAAAATAAGTTGTGGCGGGGATTCAGAGTATTATTCCAACAGTCCATGGGAGGAGACTGCATTTTCCACATTCAGATCCGCCATAGAGAAGGTCTAGAAGATGTATAAAGTCTTGTATCTCATTTCATTTAGCTGTGTGGGATGATTCTCAAGCCGTGTTGACCTGTTTGGAGGAGAAATTACTATTTGGGTGTTGGTGGGTGTGAGGCGTACATATAGATCTGTGTGTGGGTGTTGTATTGGGTTGTTGCACTGGAGGCAAGGGGAGCAGACATGACCTCTTTGAGCACGGAACTGGTGTTCCTAATCTTGCAGTTTCTGGATGAGGAGAAGTTCAAGGAAAGTGTTCACAAGTAAGTTTTTGAACATAATAGATACCCACCTTTCTTTTAATAGATTTTCATATTTTTTTGGGTTGTGATGTTTTGGGTGTGTGGATAAATTTAGATTGGAGCAAGACTCTGGGTATTTCTTCAACATGAAATACTTTGAAGATCAAGGACAGAGGGGATGTGGAAGAGGTGGAAAGATACCTGTCTGGTTTCACAAAAGTGGATGACAGTGGGTATACATAGATATCAATGTGGATTGAAATCCTTAACAAAGGATTTTTCCTGCTGTCATTATTTTGTACCTGTAAATGCTTAGCATTTCACTGACCATAATTTTTGAGGGTCCCTTTTTATCTAAATCTCATAAATTCTTCTTTTGCAGGGGGCTCCAGAGAAATGGACACTGGTCAAAGCTCACGGACCCGCAGTTGGACTCCCTACAGAAGATGACATGGGAAACAGTGAAGTGGGCCACAATGCTCTTGGAGCTGGTAGAATATTTGCTCAAGGGTAAGTTATTAAATTAGTTGCAGCATAAATGTGGAGATGCTGTTAAATCAAACTTGTTGAAAATGCTATCAGGAAATGTACTTTGATGATCTCTTTGCTCTGTAATAGCTCTTTCCTTTTCTCCTTGCTTATGCGTAATTCTTCTTAAGATGCAAGATAAGATTTGTTTTATAAATGACCTTTTAACGGTTTCCAGTAGTGATGATCTCTTTGCCCTGTAATAACTCTTTTGTTTTCTCCTTGCTCACATGAAATTCTTCTTAAAATGCAAGATGAGATTTGGTTTTTAAATGACCTTTTAATGTGTTTAAATAACACTGTCACTCATATATTCCCAAGGACTGCTTGTATTAAACAACTCCCATATGATATATATTCACATATATGTGACACATCCAAACTTATTGAGTTACTAGCATGCTATTAATAAAATTCAGGTGATATAGTATTGTTTCTCAGGAAGGCCATCATGGGATGCATATGGCTATAGAGCCACCTAAACATACCGAATCATCTCCCTATAACATGTGAAAACAATTAAGACAACCCATCTGCTATTGTTTGTTCTGAACAGGAAGCCGATGTTCTAAGTGGAGAACTGTTGGGACCAAAATTTGAAATATCAAAATCTAGGTTAAACTTCTGAAATAAAATTTGAAATTGGCAAAGTTTTTCCCCTGAAATTTGAAACTATCTGGTAAAAGTATATGGGTTGAAATTCTGAAACAAAATATAAAATACTGTTTTATTTTTGTTTTTTCATGAAATCCGATTTTTTTTGGAAAAATATCTTCAGTAATTTGATATCAAAGAAAAATTGTTTAATTGTTTCAATTGAGGTTTTTAATTTTTTCAATAGCTACATGGTACAAACACATGCCATCATTTATTTATAAGGGAAATGATAAATAAGAAATGATATTTATTACTGCCTGTAATGGACTTGTTTATATTTTGAATTGGATTTAATGAAAGTTGGGTATGATGCATACAGGGAAAATGAACAGCTGTCTAAATATGGGGAGGCCAAGTCTGGAGATATGTTATACTGTTGGAGCTTAAGAAACTGATAGAAGTCAATCCCCTATTTCGGGATAAACTGCAATTTCCTAGCCTCAAAGCCTCTCGCCTCAGAACTCTCATAAATCAGAGGTAGGCTTAACTTGCCGAGTTTGTTTAGGAATTTTCATTTTTTTCAGTTGAATGAACGTGATATAATAGAGTGACATGAATTGAATAGTATCCGTGTTTTTTTTTAGTAAAACACGGATTTAGTTTAAGTTATGATATACTAGGTAAGGTCTGAGTTTTTTTTTTTCTTTTGGTCGTCAGTCTTAATTGGTAGCATCAGCTTTGTAAGAACCCTCGACCTAATCATGATATCAAGACCCTCTTCGTCTATCATACATGTGTGCCTCCTAATGGAACTCGAGCACCTACCCCTTCAAATAATCCTCTTGTTGGGATGCTACCAAAAGGAGCAACCTTTCCTGTTGCCCCACATGGTGTGAATCTACTGGTGCAGATATTTCTTTCTTTCAATTTCAACCATTTGTTCATTTGTTTTGATTTATTAATCTTTCCTTGTCGGTGTTAGCAAGGCTAATTATTATTTCATTTGGTTTCAGCCATTTCAACCCACGGGTTCTCCTGTCAGTTCTCTAGGATGGATGGCAAGTCCAAATCCTTCTGCTCCACATCCTCCTGTAGCTGCTGCGTCTGTGTCTCTAACGTTGCCCCCAAATGTAGGTGAGTTTACTTACAATATTCTTTAACATGGCTGCAATAAGAATAAACTGTGTTTTTGCTTAGAGGAATATTGCATAGGCTCCTATGGGGTGCATTGGATAATTTAGTCCATTATAATACTCTAGTCTTTTGAAAGAATTGTATCGTTTTTGTATATGCTATTCCAAACTATAGAAATTTCAATTTTCTAATTCTATTAGTTGCATCAACGGCCTAGAACTCCACCATCAAATGGACCTGCAGTAGACTATCAATCTGCTGAATCTGAACACCTTATGAAGTGCACCTGAACTGATCAATCAGATGAGGTGAGTGCAAAGTGTTCCGGTGAAGTGACTTTTTTCTTTCAGCTTCCCTTCTTTAATAGCCACTACAAATCTCCCAACTAAACTGTATTCATTCCAAGTTTTCTCAAAAATTGTTTTCCATTCTTCAATTGAATCACAGTTAATGGATCCATTTGTTGTTTAAATATTGGAACACTATTTTTGTCCATGGAACCCTGTCCTTAGCTGCTATTATTGGGAGATTTCTTATTTTGTATTTCTGCAATTTATTACCTTTCATGGGACAGCTGAGAACCTAAAATCACAGTGATATACCCTCCCTGAAATCCCTATGTAATGCCTTGCAAAGAAATCCATTGTGCCACAATATGTTTTGTTGATTTTGACGCTCTGCTATAATATTTTTTTTGTTGATTTTGATATTATGCTACAATAGGTTTGGTTGATTTTGATTTGAAATTCACAAACTCCTTTTGTAGGTTTGAGAGGTATCTAAGAAAGGTTGCCGTGTACTTGCACCTTGAAAGGAGTGAAGTAACGTTTAACTTGATGTGGCCATTACTTTCTTGTTGACAGATTGAGACGCTTAGTTCATATGCAATTTTTCCTAGTTTAAATGTCATTTTCATATGTTTAAACCATTCATTTGTCATCCATCATATACTTCCTTTCAATAAAGAGAGTAGTATATCATGATACTATCCCGTTGAAAGACGTATGAACTTGGAAATGTCAAAAGACATATTGCACTGTTTGTTCCTTCTTATGGATGACACATATGTCACTGTTGAAGTTATTCACCGTTAGACTCTGTACGACAGGGCAACCACATCCTTTATAAATTGAAGAAATTTGTGATCTCGCCATAACTTGACATCTTTTCACCCATCAATCCTCGGTATACCACAACTTATGTATCTTATGCACCTGTTGGGTAGGAATCTTACTTGCTCTTTACTATCGCTTGATAGATATAACTGAGTTGTCTTGTGTTCGTGATCATATGAGGGCTATTAAACTTTCAAATGAAATTGAAGAACTATTTATTCAACAATTTACAGATGACAATAAGAGAGGTTATGAAATATCTCAAGCAAAATCAATTCAAAGAGTGTCACACAATCACATTTTTGAGAGGTAAATTATTCTTTCTTATCAATCTTAGACTATTGCTGATGAGCTTTATTTTGCATAATAAATTCCAATGAAATCTCATTCTCAAATCATGACCCCTATACTATTTTGTTGAACAAGAATTCCAAAGAATCATTATCATAATAGTACATTGTATGAGCTTTCAAGTACTAAAGTATCTTTTGGTATATTGCTCTTTTTGCAGGTCTTTTCACAGGATGATTCCGTATGTTCCTTCACACATTCCTTCACGTGGGAGAGTACCCATACCTAGTACTTTCGAGAAGGTGACATGTGTTTTGGTCCTGCTAATTTATAGAAAGTTACGGGTTTGTCTGGAAACTTTGAGCTAAACGATGTTGGCTGGATTATCGATAATAAAGTATACTTAGATGTGTAATTACAGGGGATGGTTTTTGGCTATATTTGTTGATTTTAATCATCATTTTTCAGTCTGCTGATTCCCTCAATTATTTGTTTATCCATTGTGTCATTTGAAGATGGTCATTTCAAAAATTGTTTATGGCAGAAATTCTGTTCTAGATATTTTGATTTCTTCGAGTAATGTGTTATAAATCATTTAGGATGGTTTAACTCTCATTTTGCTTCAATCTTCTCGATCATTGTTCACTTTTGTTATTCATGCTTGAATGCTTCTTAAGCTATCAACTAACGAGGTTACATTATTTTGGAGCACAAATCTCTCATTAGAGGGATAGACATTTCCATTCGACCCCACTTAGATTTCTACATCATATGGCCTTGGAGTAACGTAGTTTTTAGAATTGTAATGCGACATTCGTTGAGGCTTTACCATTCATTTCACCTACCAATTATTTGGCATATAAGTGGATCGATATAAATGAGACACCCAAATTTAATCAAACCCGATACATATTAGTATTGTTATCCAAAGTAGAAATGTGAAAGGTGCATATCTCTAGATACCAAGTTGTTCAAATGGTGTCAATTAATTAGATCTGTTCATTCTTGATAGCCTTGTATACATCCTCAGTGACTACACTAAATGCATCTTATTGTAATGCGGTTGACAAGGGTGGTGGCAAGCTCAACGAGGATGTCGCATAAAATATTTCCATCTCTACCTTTTAGCTTCCAATTAGTGTGGTTCTCGGTCTATTCATTAATCATAGAAATTATGTGCATGAATTTATTCTTCTTTCCGAGTCACATAAGTTAGGTCTCATGTTTTAAGTTTGGTTTAGTTGTTAATAGTATATGAGGAAGCATGGAATTATTTATAAGAGTGGTCAATATTTAATAAATATTAACACCCCTAATATTCTTTCAAGAGTAGCAGCTCCGCTTGCATGTTTTCCTCTTTACCTATTTACACCCTTGTTAGTATAGACACTCAATTTTGGAAATTCTACGCACTTAATATTTTGACGCGATATCATTACAAACTTTACACTACATGGATGGATTATCGATAATAAAGTATACTTAGATGTGTAATTTCACGTGATGGTTTTTGGCTATATTTGTTTTTTATTTTTTTATAATCATTGATTCCCTCACTTATTTGTTTATCCATTGTGTCATTTAAAGATGATCGTTTCAAAAATTGTTAATGGCAGAAATTCAGTTCTAGATATTTTGATTTCTTCGAGTAATGTGTTATAAATCATTTTGGATGGTTTAACTGTCATTCTGCTTCAATATTGTCGATCATTGTTCGTTTTTGTTATTCATGCTTGAATGCTTCTTAAGCTATCAAGTAACGAGTTTACATTTTTTTGGAGCACAGATCTCTCATTGGAGGGATAGGCATTTCTGTTTGCATTGACATTTGACCCCACTTAGATTTCTACATCATATGGCCTCGGAGTAACATAGTTTTTAGAATTGTAATGCGGCATTCGTTGAGGCTTTACCATTCATTTCACCTACCAATTATTTGGCATATAAGTGAATCAATATAAAGGAGACGCCCAAATCTAATCAAACGCCATACATATTAATATTGTTATCTAGCGTAGAAATTAGGAAGGGGCATATCTCTAGATACCAAGTTGTTAAAAAGGTGGCAATTAATTAGATTTTTTCATTCTTGATAGCCTTGTATACATCCTCAGTGATGTGACTAAATGCATCTTTTTGTAATGTGGTTGACATGGGTGGTGGCAAGCTCAACGAGGATGTGGCATAAAATATTTCCATCTCTACCTTTTAACTTCCAATCAGTGTGATGCTTGGTCTATTCATTAATCATAGAAATTATGTGCATGAATTTCTTCTTCCTTCCGAGTCACGTAAGTAGGCCTTATGTTTTAAGTTAGGTTTAGTTGTTAATAGACTAATAGTATATAATGAAGCATGAAATTATTTATAAGATAGTGGTCAATCTTTAATAAATATTAACACTCCTAATATTCTTTCGAGAGTAGTACCTCTGCTTGTATGTTTTCCTCTTTACGTATTTACACCCTTGTTAGTGTAGACACTCAATTTTGGTAATTCTATGCACTTAATATTTTGAAGCGATATCATTAGAAACTTTACACTACATACAGTTTTCGTTTGGCAATATTTCAACTTCCCTTCTTTAACAGACACTTCAAATCTCCCACCTAAACAATATTCATTCCAAGTTTTCTCAAAATGTGTTTTCCATTCTTCAATTGAATCATAGTTAATGGATACATCTGTGGTATAAATATCGGAACATTTTTTTTTGTCCACGGAACCTTGCTCTTAGTTGTTATTATTGGAAGATTTCTTATTTTGTATTTTTGCAATTTATTATTTTTCATAGGATCGCTGAGTGCCTAAAATTGAAGCGATGTACCGTCCACGAAATCCCCATGTAAGGCCTTGGGAAGACATCCATTCTACTACAATATGTTTTGTTCATTTTGATATTTTGTTGATTTTGATATTATGTTGCAATAGATTTGGTTGATTTTGATTTGAAATTCACACCCTCCTTTTGTCGATTGAGAGGTATTCAAGAAAGGTTGTTGTGTACTTGCACCTTGAAAGGAGTGAAGTAACGTTGAGCTTGATGTGGCTATTACTTTTTGGTTGAGGGATTGAGACACTTAGTTGTTATGCAAATTTTCCCATTTTAAATGTCATTTTCATATGTTTAAACCATTCATTTTTCATCCATCATATACTTGTTTGCAACGAAGAGGGTAGTTTATCGTGATACTATTCAGATGAAAGACTTAGGAACATGGTAATGTCAAAAAAGACATTCCACTGTTTGTTCATTATTATGAATGACACAATTGTCATTGTTAAAGTTATTCACCGTTAAGACTATGATGTATGACGAGACAAACATGTCCTCTGTAAATTGAATAAATTTGTGATCTCCGCATAACCTGACATTTTTTCACTCATCTACCATAGCTTATGTCTCTTATGCACCTATTGGGTAGGAATCTAGGATTAATCTCGTCTTACACGGTCCTTGAATTCCCTAAGGATAATCGGAAAAACATATTTACAAATGTGTTGTATAACAATTGGTAACTTAATTCAATACATAGAGGTAAAATATTGTTAACCTTCATAAATCGAGGGCAGCTAATAGATAGAGGTAATGTTCTGTTTTATCAAAGGTGATAGACAATAAGATCAAGGACTTCCATTTGATTTTCCTATTTTTGGACCAATATAAAAGAAGATAAACGAGTGCCACGACCATGTATTAATTTAGTTTAATTTCATTCTTCAAATCAATATCTACCTAAATATGGAAATGATCTCTGTGTACTTGATCATCTTTCTTTATCATCTTTTCAATACTCCTTTAAACATGTCCAATATATTCTAATTGATGAAAGGATTTTTGTTGACCCAAACATGCTTGGTAAAATTGACTACTATGCCCAAAGTTGCTTGGTAAAAAATTGACTACCGCCTTCAGGAAGCTTTCCCTTGATCCAAAACATCTGCGTTCGGGAATAGATCTATCATCCTCATTGACGACCTTTGCCAACTTCCACCTGTCATGGACATATCTCTATTTTCCAAAAATTCCTATGGGGCTAGCCTATGGAAAGGCTTCATGACAACCAACTCCCTCAATGCAATCTTCAGGAAACAAGGTTCCACTTTTGCACAAGCATCATTTTGGAACTTGTTGCTCAACATTTGTACTTCTCTTCCTCGCTTTCAAGATTAGGAGATCCTTATGTCACGAATGCATTCTTGCCTTTCTGAATAAGAAACCATTGAGCTCAAATATGCCCCCCATATTTTTGCTAAAAATGACCTGGTCAACACCTATAACCTTCAAATATTATAATCCCTTAGCTCTCAAGTGGCTAGATCAATCCCTCAGACCACCAGACATGCTGACTCTGGAGAGGCTGATGATGATCAATTGAAAACACAAAGTTATCTGAATCAACCAAAAATTCATGCTTTCTACAAACTTGTGGGTTGAAACATGTGTTTTCAATGGTGCTATTGGCTCTGTCGTTGGCATGCTCTATGAATGTTCCTCCGATCCTCCTGGTTTTCCTTTATTTGTCGTCATCAAATTTGAATGATACTTGGGTCCCTCCTTGGGATGCAAATAACCCCTTCCACATTCTTGTACCTCCATTTTCCAAAGGGAACCGAATACAACTACTGCTTAAAATGGCATGGGCATTTTCAACCCACAAATATCAACGACTTACTCTGCAGTGAACCACTATTGACTTAGGAGGAATGAAAAGACAAGGACTACCCTTCATGGCTAGATCAAGAGTTCCCTCATTGTCAGCGCTTCGTACCTCTACTCCTTTTTCATTCAACCTCTGCACAAAAATGTCATCCGCACCTCTACTGCAGTCACTCTTAATAGAGGAATCTTGGCTTCGATCATTTCCTTCATATTTGCTTTCTTGCAATCATATTTTGCTGCTCACTTTCTTGTTTCACCATGTTCATACCGGTTATTGTATACCTACCTGCATTTATGTCACTCCTTTGTTGTATATTTCAGTTTCCTTATGCTCGTTTTCGCCTCATACTTTCGGCGTTTACATCACACACCCCACGTGCGATTGCTAGTGATGTATTCCAACATCCCAACCCAAATTTCAAATCTTAACATATATTCCAAAGAGAAATGGATCTAAAAAACAAAGATACAGTTTTACATATTCCTTCAACAGATTATTAAACAACTTATTACCTATATCAAACAAATCGAAGTCTCCATATTTTTTAATCTAAAACATCCAACTAGGCATGAGCCAGATTTCACATAACATTTCAAAAAATCAACTATCTTCATATCGACCTAACAAGGTTTATAGTTGGATAGGTCCCCTTGGAATCTTTTACCTTATTCCCCAAATATTAAATTCGTAAAGTGAACAAAAAACAACCCTCCAGATCAAGATCTATAAAAATTGACTTTATCTTTCAATACCCATAAAGAGTTCCAACTTACTGTTATTACTTTTAGCTAAATCAACAAACATGCATGCATTCGATTTCTAGATTCACAACCAGAATAGTAAGACGTATAATACCACTTTATTACAAATAAATGCAAAAGAGTAAAAAAAGTGGAGATCCATGCCTGTAGTGTTATCCCTTTTAGATTTTCTTGTAAAATATGTAAGCACAAAGACCTAGCCAACATTAGAGATTCAAGCTTTTCCCCCAATTTATCAATCCCTTAAAATAGCTTGCTAAAAATCCACATGCAGAGTTCGTAGTGAACTGATGTTTAATTTCCATTTTACACGGCTTCACCAAAACCACTTTTCAAAACCAGAGCAATAGAAAAATGAGAACAACTATTCATGCAAAGGTATCTTCTGTTAGAAGCTTTGCGATTTTAAAAAACTTCCCGTGCAATAAATGGATTTAATTTTCTTCAGTGCCACACGGTGGCTTAAAAACTCACCGCTGTCCTCTATTTTTCTCCCCAAGTTTGGTGGGGGGTCCAAACTTATCTATAAGTGTAATCAATATCTTACATCTAAGGTTATCCAATCGTTCAATCGAAGATATAATTTAATTATTCAAAAACTATGCAATGCACAAAAGGGGTCGATTGACCACAAAAATATCATAATGATTTTTGATTCATTCAAAGTGAAATATGGTCGATATATATTTATATAATATATTGCCATGGCTAGGTCATAAAACCTCTATTTAAACTAAGAAACCTATTTTCATTCGAATTAGTGTTCAAACATATACCTTAGGGTCATTGACCTTTTAATGTCCTTCATCATAGTTTTTGACCATTTTATTTACCAACCCAATACTTTTACTAGTTTTGTTGTAAGAATATGGTTACAAAATATAACCAAATAGTGGCATGCAATCATTCATTTAGCTTGACATGATCATATCGTCAAGTATAAAATATTGCCACTACTTACACTATTTAATTCATCGAGTCCATGTAAGAATTTTACAATCAACACACCAGTAGAATCCTTGTTGATAGGTACAACATTCAATGAATGATTAGACCATTAAGGGTAGCTATGGTACATTTATCACAAGGTTTGTTTCATAAAGCAAGTATACAACAACTTAGTCAAAAAATGTGTAACAATCAAAATATGCTTCTATGCTGAAATAGTGTTGTTAAAACCATGCATAAGTCCCTTACAATACGCCATCATTATTTCCAACAAGTATAGAAAGTTATCAATTTCAACATCTAATACAACAACTAAGAAAATTATCAAATTATTAAAATCATCACACCTTCAGTAAAGTAAGTATCTGAAACACACGTCATAACAACATAACCATCTAGGATGGTTACATAAACCATCATCAATAGAAACAAGGTAATGCACATCCATAACTACAAGTATGAAAAATGAATTTCCTCATTAATTAGTTTGTGACTACGTGAAAATGGGAGACATTGCGATGTCACACATACAGTTTTGCACAAGTATGCATATCCTTTTGGCTATGCATACTTGTGCAAGTGATTTACTTAACAACATAGCAGTACTGACTGCTGCATTCCTCGCAAATTGTTTAATGATAAAATTTATTTTATGACAATGGGGGATGAAATTACAGAATGTGACAGTCGTCAACAACATCTATAAGATTCTTCTGCACTCTTTCCTCATCACATATCAGGTACACACATTTCTTTTTCACATTTTCAGAATTTACATACTTATTTATGTGTTTTTTACTCATATGCATGTGTATTTGACTAGTTGTTCGTTCTTTTCTTTTGCAGGTCCGTCTGTATGGGAAGTGGTAGTCAACATCACTCAACATCAATCAACATCATCGTACATCAACAACATCATACACATCAACATCGACATCAGCAACCAGTGCATTAACAACATCTACAACACGTGTTTCTGCCCTAGGGTCACTGCCATCATCACTTTTTGCACTTTCTAATCTTTAGTCTCCACGCTCCATATTTTTATTCACTCCATGCTTTTCGTTATCTTTCACCATGATTTTCACCATCAATCTATGTGGTTATCAGGTACACATTTTTATCTACTTTATGTTATTGAGCTTTTACTCAAAAACATAAAGTGGGGGAAAATGTAGGCACAAAATCACGCACTTTGGGTAATTATCTAGTCCTGATTACATATTATTATTCATATGATTCCTTAGTAAGAAATGTACTAGCTAACCCATGTCCTTGAACATATTTTTTCTCTTTCTGTTTCTACTTATGTTCTTTCACTCCTCCTTTCTCAGTATGTATTTTCATACCTCGACATTTCTCATCCTAGACACCAGCGCACAACTAGGACGCCAACGCCGAGAGCTCCCGTCCCCTCTGGATGCCCCTGACTTCTTTGTACTTTGTTCACATATTTTGGGTCATTTATATACATTTGAGCATCTTATATTTTTAGTAGTCGGCCTTTTTGGGGTTAATTATGAAATTTAAGTAAGGGATTCATGTAAATATAAAGTTATGTGATCATAATAAGGGACTAAGCATTAAGCATTAGCTATCACCACCTAAAGTTGCATCCAAAGGCTATTCAAGAGCATTCTAACATCCATTCAAGGAAAAGGGACTACATTATTCTACATATACTTCATAGGATGGGAGTCTATTCTATTCCATGCACACATCTATTACATTTCTTTACATCTAGCTATTTGTTCCTATCCAAGTGCGACATGCACAAGAGCCAACTAGGGCGGGATTCCACACACACACACACACACAGAGAACTACATTGGGTCTAAGATGTAGTGCAAAACTTAGTCATAAGATCACCATTGTGACAGCTAAGGACAGTCTGACCCCTCATTTTGCATCTTACTTTTTTAGGATTTGATGTCTATTTGAGTGTTTTGCAATTCAATACTTCATTGCAGGTTTCTAACAAGCTCAGAAATCATTGTGAGACCTCATAATGATCAAAAGTGAAGGAATGTGAACAAATTGTGACTTAGAAAAGATGATTTTATGAGCATTTTTGCAGTCACAGACACCTATTTCCAGTCTGTCACACCCGTGGGTGACCCTGCCCCTTCTTGGGCACTATGTCTAGCCTACTCCTCCAAATCTGAATTTTCCTAGGTCTTTGTGTGATGCTCCTACCTTCCTGTTCACTTGGTCAACACTTTGGTACATTCCAGATTTTACTACAAATCAAATAAGGATCTCCTCATCCTCCTTGCAACTAGGGTTTCACATTTCATTGCTTAGTTTACTTGAGTTAATTTCTATACTTAAATGTCTATTTATTTACTGCTACAATAAAAACTAGATTAGGCACTTATTATTCATATTTTTCTTAATCAAATGACTTTCATCTCATCAATAATAGTATTATTAAAAAATAGATTTTTTTAAATTATCGAATTATGTATTTTGATTTGTTGAAAATCCTTATTTCAATAATTACCAAACATTGTCCCATAATACATTTGTATTGATTTACATATCAATTTCAATTATATAACTCCTCGAAAATGAAATAAAAAAATCGTTCAAAGAAAATATAATAGTATCAATTAAAGAAATAAGCATTACTCAAAGGAAAACATAAAATCAAAATAACAATACACTTGGATAATGGATTTGGCTATTGAATTTGAATTCCAATGTTAAATCTTTGTACATTGAGGCCCATGTAATCCTTTAACACTACAAATACACTACTTCACACATACCCAATGATTAAAATATGGAAAATCAAGAGTTCGCTTAAATAAATCTTCAAAAAATTAATACAATAGTTTTAGTAAAAAAAAAGGAATTCTATTTTAAAAAGGGCACACTCAAGAAACCATACTATTTAGTTAAATGGAGTGCTTTAAACTACAATGATTTATATGGTATGCATTTGCCTCTAACCAAATATTACCATTAAAAAATGCCTCAAACTTAATAACATGCACTTAGAACTCTTATATAAGCCTTCATTTCACTCTTATAATTATAAGTTTCTAGGATATATGGAGGTTATTTCATTCTATTGAAATTATGACACAATATTAAATAAATAACGAGGGATTTGGGTTTTTTCATTCTTATTTACTATGTTAGGATTAAAAGTTAGCAATAGGTAATATATTCATATTATTAAGTAGAATTAATAAACCTAGTGCATTAGAGAGCCATCCTTGTTTCTCTTCATTAGGAAAATTATCTTCTTCGATTTCCATAGTGAATTTTATATGTTCATATTGTGCATTAGGTGATCCAAAAACGAGTTTAACCTTTCTTTACCATGCAACTAATTTATATTAGTATTGTCTACAAATTGTACCCACCACTCTAGTTTATGAGGATATGTATTTAATGTTTTTTATTTGAATTTCTCCATGAATAAAGCTTCCACAATCGAGGACAAGAGAGAGCCCAAAACTACCATGCAGGTTGGAAATGATATGCAAGTGCTTTTCTCTGAATGTGGAGTACAAAACTTATCAGGTATGGAACCATTGGATGTGTATAGAACCATTTTTTGGTTCTGTAACTTTTTGGCATTTTCATATAGTGAGCTATGGGCTTCTTGTAAATTCAGGGGCTTATACAAACCTTAGAAATATTATTTATTATCAAACCTTAGGTGTCAAAAGTGTGTGAAACCCTTTGTGTGAACCACAATAGCTTCAAACCCTAACGGAAAGTAGGAGACCTTGAAAAAATATTAATAGTTGGATTAAAGTGTAATAAATACATCACCTATGTTGGAAATAATCCAAAGAGGCCTCAAACCACACATAGTTCTCTAGATAGCATGTGATATCTATAAAGATGCAATTAGCTTCGATAATTTGATCACTTACTAATGCAATAATGACTTGATGTGTTTAGCTTGACATTGTTGGTATGGTCTCTAGCTTGGAAATAGTGACTCTATAATTTGGACGAGTGTGCTTCAAACCTGTGTAGGGGTTGTTCCTAAAAGAGTGTGTTGCTATAGGAGAACTTGGAGTGTTATGGAATGATTTTAACTTGAGAGAGCTAGGTGTGCCAAGTGATTTAATGAGTGCATTTGAATTTATTATATAGGGGTTCATATTTATAATTTCACATCAAGGTCGATCCATGAGGAAAGTACCGACCCATAGAAGGACATTAGATTGAGAAAGTGATTATTGGGTGGCTGGGATGAAACCGCTGGTTTCAGACCAAACCATTGGATGGTTGGTCCCTATTTGGTGGCCCTGTATAGGCAAGTGATGGTATTAAGTAAAATTATGGGAATGATGCATATGTGAATATGTTTTTGTGGATTGATGTAAGTAGTTTTGTGAGAAATTTAGAAATTATTTGACAAGAGAAAGTCACACATGGGACTAAGGATAGGTAATTAAGCTTAGAATCTGCACACAAGTCATGGATTAGAGATAAATCCAATGTTGTCATTTCTAAGTGATAAATTACCAAATTTAGATGTTTTTATTTTCCGCCCTTTAAGTATGAAATGAAAGTGCATTCTTATAGGAAAAGCTACTTGGTTGTGTAAACACACTTTATCTTCACATGAGGTTCTTGATACACTTGAGCATTGAAATGATCTCCAAAGGAATGCATCCAATGTTTATAAAAAGAATTGAAATTTAACCCATATTTGAAAATGTAATTGAAACTTGTAAATTTTTAAACTAAATAAAGAAAGGAAGGAGTACACTTATTTCTCTTGTTAAAGGAGGATCTCCTTGATGATTTTTCTAAAGAGATGGACTATAACTAAGACACTAGAGGATTGGGGGTGATTAGTTTTATATTTACTGATATGAAAACATATACTAATGTATGGTTTCACTTAGCTAAATTTAAGAAAATGATACTCTATGACATATAAAACAATTAACTCACTTTACAATTTTACCATGGACTAACTCTAAATATAATGATTATTCGTAGCTTACTTAATGCAGGCTAGCTCCAAATATAGTAGTTATTCACAATTTACTTGATGTTGGATACCTTAACACAAGATGGCTCCAAAAATTGTAAGTTACACTTGGCACTCGCTAGTTATGGTATACTAAATATATTATTCATTTTTATCTAAAAATATAGATGTAGTGAACAATTATGCCCTTTATCTGTATACTAGGCTTGGTGCCTACTAGCTATAATATATTTCCCACCTAGTAGTAAGTTGATTTTTATTTATTTATTAAGAAAACTATAATGATGCATCATATGGCCTCCAATGTATCATTTATTATATAATATTACTATCAGTTTAGCTCTACAACAACTGATACTCAATGTCTTACTAAATAAATAATTCTCTTTGTTAACTTACCAAGAAATTATATTTTGATAAAAGGTTAATTTGAGATTAGTGTCCCTTGCCACAAAAAGTTATAATTACATTCACAAATAACTTAGCTTAGTGTCCTATATACAGATCTTAACACTTACTAGCTCTGAATATTTAGTATACCTCCCAAAATCTCTAGAGTAAGCTATATAGTTTGTGGTATAAAAATAATAAAATATGCTAACCTATCAAGAAACTATATTTTGGTATTCTAGTGGATCATAAACTTATATTTATATTCACAAAAAAATTCCCATATACATATCTTAGTGCATGATATCTCTAAATATTAAGCATTCCTCCATCTATCTATGGAACAAGCTAAATAATCTATGGTGTATGAAATAATAAATTAAAATGTGCCAACTTACCAAGAAATTGTATCTTCATAAAAAGGAAAGTTGAGGTTAGCTCCTGCTACAAAAAAAATGTATTAAAAATTTAGATTCTTGTATAATGAACTTACTCCAAATATAGTGACTATTAATATGCCCTACAATGTATAATGTAATATATACTAGTTATGGTCTTTTATTTGATAAATCACATTATTTTCAGTCATCTAGAGAAAAACCTTCTAATATATCAGGCTTACGAAATAGTAAATTCTTTTTACTAATATACCAAGCTTAATGGTCGCTATTTCCAAATACAGTCATCCATATAATTCCCTCCAATGCATGATAAAATATATATTAATTCCATGTTATAGCTCATATAAATCTTACCAAAGCATTATGTAAAAAAATATACAACAATTGATACTCTTATGGATTGCATTTATCTCACAACATTTTGTGATATTATATTTATACTTGTATTAGTTTCATATGTACAAAGCTTAGTACACACTAGCTCTAATATATTCAGTATACCTCCTTCTATCTCTAGAATAAGCTACATAATCTATCGTATACAAAATTGTAAATTCCCTATGCTAACTTATCAAGAAAGTATAGTTTGATAAAATGGTAAATTGATCTTAGTGGACCGTTGCCTTAGAAACTTATAATTACATTCACAAATAGCTTCCTATGTAAGGATCTTAGCATCCATTAGCTCCTAACATAGTGACCCATCATATGCCCTCCAATGTATAATATATTAGATACTAGCATAATGCTGAGTAGAAAATATTGTCCTAAGGAGAAGAAACACATAGGATTCACATGCGGGATCAAGGTGTACTTGAAGGCGCGAAAGGATAGGGAAAGAAACGCGCACCAGGACAAGCTGATTTGGGACTTAGCCATTTTTATGGATGTGGGCTATTTTTGGAAGATAGCGTATGAAGCACACATTGGGATGGAGACTTGCACGACACACAAATGCTATTTTGGGAATGAGTGTCTGATAAGCACCATGCATAAGTTCAAGATAATAATAGGATTACTTCTTCTAGTTAACTATAAGATGTCTATTATTAGTACACTTGCATGTGTGCATGGTATTATAAAGGCACATGGCTATTATTAGCATGCAATCTATTTTGGGAAGTGTGTAGGTGGTGAAGGGAAAGTCCTCACCCCTATAAATATGTAGTGAACTATGTAGTTAAAGAAGGAGGCTGAATAATGAAATATTGTAGAGTTATGATGTTGGATCTGATACGTGCATAACTTATGGTGATGCTTTGTGATGTAAGAAGATTCTATGTAATTCAATGTTTAATATAATGGAGTATATTGGATGGATAATGGTTTTTCTTATTATGGTTATTGCTTAATTCAAGATTCCCTAAGATCTAGATCTGGAATATGCTCTGTTGAATGTTTATGCTTATTTACGGTTATGAATATGTTGTATCTTCATTACACTAACATCCTATATAAGTAAATATAAGGAGGAGCTTGGTACCTTTGCACGCTTCGGGTGAGCGCTCAGCTCAGGCTAGGTGATGTGCCAATGCACCTGGGTTTTTTTGGGTTTTATATAGTAGATTCTAGGCTGCATCATTGGTTCCATTGTTGGGACCTCTGTTTCAGCTGTTTTTCAGGATGTTTCACAATGAAGATGTACCAGTTGACCTTAGCAAGTGCTGAAGAGTGGATAAAGGATATGGAAGAAGAGTATGCTAATGGATTTTTTTGTGTAATTTTGATAATTGGATGTTGTATAGGACTCCTCTATATTTCTCTAGGTGTAACTTAGGTGTCTTGACTATATGTGGAATCCACTTGAAAAGGATTTTTTTTGAAGAATTTGATATTGCTCTTAGGTTTTACATTAGACTAGGTGATTAAATTAGTGTTTGAGGAATTATGGAAGCTATTATTCATATCCATGGTGTTTCAGATCATGGTTGAGCCCTTAGGAGGTCTGTTATGACTTGTTTTTCAATATTGGTTTTGGGGTAGTTTTGAGCAGTTTCAAGTTACCTGGTTTTAGAGGTGTTTTTGGGATTCTACAGTCCAAGTTGTGATGACCTTGATTTTATGATATTTCCATTGATATATCACACTTTCATGGATGAAGTGATTGGATGAGGGTTTAGAATCAATATTTGAAGACTATTTTTGTAGGTCTCAGACCTAGTGAGACTAATTGCTTCTTTTGGTGGTTTCATTGCATGAAATGATGGTTCTGAGTTGTTAAATATTTTTGGAGATATAATGATGACTTTAAAAAAATGTCTAAGTGGTTTTAGATGTTTGGTTAAGTGCATTGCTTTCTTAAGAACCTTCAGTTTTGGCAAGTGGGCTATTTGAGTGCATTAGGGCTTCTTGTGTCATGATGAAGGATTTGAGTATAAAGATGGTATTGCTGACTATATGGTCTATTGTGTGATGTTTATAGGATTTTATTAAAGGGTTTTAAGTGAATTTTTCCTATTACAGATGACCTAGTTGTATTAGTTTCTTGAGTCAAGTATAAAAGCAAGTTATAAGGCTCATTTCAGCTAGTTGAAAGAGTAAGGAAAAGTGTGAGCTAGAGCATAACTTGTGGAGGTGTAAGAGTTTTGTGTGACCATCAAGAGAAATAAAATATGGTGTTTTGATATTATAGAGTGATCAGATATGGGCAAGCCAGGTCAGATGACCTAATCAACTTGAAGGAAGAATTTCTTGAGCAAGGAAGGCTAAAAGACATTTTTTAGAAAGATAAAGAGAAGATGAGCTAAATTGGTGTCATCATCAGTTATGGGTACAAAATTTCAAAGATGAAAAAAAATAAGGTGGCTTTAGTTGGTGTTGAGTCATATATGGGGTTGGTGCCTCCTTTTAGGGTTGGTGATCTATTAAATCTAGGGGTTGATGCCTCACTAAACCTAGGGGTTGGTGCTTTTTGTTGGGTTAGTGCTCAACTTAATTTAAAACATGATATAAAAAAAATTCAACGTGTTTTCTTCCCTTTGATGGTTTCCAAATTATATATTGTGTTCATATGTTAATGTGTTCTCCTTTTCTCATGTTTGGTTATGGTTCTTGAATACATGGTTAATGGTTAATGGTTAAGTTGAATAGTTAATGACTGGCTAAAGTAAATGTGAAAGAATGTTTTAAAGCTCACGGATTCACCCCCCAGTGGTTTTTATTCCAATGAAATTTTCATGTCTATCTCCTTAGGTGGATTTGTAAGCTCTCAAGGATGTCAAATGTAATGTCCACTTCCCTTAGATATTTTTATGATATTAGATTACTTGCTCTTAACTTGTCGCTTATTTCATTGGACTGATAAGAGATTTCAATATTGGTACTTTGATATTGAGGCATTATTTATATTGCATGACATGATAGACTCAATTATATGGTGTTGATGTTTAATTTTATGTATATATTATACACATGGATGGTGTTAATATTTTGATGCGGGATTATGGTATTACTATGTTTATATTGATCATGTGGTTATTTGATGATTGTGATAATGTCCTAACATTCTTATTTTGTGAAAACTTTAAATGATGGAATGTTTTACTAACACAATTTTGCACAAATTTCTTGTGTTACATGTGATTATGTTAATAACGATTATTGATGATTGATATTGGTGTGTTTTGGTTGCGATGATCCTGGTATATGTAAATGTATGTTTTGGAAGTGTTTTGGACATATTTGATGTGTGTGCAATGTGTAGCAATGTACAAGATATATATAAAGCACACATGAGAACCAAGGGACCAATAGGAAAAGAATGTTTGGGCCAAGACCCCTTAGCTACCTTGAGAAACATTGAGTATGGATTAGACAAGTGGGTATGACCTTGTAATTTTTATAGTTGTTTGATTTATTTTGACATACTTATGTTGAAGCCCCCCTTTTGGTTGTGCAACCTTGAATTTTATTTAATTTAGAAAAAAATTAATTTTTCTCCTCTCCTCATGTGAGTGATTTGATTTTCTATGATCCTCTTGGTAGGTGGGAACAAATTTTTGAGTTAAAAAAACTCAAAAATTAATGGCGGTGGATTTGGTCTTAGAGTGAAATTTTGGGTAACCATCTTATCACCTAATCTTGTTGTTATAACTTTAAAATATCCCATACCCATAACCTATCATAGGTGGGGTAATTTTGTGGGTTTATTTATGAATCTTGACTCATTTTTGTGATTTTTTTCATAAGGTTTAAATGCATTTTCATTTCTTGGCTGAATTGTATTGTTTGGTGGATATTTTGCTTTGATTATTGATGTGAGTGTTGGGTGAGGGATGTGAAAGGTGATGGCTTGCTTGTTCCCTTTCTTAAGACATTTATTTTTCTTTTTGGATTTTGTGTGTGTCATTGATTTTGGAAATAATGATCTTTTGACTAAATCTTGGGAGAAAATAATTATGCATGGGGTAAAGGAGTGTACCTTAGGTGAGGTGGAGAAGGTACTCATAGTTGGCATCCATGTGGAGCCAAATCACCCTTCCCACTTGTTTTTTCTATAAATAATTGTTGTGTTTAGTATTTAGGTGTTGGTGAGTTCATTCTTGTCTAATTTGGGGAGATTTATTGTGCTTAGAGAAGCTTGGGAGAGAGAAACATTTTTAGAAAAGGAAGGTTAGAGCTATGGATTTGAGGTAGGGCTTTGAAGCTTTTTTTTTAGATTGTTGTTTGTTTATCTTTCATGATGAAAATGGTCTGCTTAGTTGATTTTAATTATTTTCACTCCCTTTTTTATTATTTCCTCATTGCATTGAAATGATTTTGGATGGGTAGAGAGAT
Source organism: Taxus chinensis (assembly GCA_019776745.2). Classification (NCBI taxonomy): domain Eukaryota; kingdom Viridiplantae; phylum Streptophyta; class Pinopsida; order Cupressales; family Taxaceae; genus Taxus; species Taxus chinensis. Next base: position 289,285,386 of record CM034151.1, on the reverse strand, counting down.
TCTAGATTTGGGTGTTGTTATCCATTTTTACCCCTAGCAAAAATGGACTTGGGCAGCTGATGGAGCTTCAATGAATGAATCTGGAGATTTCAGGTAATTTTCATGATTTTTGGGAACTTGCAATCATTTGATGGAATTTCCCTCTCTATAGGATTCAAAATTCCATACAAAGCCAAAAAATTACAAAAATGGTTGAAATTGGGAAAATTGGCTTGGGGCACTTTACGTCATTTTTCCTAACTCCTTAGATCCAAAAAATTCCAAACAATTAGTGAAATTTTGGAGAAAATTGAAAAAAGTTCAAAAATGTGATGGGGTTGGAGATGAGCTTGACAAGATCATGGTCGAGTAGCTCGGTGAGTTGGCATGCAGTGCAGATTTTGGGCTCACCAAGACTGTAAAGTAATGAAGTTGAGAAACTCCAAAAGCAAGCGAAACAAAGCACTCCCAAAACCTCGCACGCCAAATAAAAAGAAAAGTAATTAATACATGAATATGACCCTTGCTAACTACTAAGTAATGTAATTGCTAAAACCTGAAACCCCACGAAGCAAGCCACTTCTGAAACCTCATAAACCAAAGGATATCAAATGGTGAGCAGCTCGGAAAATAGCTTGATGTAACTACCAAGTAATGGCCGACTTAAAACCTTCAAGCAAAGTAGGGTCAGAAACTCGCAAAATAAGGAAATGGAGAGTAACACGGGAAAATGAGGTGAAGAAGCTATGAGTAAGTGGGGTTCAGTTCTCCATAGAAAAGTAGTCAAAAATTCCTACAACAAAGGATAAAAAGAAAAAGTGCAGTGCAGGGTTTAGACTTATGTTTACTTAGAAGTAAAGGTCAGGTAAAAGTATGGGTAATGCAACGAAGGCTCGAGATCCTGAGAAGAAGTGCTCACTCAAAATTCTGAAGTAAAGAAATTCAAAAAACCCGCAGATAAGGAAGAAAAAGGGGCAGCTTTGTGGAAATTCGATGTGCCATTACTGTGAAGTAATGCACTTTCAAAGGCCCGAAGTAAAGTAGTTATAAAATCCTGCAGAGAAGGAAAGGGAGATGACAAGTAATCCAAAAATGTGACTTGGCATTACTTCGAAGTAAAGAAAGGCTGAAATCCCATAGAAAATGGAAGAAAGAAGGGGTGTTATGTAGACATTCAACATCGTATTACTTCTACAAGTAAAAAAGCAAAGCTCCCCTAAAAGAGTGAGCAAAGCGGTTCCCAAATCCCACAAAGTTTGACAGTATCTCGGGGATTCGTAGTGCCACAAATGTAAAGAAAATATCATCCAAAAATCTAAGTAAAGAAGTTGCACCCCAAAAAATTTCAAAGAATGAGGAAAGGAAGTAATGTCGAGATACGATGTGGCATAACTGCGAAGTAATGCTCACTTGCAAACCCGCAAGTGAAGTAATCTCAAAATCCCACAGAATAAAAAATGTAGTAATGGCTAAGTGAAAACCCATAGAGAAGAAAGGTAGTAATGGCAGCCCATAAACCCATAGAGAATAAAGGAAGTAATGGCACCCCACAAACCCATTGAGAAAAAATTCAGTAATGGCACCTCACAAACGCACAAAGAAGAAAGGTGAAAGTACTACTTTGTAAACTTGAATGTCCATAACTTTTGACCAGGTGCTCCATTTTTCGAGATCTTGGACTTTCTAGAAATGTCTCATCAAGCCCTTCATCATAGAACCTATAAAATTAGATTTTGGTGTGAGTAGATTGGTGAAAATGGAAAAATCACCTCCATCATGAGATGAACAGTTCCAGACAGCCAATTTACCAAAATTTAATGCAGTATGGTCACTCTTCTTCTCTAGCAAGGAAAATGGCATTGGGGAATGAGTTTTGTAAGCTACCCACACCATTTTTAAGAGTATTTATTGAATTTTATTGGTGGGTAAAGGGGGAATTTTAGGATTCTATCTCTCTCTCTCTCTCTCTCTCGCTCTCTCTTCTCCATCTTCTTCTATATATTGTAAACTTCTCATTTTGAGAAGTAATGGGATATTCTGGGATATGGGGAAACTATGTCAAAATGGTTTCTCAATGTCAATGAGCTGAAAACCTTCACATGGACCTGAAGGGTGTTCTTGTGCCTCTACTCTACAGATGTAATAGACTGTGCATATTGTAAGAGAAATAAAAAAAATTGTTTTGTGGAGTTTTTTCAACCTTGGCATCCATTTTATTATATCTCCTTGCCTCTTTATCCTTGCTATTTTGTTTTGTGCATGTATTTCTAATTTACAGGTTTGTGTAGTTGTGTTTCATGGAGAAAATATGGTGAATGGAACCTTGGTTTATGTCACAAATGTTTGGCCTTTCCTTACTACATTCTCCTCCTCCCTTCTCCCTCAAACAACATATTTCACTCCCTTTTTCTGGTGCTATCACCTCTTTTAGTGTAGGATTTCATTTCCATGCATCTTTCTAACCCTCTTTCTCTCTACCTCATCTCGTGAAATATTTAGTTTAAGATTAGTTTTATGCATTTTCCTTTCTAGGAGTAGTTTAAAATTAGATTTAGGTAGAGAAAGCCGACCTTCTCCAGAGGTTCATCTCAAGTAGCAAGTCCCACAACTTGAGAGATGGTCCCATGTTAGCATTAAGTAAATATTCATACTGTTCAAATCCTAGGGTACTACTTTTTGTGATAACATTTTTGGCATGCCTGATGGGACAAGCTTTGAAGTCATATCTTTCATAGGTGTGCATCCTAGCCACCTTGGTGCCTTCACTGCCAAATAGTTTTGGCACGCCCGGTGGGATAGGTTTGAAGCTCTTTACCACTCCATTTTGTTAAATTTTTTGTGCTCTTGATGAAAATTTAGAATTTAGAGGCATGTTCAAGCACATATGGTGACTCCACTGATCCAAAGAACCCATTTTATAAGCTATAGACCTCTTCCTCTTCTTCCATCTATTTTTCCTTCCATGTCTCCCATTTTCATTCCATTTATGAAATTGTGCAATCATGACTTCATTTCCTTCCTAGGATTCACATTTGCAACAACAAGATTCCCATTTAAATCCATCTCCAAGTTTTTATAACACACCTACATATGTGTTCTATGATCAAAATTAGAATCAATATGCACACCCATATGAACAAGATACAAATCAGTTTGGTCATTCACCAAACTATGAAGTTGTTCAAGAGCAGAAGTATGCAGATTTTGGAGGCCATCCTACACCTAGAGATGCTGATTTGCAGAGAAAGATTCAAGCAATAGAGTTGAACATGATACATTTGAGGATTGAGAAGACAATGAAGGTATCCAAGATCAGTTTCAGGATTCCTTATCCATGGATTGGCCCTATACCAAGTAATTTCAATCCCTAATAAAAATTACATATTATAATTGAAATGATGACTCAAGTTGTAAAATGGGTTAAAAATATGGATTCTCATGAATCTAGTGTTAGGGAACCTTGTTAATGGGGAATTCCTACACTACCATCTCACAGCCCTCCCATTCCTCTTCCCCAACCTACACCATCTTAGCTTTCTTGTCAAATCCCTAGCTTTCTACCTGTTGCACCACATTTAGAATTCCATTTCTCCATCTTCTACCCTTCCACCCCACCTTCAATTATCTTCCCTTTTCCCTTCCAAACCTCAATCCCCTCCATAAGAATAAAGTGCAAAACCTTCCCCTTCACCACAAACATTGAAAAAATCATTTGAGATCCCAACCCACCCCTCCTCTTGCAATCCCAAACCCATTTTGGGAGGAAGAAAATTAGAAAATCATTCAAGGAGGGTAACAAGTTGAAGAGCATAATAGAGAATAGCTGACAAGAAACTTGAAGGAATGGGCTACATATTTTGAGTCCAAATAGATGCCACTTCTGGTTAAACCTTTAAAATAGGTTGGAATTGAAGAACAAGTAGGGAAAGATGATTTTATAGTAGAGCAAGAACAAGATACAGATGATCAACAATCCCTATGCTCTTAATGTAGTGTGCATGTTGGCACCATATTCATGGATGTTATTGATTTGTCTCAGCTTGCAGAATCAGTAGAGGAAGAGAGATCAACTCTAAATCCAAAAAAAGAGGAGCATGTGGAAGAAACTAAATCAGATTCAAAGACTTTAGATGAAGATGACATCATCGAAAGCTTATTACTTTCATTTATGGAGTATGATTTTGTTGTTGATCCTGTAATGAAGGAAAACCTTGAAGAAGGCCTTGCTTTCCATAACAGTCCTCAATAATGAAAAATGGAAGAGTTTGACCTTTCAAAATTCATGTTGGATGAGGAAATCAGACATGCAGATCAATTTGGTCTTCAAGCTAAGGAGGAGAAACTTCCAAGTGAGAACCAAGCTTCAACTAGTTGCAGTGATTCACTAAGAACTCCATTAGATGTTGTAACAAGTCATGAGGAGTTTCATGTTGAAGAGAAGAAGGAATATGATGACAACAATGCTAAAGCAATCATAAAGGAAGAGAATGAGTTGTTTTTTGAAGCACCACAAGGTTCAAATCAACATGCAAGCAACCTCCTTCAATAAAGTCTGCAAGAAGATCCCAATTGTAGGATTGACCTTCATAGTAATGGGAAAACTCAGAGGATCAGACCATGCACAATCAAATATTTTGCTTCTTTAGAGCCAAGGAAGGAGTCACAATTAGTCATGTTCACTTCAAAACATGAGGATGATCATCAGAGTACCCAAGGTCAGCATCAACAATGCCTCCAACCAAATACAGAGAAACTTGAGGAAGTATTCATCTTGTTTTTTACCGATGGTTTGATGGATAGAGTGAAGAACCAGCTTTTAGACAAATTTTCACTCTTACTTATGACCATGTTAATTCCAAAATCAGTCACATGGTCTCAAATTGTGAGGAAGGACAGATATTTCTCACAACCGGTTATAGGTTTTGTTTAGCTTCTCCTTGCCTTTGGTTAGAGTAGGGTAGTGTAGGTTTTCTTTCAGCAGAAGAAGTTCTTGTGCACACTCTTCATGCTTCCACTTAGAGCATGTATGATCTTCCCCTTTGTACATAGATTTTTTGATGTTTGTTTCTATTGCACAATACATTTCATAAAAGGAAGTGTTTGGGGAAATCATTTCTTTTAAGACAACTCCAAGTTTATCCAAAGCAACATGAAATTCACACTTTATAATGTTTCATACTTGCCAAGAAAATAGTTCAATTCAGCTCTTCATAGTTGGTAGAAATTAGATTTCGGACAACTTTATATGCTCATTCATTCAGTTTCAACATATCACTTGTAGAGAAAAAAAGAGGAATTTTTAGATTCAAAACAATTTTCCACTCATATAAAACCATATTCAGAAGATTTCTTATGATGTGGATGGTCAATTCAACAATTAGCAGATCATCTCCAAGTTCAGTAGTGCCTCATGAAGATTCAAGGTGTTGTATTTCAAAGTTCAGATCAATTTCATGTTTACTATGTTAACTCAATACACAATGGCTGTTTCAAGGAAACTGATCAACTCATCTAGTAGGCATATATCCCTGTGAATCACCAATTTATTATCCATTTTTACCCCCTAACAAAAATGGACTTGGGTAGCTGATAGAGCTTTAATGGATAAATTTAGAGATTTTGGGTAATTTTCATGATTTTTGGGCACTTACAATCATTTGATGGCATTCCCCTCTCTATAGGATTCAAAAGTCCCTACTTAGCCAAATTATTGTAAAAATGGTTAAGATTGGTAAAATTGGCTTAGGGGCACTTTACTCCATTTTTCCTAACTTCCTAGATTGAAAAAATTCCAAATAGTTGGTGAAATTTTGGAGAAAACTGAAAAAATTTCAAAAATTGTGATGGAGTTGGAGATGAGCTCGGTGAGCTCATGGCCAAGTAGCTTAACAAGTTGGTATGTCGTGCGTAGTTTGGCATCACCAAGACTTTGAAGCAATGAAGTTGAATAACTTAGAAAGCGATTGAAGCAAAGAACTCTCGAAACCCTGCATGCCAAAGAAAAATAAAAGAGAATAATGCGAGTTTATGATCCTCACCAATTGCTAAGTAATGCAGTTGTTAAACCATGAAACCTTGCGAAGCAAGGCACTCCCAAAACCTCGTAAACCAAATGAGATAAAACAAAGAGCAACTTAGAAAAATAGCTCGGTATAACTACCAAGTAATGGCCGGCTAAAAACCCACAAGCAAAGTAGGGTCACAAATCTACAAAGCAAGGTGATGGAGATTAACGCAGGAAAATGAGGTGAAGAAGCAACGAGTAATTGGGATTCGGTTATCTGCACCAAATCAGTATAAAATTTCCACAACAAAGGAGAAAAATCAAATGTGCAGTGAGGGGTTTAGACTTGTGTTTTCTAAGAAGTAAAGGTTGGGTAAAATCCCGAGTAAAGCAACAAAGGATCAACATCCCATGAAGAAATGCTCACTCAAAATCCCGAAGTAAAGCACTTCAAAAAACCTGTAGAGAAGGAAGAAAAAGGGGAAGATTTGAAGAAATTCGATGTGCCATTAGTACAAAGTAATGCACTTTTAAAGGCCCGAAATAACACAGTTATAAAATCCCACAGAGAAGGAATGGAAGAAGGCAGGTAATCTGGAAATGTGACTTAACATTACTTCAAAGTAATGCTTTAGCACAAGTCCAAAGTAAAGCAATTCCAAAATCCCGCAGCAAAGGGAAGAAATCAGGGGAGTTATGTAGATATCCTACGTCACTTTACTTCTACAAGTAAAAAAGCAAAGCTCCCCTAAAAGTGCGAGCAAAGCAGTTCCTAAAGCGTGCAAAGTTGGAAAGTAGCCCGGGGATTCATAGTGCCACAACTGTAAATCAAAGCTCATACTTAAATTTGAATAAAGAATTTGTACCCTGAAAAACCCGCAGAGAAGGAGGAAATGGGGTAATGCGGGGATATGATGTGGCATTATTGCAAAGTAATGCTCACTCATAAACTCGTAAGTAAAGCAATCTCAAAATCCCGTAGAATAAAAAAATGCATTAATGGCCAAGAAAATACCCGTAGCGAAGAAAGATAGTATTGAAACCCCACAAACCCACAGAGAAGAAAGGTAGTAATGGCACCCCACAAAGCCACAGAGAAGAAATGCAGTAATGGCACCTCGTAAACCCACAGAGAAGAAAGGCAACAGTGTTACTTAGTAAACCCGAATGGCCATAAATTTTGACTAGGTGCTCCATTTTTTGAGATTTTAGACTTTCTGGAAGTGGCTCAACAATCCCTTCATCATGGAATCTATAAAATCAGATTTTGGTGAGAGTAGTTGGGATAAAAATGAAAAAAAAACACTTCTAGCATGAAATGAACAATTCCAGGCAGCCAACTACCAAAATTTAATGTAGTATGGTCACTTTTCTTCTCCAACAAGGCAAAGTACATTGGGGAATGGGTTTTGTAGGCTTCCCACACCATTTTTGGAGCATTTAATGAATTTTATTGGTGGGTGAAGGGGGAATTTCAAGATTCTATCTCTTTCTCTCTTCTCCATCTTCTGTTATATATTGTAAACTTCTCATTTTGAGAAGTAATGGGATATTTTGGGATATGGGGAAACTTTGTCAAAATGGTTTCTCAATGTCAATAAGCTGCAAACCTTTACATGGCCTTGAAAAATGTTTTTATGCATCTACTATGCATATGTAATATATTGTGCGTATTGTAAGAGCAATATTTTTTTTTGTGGTTTTATTTCAACCCTAGCATCCATTTTATTATATCTCCTTGCCTCTCTATCCTTGTTATTTTGTTTTGTGCATGTATTTCTCATTTTTAGGTTTGTGTTGTTGTGTTTCATAGAGAAAATATGGTGAATGGAGCCTTGGTTTGTGTCACAGTTGTCTGGAGTTTCTTTAATGCATTCTCCTCCTCCCTTCTCCCTCAAACAATATATTTCACTCCCCTTTTCTTGTGTTATCAACTCTTTTAGTGTAGGATTTCATTTCCCTGCATCTTTCCAACCCCCTCTCTCTCCCTGGTCCCTTGGAATGGTTATTTTAGGATTATTTAGTTGTATTTTCCCTTCTAGGTGTGGTTTAGCATTAGATTTAGGTAGAGGAATCCAGTCTTCTCTAGAGGTCCATCTCAAATAGCAAGTCCCACAACTTGAGAGATGGTCCCATGTTAGTAAAAAGTAGGGATATCTAATGTGCAAATAATAGGGTGCTAATTTTTTGTGATAACAGGTGTTGGAGGGGAGGATGTGGGATTAGTTATGGTGGAGGGAAAATTATTATTTTTAGACATATTGTGAATGTGATATTGTTTTATCTTTTGGAGGGAGTTGGGGTAGATAGGGGTTGGCCTTTCGTGGAGGGAAAAGGAGAGTTTTGAGGAGGCATAAGGTGTAGTGGAGGTATAAGGAGGTTTGGTAACTTGGAGGTTTAAGGCATAATCCCCTACCCATTTAGAGCTATAAAGAGACTAATGCACATTCCTTCCTCTACCACTTGGTTCGTTTTGCAAACCTTTTTTCTTGTCATTGTTGCATGCATTTGTGGTTTTTTTACTTATGTTTGGGTCTTATGGAGCTAGACCATTTGTGTTGCTCAAGGGGGTTGTTGGTTCATCTATTTTTCACTTTTTGGGGCTCATGGATCATTTTGGGAGAGCTCCCCTTCTCTAATGTGTTTGGTTGGGCGGAGAGTGTCACTTGGCTCTCCTTGTGCTCTTGGATATCTTGTGAATACTTTGACTCCATTTTGTAGCTACTTTCATCCTTATGGTTAGTGGATTGATAAACTTGTTACCCTTGAAAAGGGAGATGTAATGTGGGATCTAAGTTGTGTAATCCTCCAATTTTCATATCTTGGGAATTTTGTAAACTTGAAAGGATTGTATTTTGGGGACAAATGTGTTGCAACCAATTCGTAGTTTTGAAGTTGTAAAGTTAGCATTGTAAAGCAAATGGGAAGAATGTGTTTTTTAATGTGGCATTAAAATTTTGTATTGATAGTTGTATTATAAACGGTTAAAGAAATTAAATGAAATTATCCTTTGATCCTTCACTCACCTTCTAACTGTTACCGTGTGGTTGTACCTATTGATTAAAAGAATAAAAATTGTTTGGTGTTATTCAAAAGAGCATTTTGAGGAGTTGTATTTCGTTTGTTATAGCTAAAATAAAAGGATGAATATGATTAAGGAAAGTAGTTTGTAGTTTGGATTCCATACCTTTTTAAACTATCAATGCAACTTAAATGTGTATGGAAGTTCTTCTTTTCAATGTTTCTCAACTTGCACTTGGTATGGTGTTTTGAAACTAGTAAACTTCTCATTTGGAAAGCTATCATGAATATATGTATGTAAATCGGATCGTGAACTTAAGTTTTGACATCTTCGGAAATATAAGTCAATTTGTGTTTATTGAAACCATTTTAACAAACATTTTACCAATTATTTATCTCAACTAGAAATTATTAGAAAAATTGACATGTTTATAGTATCTAGTTTGTGATTAACCAAAAAGAATTACTAGAATAAATTAGGTATTTTATATAAATATATATATGTATATGTATGTATATATATATATATATATATATATATATATATATATATATATATATATATATATATATATGTATATATATTATCTTTTATCTTTTATATATATCTTAATGGTAATATAGTATGCATCATTAATAACATACAAATGACTAATCTATAAATTATAAATAAATAAAAATGTTAAAAATTATCAAGTTTATATATATATATAAAAGAAATGTACTATATCAAGAAAAAATTTTAAAAATAAAAATAAATAAATAACTATTATATAATAAGTTAGTTATATAAATTCATATATTATTAAAAATATATAAATGTATATTAAATAAGGCCATGAATGGCATATCTTGCCAAAGAAAGCGGTGAATTGGAGGATGATTAAAGTCTACTGATATGGGATTATGATTCTTTAGTATTGTTGCAAGGTCTATTTAAATCCCAAAGGCCCAAAGAATAAATTACAGTCTACTCAAAACTAATAAAGGAAACAGTTATAAAAATCTTGAGCAAAATCATTGTTGAAAAAGGGAAACAGATGCTAATTAACTAGAATGAAGGGTGCATTATATTGCAATTATGTATTTCAAGTGTTCTTAAATAATTACATGTAAACATAAATACGTTTTGAATATTGGAATCAAGAACAATAAATCCTAGACAATGTAAGTAATACGGTCAATGTCATTCAAAATAGCAATATGAGGGAGCCACAAATATTTGTGTAATTTTTAGTAGCCCGTATGTTGGATGAACTGTGTAAGCCATAGAAACGAATAAAAAATAATATGCTTACATTTAATTATATCCAAACTCTATAACCTATGAATTACAAGCTTGGTTTAGTATATTATGAAGAGGCTACCAACAAATGATCAACAAAAAAATAAAAAATAAAAAGAAAAACAGTGTTACCATTATATTGACAATGGTAACTGGTGAATAACCATATTGGCATGGCATGAAAAGAACTAAACAATAAAGTTTTTTACAAGAAATTCTTTGATACCATGAGCATAGATTTTGTGGGGTCATGTTTAAGGGAAAAAAGGTAACACATTTTATCAGCATAATGTGTTCCATAACAGCCAAATTCAATTTAAGACATTTGTTTGTGTTTCACCGTTTTCTTTACCTTTTTGAAATGACGAAACAGGTAAGGGTAAGGGTCAAGGAGGAATACTTGTTAAATGCTAGTCGGTTGATGGTTTTTGTGCATGTTCTGACTTCTAAGCCACAGCTGAATGTGAGAGATTCCTTTTGGCTAGGAGGAACTACATATAATAGAAAACAAGACCACAATAATATAGTTGAATATTTATGACAGTGGACTACCTAACGTATGCTAGTTCTGGGAAGTGTGAAACTTCCTAGACGACTGTCAATCCATTGTTTAAAACAAGCTAATGCGAGAAATAAACAAGGTCCTACTGTAGTTGATATGATTTAGGTATCTCATTCAAATACAATAAACAAAACCAATCACAACAGGCTAGGCTATAGTTGGATCTGAGAGGTGAGGGGTTTGTCAAGGTTCTGGGACTGGTCAGGGTCAGATTCTGGGTTATGTAGGTCAACTGGTAGGGTGGTGATTGAGTTTGTTCTTGGTCACGGTGTAAAACATAGAGACTGATGTTGGCTGAATGCAACCAATGCTGATTTAGGTAGAACCGATGACGGTTATGGGTAGCCGGCGTTAGTATGGTCGGGGTGAAAGAAACTCAAAATAGGTTAAATGGTAGGGGTGGTCTGAGGTCAAATAAAGTTTGGGTGAGTGAATGGGGGGTCTATGGAAGTCTTAGGTATTCTCATAAGTATACATCAAGTGAGAATTGGTGATTTGGTGATGTGGGTAAAGGGATCTTTGGATTTACAAGCAAGTGGGTGATGAGGTAATAAGCATGCAAAGAATAGATTAATAATAGGAGTAATAAAGATTACTAACTAAAATAAACTATACTGATTAGGGCCATACTTATGTGTTAAGGATCTGATGGTTGAGTGATGGATGTGGTTGATCAGAGAATACATGTATGGTCCTGTAGTGGTGCTTTCTTGGAGTGCTCCCGTGAATACAATGGCTCTCTGATTGATGTTGGTGATGGCTCTGGATGGCTGGATGTGTAAAAGGATGCTTGTTTCACTTGCATGCAGCTCTGGTCTCCTTCCTTTCTCTCAGAAAATGTGCCAACCTTGAAATAAGGTTACCAAAGGAAATAAAAGGTGACCGAAAATGGTTCTGGTTTGACCAACATCGGTTCAGGGGTGACCGGCGTCAGTTAGGGTGGGATTCCCTAGGTTTACGAAAAATGGGAGATCATGGCAATGATTTCCTCTAGATCTCTCTATTCATTCGGGCCAGAGCGGGAGTTACCTTTTCTTATGTGGGAATGTGGTTAGAGGGGATGTAGGCTTTGATTTTTAGGGTTTAGTTAGGTCTTAGTTAGTTATGGCAACATACTAAGAATAGACTTAGGGTGAGGTGGCTAGGTGAGGTGTATAGGTGAGGTGGTGGTGTGGGAATTATCTTAATTAGGATAATTAAATAATAAATATTGTGAGGACATGGATTAATTTAAAAATTAATTAAATTAATATTAGTGTGGGGTGTAAGGGGCCATGGTTAGGTGAGTGTGTTCAAGTTGATTATTTAACGAAGGGTCAAGGAGCATGTGACCCAATTTTGGTGTCTACATTTTTCCCCTTTTTGTTGCGTAGCTTGTATTGGTAAGCGACGCTGACAAAAATAAGATGTGGTTGTCCCATGTGTGGGTGAAGGTGATCCCCCTCAAACCAAGAATTGATGAGGCAGAAGGCAGAATCGGTGAGTGGTTTGATAAAAGGTGAATGTGATGAAGAGGAAGGTGGACAACAAGGGTAAGGGGGTAAAGGTCCAATTGGGTAATCCAGGTAATGGGTCAGGGTCAAAGGTAGTAACAGTCAAACGCACACACACGTATAAACTGCAGCACAATACCAGGTTGAAGAGCATGCAAACTCTACATTGTCTAAGGTTGATAGGTTTATCCAAACAAGGTTGAGGTGATTTTGGTATCCAAGGTATAGGATATGGTGCGGAAGCACTTCACAGGTCAGGTGCAGGAACATTTAGGTATGTTCTGGTACACCAAAGGTTGGGTCAGGATAAATGGTCACGGCAAGAGGCAAGGTAAGGTCATTAGGTCAAACAACACGGGTAACAATGTCGCAAGGTATAGCGAGCACATGAGTTCACAGGTCACTAGCAATGTTTTAGGTCCAAGTAGCTAGGTCACGGCATGGGTAGGGCCGAGGTATGGGTAAAATAACAAGTCCCAAAATGCAATTAAGGACAAGTATAGGTAAGGTAGGCATGGAGGTTGGTTGCAATAAGGGTGGGTAAGGTCAAACAATGGTTGGGTTGGGTAAGTGGGGACAACAATGGGGAATGGGCACAAATATGACAAGTAACCGATGTCCAGTCATACATAATCGAGGATGGTTGAGTTAAGCTGATCACAGTTTATGGGGGTAGATGACCGATGTCAAACTTGGTATAACTGACCACAGTGAGCTAGGGCATAGGACCGATGTGGGTTTAGGTATAACCGAGTATCAGGTCTGGTCCATGTGGATATATACAATAAGGGTCTACCAGTTCGTGGGTATATAAAAAGCCAATTGTGAGTACTATGACAGGGAGTTAGATAACCATGATGGGTGGTGAGATAAAAGCTTCGCATAATGGACGATATTCTGCTAAGGTAAGGGAGGAGGAGACAAACAACACGGGAAACAGATATGGAGGATATCTAGCAAGGTGATATCATATAGCCGTATGTACCTCCTGTTTGATGTATAGTGTTTATTTTTGATATAACCGACCTGCAATCCAAAGAGAGTGAGGATATATGATGTTGATTATATTTTGATCATATACCATCCTAACTGAAGATGGTGAGGATGTACATGTTTTTGAGATTTTTGAGATTCATTTGTATTGGTTACATATGTATGTGTACACAGATGTCATGATTTATAGATGATGATAGGTATACTATGGATGGTGTGCTTGTTTAATTTCCATTATTAGAGTGTTGTGACTAAGGAATCCCTGTGATGGATAACTAGGTGAATTAAGTATCACGTAATATTGAGTCAGGGTGTGTAGGCATGGATTGAGTTAGGTCATGAAGACCATGGATTGAGTCAGGTTGACTTAGGTATGATGAAGTTTAAGTTGGTTTAGGTATGGTTGAGTTGAGGTTGGTTTATTTTAGGTTGGTTTAGGCATGGTTGAGTTTTTAATTCATTAATTTTTGTAATTAATGATGATGTGGGTCACTGTTAAGATGTTTTGTAGTAAAATGTATGATAATGGTAAAGAAATGGACATACATAATGAAATGAATGCATGAGTGATGATGGTAAAGATGTGAAGTAATTGTTTTTTTTTGGTTTAATTTCCAATTATTGATATAAAAAGGAAACTAACTAGGGTAGAATGTGACTAGGAAAGGGGGAGATGGAATTGGTTAGGGTAGAGAGTGGCCGAGCTAACCTCTAAGGGCCCCATGCCCTCAGAGTGCTGCCTACATAGTCCTGGAATGAAAAGGGACCTTAGGCCTCAATGTAGTTCTCCCATAAGGTAGGGAATATTAGGGTGAAATAGTGGAATGATCTTGGTAGGTGTTAGGCATGGGTGATGTAGGTCATAGGCATGATTAAGTTTAGGTTTTAGGTATGGTTGATTGATTTTTAAATACATGTGCCGAGGATCTGGTCCTATATAGGATAATCAATAGGTAATGAGGAAGGTGAATGGTAAGAAGTGGTAAAAGAGCTGTTAATTGATAAGAACCCTGATGAGTCTATCCTACCTTAGATGGGCTTATGAATGTAAGACCCTATAGGCCTTGCATAATGGATTGTTTTAAGGGTGAAGAAAAGTCACAAGATCACAAAATGTCACATTCATAGCAAGTCCCTTGAGTAATGAGGAATTTAGGTGGAAAAGACAAGAAGGTGAGAATGAGAGGCTTAGCGTAATCTTAGTGTATGACGATGTGTTTTTTCGAAACAAGAAACCCGAAATCCAAAATAGGCAAGTCCATGATGAAAATTTCATCTTTTTCTTGATTTGTTTGTTTTTAATAGACTGATCAATGTGGGAAGTCTATATGGGATGAATATATTATCTCCTTGAGGTCTTCGTGAAGTTGATCAATGCAGGAAGCTTCTGAATATTTATTACATTTTTGTAATGACCGTACATAGCTATCCTTCGAGGGAGCAGTCTATTGATAGTGGTAGAATATGGAGAAGAGATGTCCCTTTTGAGGGAGTCATCTTTTTGCTAGAAGTTTGACTCAAGGAGTTGTATCCCTTTTTTTTTTTTGTTTTTTTAGATGTTTAAGTCATGGATAAGATTATAGAGGATGATTAGGTTCTTGTTTTAGAATACAAGATCATAGTACACAAAATTTAACTAGGAAAGAAGTGGTTTTGAGTGATGAATGACCATGGGATTCCATCTTGAAGAAGATGAAAAGTATCCATGAGAATCATGCTATGAGTAGAGCCGTGGTACTCATATTGAAGACAAGGCTAATAGGTGACGGGTAATCACATGATTCTTGTTTAATCATGGATCCTCAAAAAATGGGTAATAATGGAAAGTGAACAACACTCAAGGGATGAGCAACCAATTGATAGAAAGTGATATAGGACTTGATATCAACAATAAAATGGTCGAAGATGCAAGGCATTAAGGGGCTCAGGTTCGGGTTTACCTTCAAGTGAAGACAAATGATAAGCACCTGATCCATAGGCATGGGTGACGATATAGGGTCCAAGCCAATTAGGAGAAAATTTTCCCCGTTTACTTTTCTCCTCTTTGGTTACATGTTGATTTTCCTTTAGGATGAGGTCACCAACTTGAAAGGTTCGTTCGTGAACACATTTTTCATAGGCACGTTTGATACATTTTTGGTAGATTTGGAGATGGTCTAGGGCATTGAGATGATGTTCATCTAATAATTCAAGTTGCACCAAACGATCCTGGTGAAATTCATCGTCATTGAGCATGTCTTGTAGTGAGATGCAGAGGGATGGAATCTGGACTTCGAGAGGTAAGACAGCCTCAGTACCATAGACCAGAGAAAAGGGGGTGGCAGCAGTCGAAGTGTGAATACTAGTGCAGTAAGCCCACAAGGTGAAAGGAATGTGCGTATGCCAATCCTTCCCAGTATCATTGACCACCTTCATAAGAATTTTGTTCAAGGTTTTATTGGTTGATTCAGCTTGACCATTGGTTTGCGGGTAATAAGGTGATGAGAAACTGAGTTGGATGCCAAAAGCATCACATAGTTTACGTAGGGTTTTGTTTTTGAATTGTTTTCCGTTATCAGTGATAATGCAGTGAGGGACACCAAAGCAACAGATGATGTGATGGTTGATGAATTCACATATTTTCTTGGCTTTGGTGGAAATGAGGGGAATGGCTTCTACCCATTTAGTATAATATTCAGTAGCGGTTATGATCCATTGGTGGCATTGTGAAGAATGGGGGTTGATCTCACCAACAAGATCCAAACCCCATTAAGAGAAAGGCCAAAGGTCTCACACAACCTGTAAGGCATGACTAGGGGTGTGATGGAGATTAGCATGTTGCTGGCATTTTACAAGTGTTTGACATAATCACAACAGTAATCATGGTTTAGGGTTGGCCAGTAATAGCCTAAGCGAAGAATGCATTTAGCGATAGTGAGACCACTAAAGTGGCCTCCACAAATCCCATCGTGGACTTCCTTAATGGTGTAAGGAATTTTAGAACTGGTAAGGCATCACAAGAGAATGTTGTCGAAACCACATTTGTATAGAAGACCACCCATGATGACATAATGGGAGACACTTTTAAGGAAGGCACGTTGTCCATTATGAGTGAGATCGGCAGGTAAAATGGAGAGGGAAAGATAGTCTATGTATTTCTTATACCAAAGGTCACTCGGGTCAGGAGTAGCGGTTCCGATAGAGTAAACTTCATGAGGAAAATAAGAGGGTGATTGTAGTCTTTTTATATGGTGACAAATATTTTAGAGTCAGCGAGCGAAGTAGGTATCTGAGAAGCCAAGCAGGCCATGGTATCTGCAAATTTATTGGTAGAACGTGGGGTGGTTTGAAGGGCGTAATGGTCGAAGGTGGTCAAAAGTATGTCCACATGATGCTTATACTTTTGAAGTATCTCATTATGACACTGGTATATACCATTGACTTGGTTTATGACCAACTGAGAATCACCAAAGATGTTGATTGACTTAACATCTAAGGCATAAGCAGCCTGGAGACCCAATACGAGTGCTTCGTATTCAGAAATATTGTTTGTACAATCAAAATAGAGTTTGAAAGACAAAGGCATGGGTTCACCATCAAGAAGAATGAGGATAACACCAGCCCCACCCCACACTGACACTTGGAAGCCATCGAAGAAGAGTGTCATTTGGTAAGCGGGTTTGTCTAAGGAAAGGGTAGCAATAGACTCATCTGGAAAGTTGAAGTTAGAGGGTTGATCCCCAGAAATAGGTGCATCAGCCAATTGTTGGATAGCTTGGCCCTTGATGGAATTTTGATGGATGAATTCGAGGTCGAGGTCGGCCAGAAGCATAAGCCAGCGTGTGGCACATTGATTTTGATAAGGTTTGGCATACATGTAGTGTAATGGGTCCATATTAGTAATGACGAAGGTTTTGTGGTTAAGTAGGTAATGGCAGAGTTTGGTGGCGACGAAAAACTAAGGCTAGGAAAAAAAATTTAGAGTGGGTATATCTAGTTTTGTAGTCAAGAAGGGTATGACTTATGTAATAAACCACTTTCTCCTAGTGTTGGTCATCGCGATGAGCAAGCATGACACCTAGAGAATGGTCAGTGGCAGAAATATATAGGTAGAAGGGCTGGTCATCCTTAGGAGGAATGAGTACTGGTGGTTGAAGGAGGTATTTTTTAAGGCCTTGAAGGCTTTATGACATTCATCATCCCATTTGAATGAAACATCTTTCTTGAGAAGATGATGAAATGGTTGACAGCGGTCGGAAAGCTGTGAGATAAAATGATGAATGGATTGTAACTTACCTTGTAGGCTGCAAAGTTGACGGAGATTAGTGGGTGGTGGCATTTCAAGGATAGCCTTAACTTTAGCAAGATCAACTTCTATACATGCAAAGAAAAGATGAAGCCTAGGAGTTTCCTTGAAAGTAATACAAAGACGTATTTTTTTGGTTGAAGACAACACAATATTTGATGAGGTGGTCAAAGATGACTTTAAGAATAGGTAGGTGTTCGGTTCGATGTTTGGATTTGGCAAGCAGATCATCTACGTAATCCTCCAATATGTGATGCATGATGTCATGGAAGATGTAAGTCATGGCCCGCTGATATGTAGCACCAACATTTTTGAGACCAAAGGGCATGACTCGATAGTAGAAAGTTCCCCAAGGGGTGATGAAAGAAGTCTTGTGTTGATCCTCAGGAGCTAGTAATATTTGGTTATAGCCTAAGAAACTATCCATGAATGATAACATTTCATGGCCAGCAATGAGATCAACTAGTTGGTCAATGCTTGGTAGTGGGAAATCATATTTGGGACAGGCGAGGTTGAGGTCACGGAAATCTGTGTAAATGTGGATTCCCCCTGTCACTTTCATGATAGGAACGATGTTAGAAATCCATTGGGGATAATCAATGGGTAGAATGAAGGAAACTGAGAGAAGGCACTGAAGCTCTTCTTTGACCAGAAGAGTAATGCGAGGATGCATTTTCCGTAGCTTTTGTTTGATAGGTTTGGCATCAGGAATGGTCATGATATTGTGAACCACGATTTTAGGATCAATACCAGGCATATCGGCATAGGACCAAGTAAATGCGTCACTATGGTCCCGAAGGAAAGAGGTGAAGGATTCTTGTTTAGTAGCATCTAAAGATTGGCCGATCTTTAGAATGTGCGAGTCGTCTTGGGTATTAATGTTGATTTCAATGGTTGATTTGTTCAACATGGTTTGCATCTCAGAGGGTAATGACCAGTGAATATAAGAGTCTTCTGCACCAAGGTAGGTGAGGATGGACTCATCATCCTAACATTGAATGATGTTAATTGAAGGCGTATCATCATTGATCATGTCAGGATACAGGAATGGGAGAGAAGAGGGAGCCTCGCCATCACATTGATAGGTCAGCGGTCCCAGGGAAATGGTGTTTATGAAAAAAAAAGTTAGGAGGTATAGATTCAGGATCTATGGACTCCATGGGTGAGGATGGTAATGTGGGTGAATGAGAGGGGGAAGATGTCTCATCCTGAATAAGGTTGATGTGAACCTTCTTAGAAGATGGAGCGTCAAAACCAATGCCACTATGATCATTGTGTTTACAAGAGGTACATGAGATGACAGTGTGGCGGCCTTGTTCATAAAAACCAAAGCCAAATCCTTTCCATGTGCACCAGTGGAGGAAAGTGTGAGCGAAATGACGGTTGGTGAGGGAGTGTAGGGTTGTGGAAAATGGTTGGGTTTGGGATGGAGGTTCAAGTTTATAGGTGGCCATATCAAGTCCCCCATATGTTAGGTTGGTGCGAAGGTGGGGAGGGCCATAAGGGAAAATGTCACCAATGTGAATGTCATAACTGGGGTGTTGACGTAGATTCCCATACTGTTGTGGGGTGAGGAAGGTATCAATATTGTATAGGTGGTATTCCCCCAGAGTGAGGCATTGAAAAACACCTTCTAAGGGATCAGTAGTTGGTATGTGGGTAGTGGGTATAGATGGCTCACTAGAAGAAGGGGAAGTAGGGGTGCTAGCGGTGGAGGCTACAGCTGCAGTAGGGATGGCGAGGTTAGACACAACAGAAGTAGTGGCAATTTTGGTGGATGGGCTTATGGGTGGAGGTGAAGTGGTTTTGGTGGTGGATGCCTTGACCGGTACAAGCACATCATTGGGTCGATATAGCATGTTATAGGTCTTGAAAGGTGAGGGGTCGGAAGGGATGGTGTAATTATGTCCCTCATGTTCAAATTTGAGGCATTGATGTAATTTCGAAGGGACACAACCCATGACACGAATCCACGGTTGACAAAGCAACAAGTTATACTGGAACTCCCCTTCTAGGACATAGAAAAGTTCCGAGATGGTGTGGGGACCTACGCGGACATGGAGAACAATAGTACCTAGTGTAGAGGTTATGGCGTCATTGAAAGAATGCAACATAACGGGGTTACTATGCATGCAATTGGTAGGTATTTACATTTGGGTGTACGCATGGGAGGAGATGATGTTAATGGCACCACCATCGATTATAACGCGTCAGATGCATATATTATCGATAAATATAGAGATGAACAAAGCGGGGTCGGGGTCATCAGACTGAAAGGGACTGATCTCTTCATCTGCAAAACTAAGGGTGGCCACTTGGTGAGTGGGTGAAGGTGTAGAGGAAGGGGATGACCTAGTGATAAAGGCTACATGGTGAGGGGTAATGATGGAGGATACACATGTGGGTTCATTTGGTAAGACTTCGATAGATTGAAGGACCTCTATGAGGGCTTGACAATGTGACTTCAAGGTCTGGAAGAGGTCATAAAAAGACATTTTGAGGGGGGATTGGTGTAGTTGTTTTAGCATTATACGATGTGTGGTCCCATCGGAAATGGGATATGTAGGACCACGAATGATGACTTTGGGTGTGGGTGCAGATGGTATATTGGGTACAGGGTTGGTTGATGGGCCAGTTTTTTTCTCTTTGTCTTTATCTTTCTGAGCATGGGTGGCAATGTTGATCATGTTAATATGAGGGGATAGGGTAAATGGAGAAGGTGTAGGATGAGTGGTATAATGGAATGATAGGAAAAAACCTACCGAGGGAGAAAAACCTTGTGAAGTGAGCTGGGTGCAATGGCATTTGGGTGGTGATTTGGCCAACTCTCTTATGCGAACCATGTTAATTTCAAATCTCGGGGATGGATCGAAGAGTTGTGGGGGTGGAGATATTAGTTGCTGAGTAGGTAACGGGAGAGGATCTGTGGAAATTGGTGAAGGTGAAATGGGGTCCTCATCAAGAAGATCATCATCGTCAAATTTTTCTTCAGGAGGACACAACTGGACAAGAGTGGATTTCAAAGCCTTACAGTTCTCTACATCATGTCCTGGCACATGATGGTAGGCACAAATTTTTGGTTTCGTCAAACCCTTTTGGTTTGGGTTTGAGTGGGTCGTAAGGTCTAAGAGGTGGTAATGTGATGACAAAAGTTTCGAGGAGGTTGGTTAGGATTTTAGCGTAGGACCCTGCTAATGGATCACAATGGGAGGTGAATGTGGGTTTGGGTATAGGTGCGGCTGACTGTGTAGGAAGAGTCTTTGCAAGAGGGGGAGTGGGTTGGGCTACTAGTTGGTGTGTGGTGTGGTCTTAGGTGTTGGTTGTATCTACTTGGGTAGGGGCATGGTAGATGAACTGGCAATAGAATGTGTGGTTGGTTTAACTACCTTATTGGAGGGTAGCATATTTTTGGCTTTAGGTTACACCTTTTTGGGTAAAGGTGATACGGGCACACGAGATGTAGAGGGAAAATCAGATGGTGGAAGAGGGCGGGTTACCCATGGGGGTAACCGAGGTGTTGTGGAGGTAGGTGGCGTAGGTTGGGCAGGAGGCGTGAGTGAAAGAGAAGGAAGTGTTGTTGGTAGTGAAGAAGTTATTGATGGTATTAGAGGTATGGGTGGTAAAAAAGTTACAAGTGAGGGTGGAGGTTGTGTGGGGTGCTTAGGTATATTAGAGATCCGCAATGGGGAAATGGGTTGCTACGTTCTTGGTTTACCAGTGGATGAGGGTTTCTTGGCCAGGGTCGAATGGTGAGGTCCTATGATGGATGGAAGGGTGAAGGTGATAAGGGTGTGGTTGGAGAGGTTGGGGTATGAGATATAGGAGATTGGCTCTTCTATTTAGGGTTTAGGATAAGTTTGGTGTTAGTTTCAGAAGATGTAGCTAAATCTAATTTGATGGGTGGATGAGTAAGGCTAGCTGTTGGTATGACCCCTAAAGTAGTGATAGGTTTAGGCAAGGGAGATGATATAGGTGTGGGCTTGGGTGCAAATGCATGTTGGGTTATGGGTAGAGGTGTGAGTTGGGCCATGAGTGGTGTCATGGGAGATTTTGTGATAGTTGTGGTTACATTTGGTTTGGTCAGCCAAAACACTTTTGGATAGATAATGGAGATGTCAATGAGTGACATTTGCATTTGTGTTGAAACATGAAGTAGAGGACACCCCTAAAGTAAGGCTTTATCGACATAATCCAGGTGATCGACCAAGCGTGAGAATGGTACTGTTGTAAGCAGAACCGACGTTGACCAAATGGCAATCCCCATAAAATGTGTTTAAGATGCCGGGAAATGGCTAGCCTCAGACTCTGTGGGTAAGAGATCCAAAATCATATCAATGGGATCTTGAAGGTCTAATGGTGAACAATTGTCTACATGTGGCAGTACTTCTATAGTATCCTCCATGGGTAGAGGAGAGGACGGGCCAGCTGAAGTGGGCTCTCCTTATGTTGGTGTAGGTGGTGAACCTGCATCTTCTATGAGTAGGAAAGGTGCCACTCAACTGCTCAGAATTTTGAGGGGTCGAAGGCGATGTGCTGATTATAGGCTCTTTTACGGGTGAAGGAGAAGATGAAGGGGATTCCTCTATGGGTAGAGGAGTATATGAAATAGGTTCTGGTGCAGGTAGGGGAGCACGGGCTAAGATTTCATCTATGGAAGGAATATGAGGCAATTGGGAAGCAACTGGTGTGTCATTGAAAATAGTGTGGACCTCACGGACAATGCTATCATTGTTTGAGGTATCACCCCCTTGGTTGGAAGATGGGGCATGATTAGGGAACAAATTCTTGAAGATGTGTAGGTTTTGGTTAGCGGGTGCATTCGGGCTATCCAAGACTAAGTCTCCATTGTCTATCATTTCTTGAATGATATTTTTGAAGGTAATGCAGTTATTGTCGTTGTGACCTTTGACCCGATGATAGTTGCAAAAGTCATGTTCCTTATACCACACATGCATGGGTCGCTCAGGGTTGAAACCAGTATGTGGTTTTATGGGTGGAAGGGTAATGACACCTGCCTTAACAAGATTTTCCAAAAGGGAGGAGTAAGATTCTCCTAGGGAAGTTTACTTTTGTTGTTCTCATCTGAAATGGAAAGCTTGTATAGGAGAAATATTAGAAGGGAGTTTGGATGGGTTTGATTGATGAGGGGGACCAGATTTGAGAACTATGACATTAGTATACCCTTTGGGATTTGAATAGTTTTTTTGAGGTTTTGAAGATGAAGAAAAATCATTTGATTTGAACGCGATGTTCTTATTATGAAGTTGAATCTTCTTCTCTTCGATAGCACAAATTTCCAATTTTCGCGCCATGGTAAATGCCTCATCAAAAGTGTGAAAATTTTACACCTGTAGGGTTGGTGAGATGTGTCTAGCACATGCCTGAGTGAATAGTTCTATAAGCTCGGTTTGAGGGAATTGGAATGTGAGTTGGTTTATGAGGTTGCGCTAGCGAGTGAAGAAGTCGGCGATAGACTCGTCGTCATATTGTCGTGTGGAATAAAGATCAGTCATGGTAACCTTCTTGACAATGTTGATGGAGAAGTGATCTAGGAAGGCTTGGGCTACTTGATTGAATGAGTAAATGGAGTGTTTTGGTAGTCCAATGTACCAGTCCAATGCAGGTCCTGTCAAGGACATTGGAAAAGTCCTCAAAATTAAAGCATCATCGTGAGAAATCAGGTAACACCCATGTTTAGAGGACCAAAAATGTTGTTGTGGATCTTCTTTTCTATTGAAGTAGCTAAATTTTGGCATCTCCCAATGTATGGGGTATGGTCGAATGGGAATGGACGGGTGAATAGGCTCATTACAAATTTCATCATAGGTGAGGGAATTGCGTGAGCCAGAAACCGATGCTTCTAGTGTTTGCATCTTTTCCATCATCAACTTGAAGAGGTCGTTGGTAGGTGGTGATGGGGGGACACCTCCTATGGCGTAAGGAGGTAGAAATTGAACCTGATAGGGAGGTTGAGAATAAGGAACCGAAGTGGAAGGCACATATCCAGAATGGGTGACAGACGAGATAGGGGGTTGTTGATAGTAGGTGTATGTAGGTGGGATGGTTGTTGTAATTTCAAAAACTTACAATTACAGAAGATTTTATTACACACAGAAACTTGCGTTTAGCATTATAAAGAAATTACAAATTTTGAATCTAATTACAAATTCTTTATCATGACCAAAATTTCACAGGTTGGCTTCCTGGGATCACTAGTAAGATTATCACTTCGGGGAAATGGTCTATCTAGTAATATTCCAACAGAGGTTGGGAATTGTTCCAGTCTGGTGGCGCTAAGGGTGAGAGGTAACCAGCTTCAATCCTCCTGGAAGTCACGAAATTGGGTTCCCCTCCCTCCAATTTTCATATCTAAAGTTAAGTGATGTATTGAAATTCTTCACGAGTTCACCACAATAATAACAACTACGAACTAGGTGAGAAAAAACATCCACCCCCTTAAACTCACCTGCCATAAAAAAATGAGCACATTAAAATGCATTGATTGCAGAATGTATGTAATGATTAATGAAAAAATCCTCTACAGGAGCATTCAATGTTGTGTGTTAGAGATTTTTAATGTTCAAATTATAGGCAATGAAAAATTTAAAATTTTATATTTTATTAATAAAAAAAATCTAAGATGGTTATAAAAATATTTTAGCCAATCAGAAAATCAATATTTTTTTTGAAAAAAACAAATAAATATAATTTTTTGGAAAACTATATACTAACTATTAAAAAAATGTTAGATTAGTTTGACAAGACAATCTAAATGAATTTTTTATGCCTATATATTCTACCTTCAGTAGGATAATACAAATAATAATAATGAAATTACTATGGTTTGGGGGCCATGGCTTGCAACCCACCGTTCAGAAATGGGATAACAGGAAAGGGAACTTTCAATGTCTTAATCAATACAACAACCAATTGAAATTAAATATAAAGAGTAGAAAAAAAAAAAAAACAACCAACAAAACAGCGGGAGGAAGTAGTTTCCTCTCAGAGACAAATCCAAACCAATCAATTTGTATATAGTACTAGCAATCGCACGTGGGGTGTGCAATGAAAGTGCCGAAAGTATGAGGTGTAAGCGAGTAGAAGGAAAGTTAAATATGTAAGGAAAGACTAACATAATTGTAGGTGGGTATATAATAACTCGATGAACATGGTGAAATGAGAAATGAGCAAAAAAATATGAGTCCAAGAGAGAAGAGATGAAGGAAGGGATCAAAGGCAAGATTCCTCTATTAAGAGTGACTAAAGTAGAGGTGCGAAGGAATTTTTTCTATAGCGGTTGAATGAAAAAGGAGGAGAGGTACAAATGGTTGACAATGAGGGAGCTCGCGATATAGTCGTGAAGGTTAGGCATTCTCTTTATATTCCTCCTATGTCAATAGTGGTTCACTGCAGAGTAAGCCCTTGATATTTGTGGGTTGAAAATGCCCATGCCATTTAAAGAAGTAGTTGTCCTCAATTACCTTTGGAAAATAAAGGTACAAGAATGTAGAAGGGGTTGTTTGCATCCCAAGGAGGATGTGAGTATTGATCAAATATGTTGACAACAAATACAAGAAAACTAGGAGGAATCGGAGGAGCATTCGTTGACTATGCCAATGACAGAGCCAATAACACTATTGAAAATTCCTGTTTCCACCGAAAAGTTTGTAGAAAGCATGAATTTTTGGTTGATTCAAACAACTTTGTGTCGCAATTGATCATCATCAGCCTCTCTGAAGTCATCATGTCTGATGGTTAGAGGGATTGATATAGCCATAGGAGAGTTAAGGGACTTTAATATTTGAAGGTTGTGGTTGTTGACCAGGCCGTTTTTAGCAAAAAAGATGGGGGTCATCTTTGAACTCAACGATTTCTCATTCAGAAAGGCAAGAATACGTTCCTAACAGAAGGATGTCCCAATCTTGAAAGAGAGGGAGAGAAGTATGAATGTTGAGTAATAAGTTCCAAAATGATTCTTGTGCAGAACTGGAACCATGTTGCTTGAAGATTACATTGAGGGAGATGGTTGTCATGAAGCCTTTCCATTGGCTAGCCTCGTAGGAATTTTTGGAAAATAGGGGTATGTCCATGATAGGTGGAAGTTGGAAAAGGTCGCCAACAAGGATGATAGACCTATTCCCAAAAGCAAATGTTTTGGAACAAGGGAAAGCTTCCTAAAGGCAGTAGTCAATTTTATCGAGAACGTTTGGGCACGACAATCAACTTTACCAAGCAAGTTTGGGTCGATAAAACTCCTTTCATCAATTAGAATATATTGGACATGTTTAAAGGAGTATTGAAAAGATGTTAAAGAAAGAGGATCAAGCACACTGAGATCATTTCCATATTTAGGTAGATATTGATTTGAGGAATGAAATTAAACTAAATTAATTCATGGTCCAAAAATAAGAAAATCGAATAAAATTCCTTGATCCTATTGTCTAACACCTTCAATGTAATCCAAAAATAAATTGTCCCTCGCAACATGTCTCTATACTTCCAAAAATAAATTGTCTAGTTGATTCTCAAAATGTGGGCAATATTTTATGAGCTTCCTCATAAAATAATTTTTTTTTATTTTGAAGATTACAGGTTGTAGTCGATCTTATAAAAAATAAAGAGACATAACATTTAAATCTCACAAGCTCAACCCAACGATGAAACCCACAATGGCCAATAATGAAAATTCGAGTAGGAACCTTTAGCTCTGCCGAGGATAATAGAGTAGAATGGTGAAAACCCAAAACAACAACCAGTTGAGCTCAAGAAAATAGGAATGGCTGCTAACGATAACCCAAAAATTAGGTCCCTATAGTTGTCTGTATCTGCGTTAGAAATGAAATTTCTGAACGAGGTGGCTTGCTGGGTACAACGAAAAAATTGGCCGCTGCTTGTGCAAGGTGGTGGATTGCCTCTTCCATCGTGTTGCAAACCGTTGTCGTGAACCCAGGAAAACAGAAGGAAAAATGCCGCCTCCTTAGCTCGGAACACAAAGCTGATGGAAATCTGGAAACCAAGAAGCATAAGCTTAAACTTGGTAAGCAAATCAAACACCGCAGTATATTCACACCAACCAAAACATGAGCTTTTCCATCAATTCACATGCAATCCTCAAGCAAAGCCTTGTAGAACAATTTTTTTGGGGGGTCAATTCCATACACTGCCACAGAGCAGGGGCGACCATACGTCTACTTGTCCTATCTCTTCTTTGCTTTGCTATCCCGTCCAAGGGCTTACAACTCGTCAGAGAAATGCAAACAAAAAATTAGTTGTCAAAATAAATTCAAAAATTGTAAATTGCCTGACAAAATAGAAGTATAAATTATTACATAAAGTTTCAAAAGAAGTTATGAAATGAAAAATTCCCTGTCACTTGTTAGTTGCAAATCCCAAAGTGGGTGTAGATGTTTCATCACAATTAATGAATCATTGAGTCAATGGGAATCAGGCAGTGGGATATACTATTAGTTCCAATTTAATGTCTGATATCAATACTACAATTCACCATGAAAATATAAAAGTAATGTCTATAAAAAAAAATTTGAATCTCTTCTTTGCTTTGCTATCCCGTCCAAGGGCTTACAACTTGTCAAAGAAATGCAAACAAAAAATTAGCCGTCAAAATAAATTCAAAAATTGTAAATTGCCTGACAGAATAGAAGTATAAATTATTACATAAAGTTTCAAAAGAAGTTAAGAAATGAAAAATTCCTTGTCACTTGTTAGTTGCAAATCCCAAAGTGGGTGTAGATGTTTCATCACAATTAATGAATCATTGAATCAATGGGAATTAGGCAGTGGGATATACTATTAGTTCCAATTTAATGTCTGATATCAATACTACAATTCACCATGAAAATATAAAAGTAATGTTTATAAAAAAATAATTTGAAAATGTTTGATTTTGAATACTAATGTTAATAATCTTACAAGATGGGATTGGGAACTGAGATTGCCACAACTTGCAACAAAATTGAGAACTCCATTAAATGGCTACATTTAATTTCATTTCTAATTCTCCAATACCTGATTCTCTAAAAATATTCTATAGTCTACAATGAAAAGCTTTTGAAGTCATGTACATTGCATGTCATTTGTGAGTCTCCATACTTTGAGTCTATGATATCAATAGCATTGAGGAATAATACCAGTACCACATGAGCAAATTAATTTTTTTTGGAAACAGAAAATCCAATGTTGAAGTGGTGAGCGATGGCCCATGGATGGTCTAATGAGATTTCTACGTGTGGCATAGGTATGCCTATGGTCCTTGAATGGTTTTTTCTCCTCCTCTTTAACTTTCTTTCAATGCACATTTAGTTTCCTTATCATCAATGGAAAAGGAAACCGAAACAGACAAAAAAACAATATGATATTTGGAGGAGGAAAATGAAAAACTACAAAGTAGTGGAAACTGGTGTGAAAGAAAATATCTATATTGCAGAAGAAGTGGAGCAGTTTGAAAGGGAAGCCCCATTGGGGATTAAGAGGGGAGTGTGAAGCGTAGGGAATGAAGTCAGAATTTTTCTTGTATGCATGATTAAGGAAGAGATGTCGAAGAATTTTTTTTCATAGCAATTGAATGAAAAGGGGGTTAAATTGGAATGGTAAATATGGAGGGAACTCTTGATAGAGATGGGAAGGTAAACCCACCCCTAATGTCAGCAATGGGTCTCCGCAAAGTAAGTCCATCAGATTTATGGATTGAGAATGCCCAAGCTATTTTAAGTGGTCATTGCCCCCGTGCACCTCTAGAAATTGGTGGAATTTGAACATGGGAAGGGTTTTCCATATCCAATTGGGCCCCCGTGTATGGATCGAATTTGACAATGATGAAAGAAGGAAAACTAGGCGGGCGAAACGAAATGGTACAAACAATCTCGAGGATAGAACCAATAGCACCATTTAAAAGACATGTTTCACCCCATAAATTTCTAGAGAGCATGTCATTTTGGTTGATTCAGAGAAGAAGTTTGTGTTGTAATTGAACCATAATTAGCCTATCATGAGTCAGTATGCTCGGTGTTCAGAGAAATGAGTACTCAAAGGCCATAAAATTGTTATTGTTTTATGAGAGTCATAACTCAAAAAATAATTAATTGTAAAAGGAACAATTGAATCAACAATTGAATTAAGGAAGAGATGTTGAAGACATTTTTTTCATAGTGGTTGAATGAAAAAGGGGGTTAAATTGGAAGGGTGGATATGGAGGGAACTCTTGATAGAGATGGGAAGGTAAACCCACCCCTAATGTCAGCAATGGGTCTCCGCAAAGTAAGCCCTTCATATTTATGGATTGAGAATGCCCAAGCTATTTTAAGTGGTCATTACCCCCGTGCACCTCTAGAAATTGGTGGAATTTGAACATGGGAAGGATTTTCCGTATCCAATTGGGCCCCTGTGTATGGATCAAATTTGATGATGATGAATGAAGGAAAACTAGGTGGGCGAAATGAAATGGTGCAAACAATCTTGAGGATAGAACCAATAGCACCATTTAAAAGACATGTTTCACCCCACAAATTTGTAGAGAGCATGTCGTTTTGGTTGACACAGAGAAGAAGTTTGTGTTGTAATTGAACCATAATTAGCCTATCATGAGTCAGTATGCTCGGTGTTCAGAGAAATGAGTACTCAAAGGCCATAAAATTGTTATTGTTTTATGAGAGTCATAACTCAAAACAAAATTAATTGTAAAAGGAACAATTGAATCAACAATTGAATTAAGGAAGAGATGTTGAAGACATTTTTTTCATAGCGGTTGAATGAAAAAGGGGGTTAAATTGGAAGGGTGGATATGGAGGGAACTCTTGATAGAGATGGGAAGGTAAACCCACCCCTAATGTCAGCAATGGGTCTCCGCAAAGTAAGCCCTTCAGATTTATGGATTGAGAATACCCAAGCTATTTTAAGTGGTCATTACCCCCATGCACCTCTAGAAATTGGTGGAATTTGAACATGGGAAGGGTTTTCCATATCCAATTGGGCTCCCATGTATGGATCAAATTTGATGATGATGAATGAAGGCAAACTAGGTGGGTGAAACGAAATGGTGCAAACAATCTCGAGGATAGAACTAATAGCACCATTTAAAAGACATGTTTCACCCCACAAATTTCTAGAGAGCATGTCGTTTTGGTTGACGCAGAGAAGAAGTTTGTGTTGTAATTGAACCATAATTAGCCTATCATGAGCCAGTATGCTCGGTGTTCAGAGAAATGAGTACTCAAAGGCCATAAAATTAATTTGATTGTTGATTCAATTATTCCTTTTACAATTAATTTTGTTTTGAGTTATGACTCTCATAAAACAATAACAACATTGACAACTCTATATTTAACATTTAAACTGTATAAGACACGCATTGACTGCGACTAAATGACAAACGTGAGAAACTTATCTAATATAGCTACAAGCTATTATTAAATAATAGTTTTTTATTATTGGCAAATAGTTTTTTGGGAGGGACTATACCCCAATAAAATAATACTTTTTTACACACACACATGTATATATTTACTAAGAAGATGAATAAATATCAATAAAACGAAGATCATCTATTTGAGTTTATAAAGCTATAAAAATTAGACTAAAATTAAACACTACTTCGATCACCAATTTACATGAAAATAAAACCTATTAAAAATTACAAAACATGTTTCAACCAAGATTTAGAATGAAAACGAGTCACAGTGAATGGACTTGTATATATTACAACTGTGAAGTTTTACATGGGTTGATTAATCGATGTCGAGATGAACACATACAATGCAAGTTTGTTAAAATAGAAGATTCAAAAGGGTAACAAAAAAATATGGTTGCAACTGTTAGAGCTTCCATGGAGATAGCAACCTGAGATGGAAAATAATAGATTTGAATCGAATTAAGGTGAACATGTTGGCGAGTTCAGGAATTGATTTTACACAGGATTCGAGTTGGTAGGTAAGGAAACCAATGCTAACTTGGATACTTCCATAAAATCAAAATGTAGACAATGATGTTGGTCTGATGCATGTATTTTTCACAGAACCATATGTAGACATTAGTGATTACATGTTGGGTGATGACGTGGAGCAGTATAAGATACTCAGACATAGATAAACCCACAATCATATCAAGACACAACTATTATAAGCCAAGAGTGATTCATGCCAGATTACAAATACATGGCCTCCCAAGTGACTCAGTTGCTATCAATATGTGTATCTGCCTGGAAAATACATGATTTCTTTAATTTCTAGTTTCTTTTTCTTTTGTGCATCACTTTGACGATTTTTCTCCTCCTTTTTCTTGCCCTCTTTTTAGCTTCCTCGCCACTCCACCTCGAGCATCCTATTCTTTGTTTTTTCCCCACAATATGTGCATGCTCGAATTTACGGTGGATTTGGGATGTTCATAAATCAGAGGCCTAAAGTCCACCACTAAAAAGACCTTTGATGTGACATTTCCCAGGCAATTTTCTTTGCTACTCACTCTTCAATCTATTTTCCTGAATTAATCTTTTTTTATAGGTTCATCGCTCCTTCAGCTATCTTGAAAATTTGAAGAAATCTTGGCATGGGGTTCTAAAAGAAACTCAAAGTGTCCATGCAAAACATCAATGCATTTACAACACAATCAGGTGATGCAATCGTTGCTCCTGAGGAAATCCATGAAGATTTTCTTTGGACAAAACCCTGATTAAGGAAGAAAATGCCCTATCAAAAAGCTTAAAAAATTAAATAAAACTAAACTCTACTTCTACCACCAATTTACATGAAACTAAAACCTATTAAAAATCACAAATAATGTTACGACC
Organism: Taxus chinensis; assembly: GCA_019776745.2. Lineage (NCBI taxonomy): Eukaryota > Viridiplantae > Streptophyta > Pinopsida > Cupressales > Taxaceae > Taxus > Taxus chinensis. Next base: position 289,253,966 of record CM034151.1, on the reverse strand, counting down.
AAAATTTAGAATGAAATTGAGTCACAGTGAATGGACTTGTATATTACAAATGTGACCTCTTACATGGGTTTATTAATTGATGTCAAGATGAACACAGACAATGCAAGTCTATAAAATATAAGAATTAAGAACAGTAACAACAAAATATGGTTGTAACTATTAGAGCTTCTATGGAGGAACCAATCCAAGATGGAAAATAATAGATTTAACTCCAGATTTAGGTGAACATGTTGGCTAGTTAAGGAATTGATTTCACACATAATTTGAGGTGATAGGTAAGGAAACCAATTCTGGCTTGGAAACTTCCATATAATCAAAACGTAAACATTGATATTGGTCTAATGCATATTTGTCACAAAACCGTATGACGACTTCAATGAGTGCATGGTTGGTGATGACGCAGAGCAGTATACGCTACTCAAACATAGATAAACCCAAAATCATATCAACACACAACTATTATAATCCAAGTGTGATTCATGCACGATTTCAAATACATTGCCCCTCAAGCTACTCAATTGCTATCAATATGCGTAACTGTCGGGAAACTACACGATTTCTTTAATTTCGTGTTTTTTTATTCTTTGCATCACCTTGAAGCCTTTTCTCCTCTTTTTTCTTTCCCTCTTTTAACCTGCCATGCCGCTCCACCTCAAACATATTGTTCTTCATTTCTCTTTCCATAATATCTGAATGCTCGAGCTTCGGGTGGATTTTGGATGTTCTGAAATCGAACACCTAGAGCTCACCATTAAACAAGCATTGGATGCGACAGTGCTGAGGTAATTTGTTTTGTTGCTCACTCTTCATTATCTTTCCCTAAATTTATCTATTTTTGCAAGTTCATCGCCCCTTTTGTGATCTAGAAAAGCATGAGAATTTTGGGCATGGGGTCTAAGGAGAAACTAAAAGCGTGCATGCAAACCATCAATGCATTTACAACGCAATAAGGTTATGTAATCATTTCCCCTAAGGAAATCCATAGAGAATGTTTTTTAAAAAAACCCTAAATGAGAAAGCTGATGAACTATCGAAAAGCTTCGAATATTTAAATCCAAACCTAGGAAATACATCATCATCATTAGTTGTTCTTGAAAAGAAATCGTCGTTCAACTAGTTTAATGTAAAAGCTTGTGAGTTCGTGCCCATAGTGCAATTGCCAAAACATTCATCAAGCTCAACGTGCAAGCTCCAGAGTTTGTTCTCAAAGTGTAATTGCCAAGACCCGTTCAAATGCATAAACCCACTCAAAGGCCAATATTTGTGGACTGCATGCCTCTGTCACAATTTCTGACGTCTTCACCATAGTCTTTCGAGCAGCATCAAGATGTAGAGCCCGCGATGACCTCCATTTCTGCTCGAAAACCCGAGATCGATGAATCCAAGTTAAAATTCTTGAGTGAGTAAATGTAAAAAATGGGGTGGAGCGTTCTGCATTCGCTAGCGTATTAAATTTTTTAGATAGTTTATATTTATCCTCATCGTCTGCGCCATTATCAATATTTTAAGTTTAATGTAGTTTAAATTCATTCAATATAGATATTACTTAGATTGATAACGTATGAATCAAATAGCTTTAAAATTTTAGGATTTTCTAGATTTATCCTCATTGCCTACGCCATTATCAATAGTTTAAGTTTAATGTATGAAATTTAGGGTTTGGAGAGTAAGAACACATTTAAAGGGCATTCAATATAAATATTTCTTAAATTGATAACATATGAATCGTATAGCTTCAAAATTATCTACTATTTTCTTCTCCATGTATTTACCAACAAAATAAAAATTGAATGAGAAAAAAGACCCGTGTCAAACAAACCCACCAACCGGGTTACACACTCTTCAAAACCCAGGGTAGAACATGGAGAGCAACGTACCCTAAATGGCCTTTCAGACCTGTCATTTTCCTTGCATAACAATACAAACACTTTATTTCAGATCCAAAGGCGTTAACCGAGACTCATCAATGTAAAATAATTTTAAGGCATGAGTGACATTTGTTGCAAACCTGAACCAATGTAGACTCTTGTAAAACTAAAGTGTGATCATAGCCTAGTTTACCCCTTTTTATTATTTCTTGAATTACAAAACATTTTATAGCCGAACATTTGCAGTGTAGAAGTGTCATCATCAATATTTACTATATCTACCTAATGAGATTGTGTGTGTGTGTGTGTGTGTGTGTGTGTGTTGGTAAATCGATTATACATATAATTTTGGAAAACATTGAGAAAATTCTAAATATTTTGGAAAATGTAAACCAAGGGTGTGCTAGATTTAATAAATCATAATAGGAGTCCATTTTATTCATAAGAATCCACCACATTACAATAGAAAATGAAGTATGTACATATACTCTCGTGATAGACACAGACACAGTACAAACAATAAGACCAAATATACATCCACCATACACAAACACTAAGAAAACAAGTTTTTCCCTTCTCCGGTCACGAGTTCGACCCTGAGGAAAAAAGAGGCACCATTTAACGCTGGTTGAAGCTCAATAATCCTTAGTTTCCAATGGCTGGTGGTGAGTGGGTTCAGATCAAATCATGAAAAACTCATCAATGATCCCAACAAGGCGGGCTCCAACAAAAGGGTGTACTTGGTAAATCCAATGGTGCCTTCATGCCTAGCTAACCAGAGCAGGGCCAAATGCTTCATGAAAATGGCCCTCCAGCTAAAATGTTTACACTAAAAATAAGCCCAATGGCGATGGGACCAATTGTGGCTAAATCCCCCTTCTTGGGATCAAGGGTTGTGGCATAAACAATGTAGACTAGGCCAAATGTCATCACAATCTTGAACATAATAGCAGTCCCTTCTCCTACACCATGCGACAACCTGAACCCCCCTGTATGTTGCATATATACATAAACTCACGAATTAATATATAATCAATTTATATATACTTAAATATGTGTACACAGGTTAAAGTCTATAGAAATTGACATTAACAACATGCATGAAGAGTATACACAATGAGCACATTCATTTGTGAGTTGTGTTAAACTCACAAGTCAATATATACTCACTCTATATATACTTCAATATAAGTACATAAATTTACATTAATAATGAGAGCATCTACCCGTGTGCCAATCTATACTCACTGTATAATGCATGAATCACATTTTTTACAAACTCGAACCAATGCAAACTTTGGTCGATCCCATCCCAATGTAGAGTTGACATCGAGAGGTGTGATAGGGTGTAGCAACAATGACATCAGCACCAACATCAAGCGCTGGTTTCTCATGATGAGTCATTCCCTCCTTCGACTATGGTGATCCCAAGCTAGAGCAACTCCTCCTTTGAAGTCCAACCGCCCTGTACCACCAACAACCGTAGGCACAACTGCAGCCCCAACCGCAAGACAATCACCACAAGAAGACGAAGGGAAAAAAAGTGGGTGCAGACAGGTGCCTCTCGGCGGACCATCCCATGGTGATGGGTGCGGATTCACAGGAATCTGATGTCCATCTCGTGTACATGCTCATGGCCTACGCGGAAGTAGTTCAAGAAACCACCATCAATGGAAACAGATGAAACAAAAAAATTAGTTCCATATATTTATTTTTATGGGGTTAATGGAAAATTGGTGTAGGATTTACAATGGAGGAGATCTTGAAGATGTTGCGAGAGACTGCACTGTATGTGATGTATTCAATGCAATATCTGAAAATTTCACTGAAAAACTTTCAAGACGAAATTCGCTTCTCTACAACGCCCTACGTGTTTTCCTCTTCGAAGAGTTGAGGATCTAAAAAATTTATGATGGCCACAGTTTAACCAAGCTACCCTTCGGAGAAAAAAGAAGGTATCAATTTGACCAAAATTACCTGCTCCAATAAAAACCTCAACCTGCATACCATTTGGCAGTGACATGTGTACGATGGAAAATTGGATGTACTTCGTCGACCAAATGATCTCAGCCCTCGTTGTCGTCGTCCGTGTCAGAGCCCCTCGAGCTTTCTAACTTAGAACATGCCTTTCGGTGTAAAAATTAAAAATTCTTGTTTTCTATCATGGGTTTCAATGATAATACAAGTTGGAAGATACATTTTTATTATAGAATAATAATGATAAACTTGAGAATACTGCAATCACATTAGAAACATATTTGGGAAACCGGCTCTCCAAAATTTTTTACAAACCTTTGTTTCAGGCTTGATGTTTGGGATAGAAAGTAAGGGTGTATGAATTGCTGGAAAAGCACCATACTTTCTCTTCAAATGGAAAAACATGCGGACATGCCTTCTGAAATGCAGAGGAAAAATCTGGTGGACTGCATGTTTGCATATATGCATTGCATTCACCTTTACACCCAATTATTTGAGCTTTCCTTTTCACATGTAAATTTCTGGGACAAACGACACCCACATAAGCATTGCAGCTTTGCAATCCACAATTTTTTACAGTCGAAGGAGCAACATAAATAGGTAGGTTATATCCTGCCTACAGATCAATCGAACATGACCCATTCATAAATACAACATGTGTAATTGGAGTTAAAATTTTCTGCTGAGCCGATGCTTTTTCACACTGCAGTTTGCCTCCGCAGTCGCCAGAATAGCAATGGACTTGTTCTGATCAATTGAAGATGCATCCGTGCCTTCCCCAGATGATTTCTTGCCATGACATGTTGAAGGTGATTGAATATAAATCTCCGCATTTTAGCAGTGGTCATAATCTGACAGGTATGTCATATTCATGCTTGTTCTATGAAGCAATTCCGGGCCACACAGGGAACGCGCAATTATTTTTCAGATTGATCGTTTTCTTAGAAAAACCTTCTCAATTCACAAACAAACCACAACAAAAACACATGTACGGTGGAAGATTGGACGTACTTGTCAACCAAATGATCTCGGCCCTCGCTGTTGTCGTCCGTGTCAGAGCCCCTTGGGCTTTCTAACTTAGTTCACGCCTGTAAAAACTAGCAATCACACACGATGGGTGCGATGAAAACACCGAAAGAGGAAAAGGGGAAGACATAGAAGGTATTGAAACACAAAGAAAAATTGAGGAGAGTTATGTTTGTGAATGCTAAATAGAAAAGAATAACATGGAGTTAATTGAAAAGGTTTTGCTATAATAGATTCATTAGTAGCGAAGTGTCCTTTTTTTTTTTGGAAGATTTAAGATAGGAAGCGAACTTCTAATAGAGTGCTGAAAGTAGTTGGACATATATATAACATTCACAAATAAGTGAAAAGGATACAAAATGTGTTTACTATGTACATGCGATGATGCTATAAAGAAGTTGTTGCAGCAATGGAAGTCAGAGCACGAGAAAGCTAGAAGAGGAGAAGGAATTAAGGCGAGTGTTGGGGGAGGGGTGGGAGAGACGATGGAAGGGAGTGAAGGCAAGATTCCTCTATGAGCCGGGATTGCAGAAGAGGGGTGGAGGACATGCGAGAGTACCGGGAGAAAGAGAATGCTGGAGAAATACAGAGTGAAGAAAGAGACGGAACTCTCGATACATCGGTGAATGTCAGGCCTTGTCTCTCAGTTCCGCCAATGTCAATTATAGCACGTGCCAATGTAAGTCCTTGAGACTTGTGGATAGAAAAAGACCATGCCATTTTGAGTGGTAGTTGCCTGCGACCCCCTCTAGAAATCGGAGGAATAGGAACATGGAAGGGGTTGTTCGAATCCTAGGGAGGTCTTGTGTAATGATCAAACTTGATGACGACAAAAAGGGGCATAGCAGGAGGTCCGGAGGAAGCCCCATAGACTATGTCAATGATAGAACCAGTAGCACCGTTGACAAGACCTTTGTCAACCCATAAGTTTGCGGAAACCATTACTTTCTGGTTGATGCAGAGAAGAACCTTGGGGTTCAATTGATCATCTTCGGTGTCGCCCAATGCCGAGCGTCTGGTATGTTTGGCAATTGACCTGGCAATAGGAGAGTTAAGGGATTTCAACATAACAAGGTTGTGCTAGTCCACAAGGTTATTTTGAGTGAAAAGATGAGGCGCATCTTTAAAATCAATGTTTTCTTGTTCGAAAAGGGAGGAAACGGATCTTGACATGAGAGTTTCCTAGTCCTGCACCAGAGGCATCACATTACGAATGTTAAGCAGTAAGTTACGGAATGATGTCTGAGCTGGATCTGAGCCTTGTTGTCAAAAAATTGAATGAAGGCAGACATATATGTTGAATTCTTGCCAAAGGCTAGCTCCGTAAGACTTGCTGGCATAAAGAGGAATGTCCATAACTGGAGGCAGCTGACCGAGGTCTCCAACAAGGATCATAGATCTCCCTCCAAATGTAGAATTCTTGAAGTGCAGGAAAGCCTCCCTAAGATGGTAATCGATTCTGGAAAGCAACTTTGGCCCGATGAAACTCATCTCATCAATCAGAATGTACTCGATGTGTTTGAGGGAGTCTTGAAGAGACGATAAAGCTTTCCCCTCTAAGGGTTTGAGTTCTTTAATGGGAATTCACAGGCTTGCATGTATTGTTGAACCTGAAATGTTGAAAGCAGCAACCCCTGTTGGGGCAAGCAGAAGGAGAGATGAAAGGCCTTCATTGGATGAAGAAGCAAATGAAGACTTTAAAATGTTAATGAGGAATGATTTCCCCGTACCAGCAGTCCCTTGTATAATAAGCCTCAGTGGAGGCAGGCTGTTTTTTTGAACGAAGTGTTGAGTAACTATGCTAAAAGCTTGTTGTTGTTCAGGAGATAAACCTGAAGCTGGAGGGTGCAATCTGTCCATGAGGGAAGAAGAAACATACTCTGCCTTTTTTTCTTCGATAAAAGTGGCACCAAGAGATTGTAGAGCAATAGGAACTCGGTGTGCACTCCAATTGTGAAGGGTGTCAAATTCACGAAGGCCCAACAATTGCAAGCTGTCAAGGAATGAAGCGTTCCCTAGGTGGCATCGAGCCAAAACTTGCCAATCATGTAGCTGTTGAACAGGCAGGGGGGGCTCGTCCTCTGAGTCAATGTCACTACCGGAGGGGGTAATGGATTTGACTCATGCCGTCTAATATGCCATGGCTGATAATTGTATTTGAATAAGCTCCATCTAGAAATGGTTTCTTGAGGTGTCGAACCAATATTAGTAGAAATGTTGCGGAAAGGTTTGTATAGAATGAGTTTTGACCAACAGAAAAGTTCAAAAGAGGGGGAATCCTTAGATGGAATGCATTGAAACCTAGGGAACACTTGAACAATAGCCGGTACGGGATGACTCTTCCATCTATTGTGTCTGCGGTGTTTGTTGTAACTCCAATCGCACACAGCTTCAATGAGTGGAAGGCTTTCCATGTTTGAAGGTCAGACCTTGTATGCATCTAAAAGGAGGGATGTCTCTGCATCCTCACATTCTGCTTCAACCAATTTTCTTAAGATTTTTCTACCTACATTGAGTGATACAAAAGTGCGACTACACATTACAAGTGGCAATTTGAGGAGCATGTGGCATGTTTCTTGTGCGCTAATGTCATGTTCAACCACACTCTCAGTTAACATTTTCTTTATGGCTAAATGTGCTGGCTGATCAGGATCTAAATTTGACGAAAATCTAGAAAGCATTTGGTGGTATGTTTCTGACCTTTGCTCTGCTTTGGAAGCATACTTAACAATGTATTTGAGGACAGTATGGTGAGATAGCACAGGTTGACAATCGATATTGGCTCTCCATATGGATAACATTGCTGGATTATGTGTGTTCTATCTATCATCATTCCTGGCAGGTAGGTATTTAACTGAAGCAGTCTCATCAACAAACAAAAGAGAAGCGGGTCTACTCTCCCAAGGTGCATTGTATCAGCATTGGAGGCGGCTATTTTTTTCTGGAGGCAAGTATTTTCGGAGCACTTTGTGTGCCGTTGCACTCGATTTATCAACTCCTGCAAATCCTGTAGCAGTGAAATTACAAGGATCTGAGACGAAACTAAAAGGAAAGGGTCATCCTGGATATTCCTGTGAACAAATTCCGAGTGGATGGAAGGAGGGCACATATTCCATGCAGATATATAGGTATCAAAGAATTGTCTTGCTTTGTCCACATATTCATTATTTGACCAGTCGATGCGATCAACGTCGGGAGCATCTCTAAGCCAGAAGAAACCATGAACATGTGTGGAACCTCTATGTTGCCATTCATACCTATGGTAAAGGAATGTTAAACGTTATGTATTTAAGCAACAAAAAAAGTAGAGACCAATGAAGAAATGTACCTGTACTAGTAGTCCTTGGCTTGAAGATGTTTTTCTAACACTTCTTCATGGAATATTGTGAATCTCTGATGTAAGTAAGCAACGACACGATGCGGGTGGCTAATAATGTTTTGGGTCCTCCATTGTTGTGCGGCACGGGCCTCAGCAGGAGAAAAACCTGGCATGGTGCTATGCAGGTCTGGCCATTTTGTGTCTGCTGCACTAAGAGTGAAGAAGAGTGTAGGTGCCCCTAATTGCTCAATCATGTCTGAGACCTCCCCTCTTCTCTTTGACCAAAATGTTCGTGTTCCTTGCAGGCTAGCTCCAAATCTCATTAAACTTTGTGGAAGGAAATCATCAGGGAAATCATGTAGACGTTATCATAGTTGGCCTATAGTAGGGGGGAAACCATGTTTGAGGTTTAACCTCATGAAAACTGCAGCTGTAGATTGGCTCCTATGTCTCATAATAAGGTTAAGTAAAAAATACCGGAACCTGGGGTGCGATCCGAAACGATCATCATGGTAGCGCATAAGGTGGAGGGCATATTCATGCATTTGAACATCCTTCATGCGAGGTTGTTTAAACAATGCTGCACCAGTTGGAAACAAAGTTGGAAAAGCCATTGAGAAAAGGCCCTCAGTGGTGTATTCATTTATTGGCAAATTTCTGACTTCAGGCCAAGCCAAGGTGCAAGGTGCAGCCCGACCATTTGAAAGCAGGTACTGTTCGATCAACTCTTCTTCATTTCCAGTGTTTGGGTGTGAAGGAACAAAAGAGGATGACTCCTCTGGATACTCGTAGGGGTTGGAAGGAGGGTTGTCATTATCCTATGCTTCAGAGAAGTGAGAGGCTGGAAGGTCTATAGGAATAGAATTAAGGGAGGAGGATATGTTTTTTGGTTCCGACGGGAGAGAAGAAAGAGCCTCAGTGTCAATAAGAACATCCTTATAGTAGGGGTCATGGATAATTTTATATTGAAGCGCTTTCCAAACACGGGACCTACTAACATAGAAGTCATATTTTGTTTGTTGACTTCCATTTTTTTGAATCAACAAGAGATCCAAATCTCCTAGCCGACGAGGAAGGTATTTAACAATGGAAGAAATGTTTTGCGGGAAACTTATTGTGTGACCTGAATATTTATATTGTCCCCCACACATTTGTGTGACTTGAAAAATGGGATTAATGCGAGCAATCAACATTTCTTCAACTTGGGTTAAAGATTTGAGAACGGCAGGTTGAATGCCAGGATCCATATTGTTCTAAGAGGAGAAGCGGTGTCCATTTATTTCGGACTTGCATCTAATGCATGCGTGTTTTCCTTCATGGAAAGTAGTATGTATGCCTGGGTAGTTCTCAAGACAAATGGAGCAGGTGTGGATTTGCGACAAAAGATCCAGTCTTCGGCGGAATTTGCGTTGGGCATCTGCCCAAGAAGGCACTGAAGTGTTTGTTCTGTGGAGCGGCACAGAGAAGGTGGAATCCTGGGTGTGATTACCGTGAAGAGTTTGGGTGGAAGGGGACGCACGGTCAGAAGAATGCGAAAATGGAGGACAGTGTAGCGATGGAGAGGGTTGTAGTTCGACACAAGCGGTGCGGTTAATGCAAAGAGGAAAAGGAGAATTGTGCGATGTGGAGGGGAAAGTAGCAGGGGAAGTCATGAAAGGGGGGTGGCGACTAGTTTGGAAGGGGTTAGAACTTGAAGGCATTTGCTGGAGTTGGCGATAGTGCTCACGTCGGGAAGCATTGATTTCTTCTTTGTGCAAGGCATAAATATCTCTCCTTCTTTGTCTTTGCTCCGGGGTAGGCATTGTGCATAAAACAATCTGTGAAAATCACAAAATAAAGGTGGCATAAGAGAAGATTAAAAGAGTGCTACATTTTGTATGTGCATAAGGGGAAATGAATGCAAAAACCATTTGTAAATGCCTAGCTCGCTGTAAATGTTTTATATTTTGGTAGCTAAAGGCAATAAAACAAAGGCAAAATGATTTGTTGTTGCATATATTTTTAAGGAAGTAAAGGAAGAATTAGAAGGGTGTGTATCGAGATTTTGATTAGGAAAAAACATATAGACATGGCTTCATTTTTTTTTATATAGGCACTAAGAAGGAACAAGCTAGAAAGAATAAAAAAATCCATGCAAAATATAGACAAAAAGTAAAGAAATGAATAAAGCGTTCCATAATGTTAGCAAAAACTATATATATATATAGACATTGGACCATACTTTTTTTCAATTACAAAAAATGTTTCTTTGCGATATAGATGCGCATGCAAACTAGTAGTAACAACCATTAAATGGAAAACTTGGAGAGTTATAGTCCATTATAACATGCGGACAAAAGCATATTACAAATGTATCTGCGGACAAAACCATATTACAGGGGAGATATGAGCAAAAATTGAAGAAACTAAAATATAGGAAAGTGTTATGGTGCCTAAGAGAGGCCAAGTCAATCAATGACTTTCGATTCGTCCAATTTAAGGGAATCAAGTATGACACATTTCAGCTGTGTATTTCCACGAAAAGTTTCTTTTTTCACAGATAGAGTGAATTTGTATTCACGACCAATTATCTGATTTGCAATTTCCATTGTTGCCTCGTCGTCTATGCATAACAGCTGGAGGTCCACCGCTGCGACACCCATGATTTGTTCAGCAGTTGTGTCAAATGCAGTAACTGATTGTAGCTCTCTAGAGTCATCTTGCAAGTTTATATGGAGAGCATATCTGTAATCACATTGACGCACATGAGACTTACAACTTGCACAAAACCATGAGCCATTGTTTGTTGGTTTCACTTTCTTTCGGCACTGTTTGTCACCGATTGCAAGGGGGCAAGCCATGTAGAAGAAGTTATCCATTGCGATGTGTGAAATTATAGCTTTAAGCGTAGCACATTCATTGCTCTTTGTATTGCCCATTTGAATTATTTCGGTAATTGTTGCCACATGTTTTAAGCTTTGAGGAGGACCTAGAAATTTGTTTGTTACAGAAGGAGTTTCAACAGTGTAATTTTCAGAGGCAACCCAGTCGTGCAGTGTTTTAGTTTCAGGAATTTGAGGATCAACAAACCATTTTGTGTTGGAGACAGTGTCTATGGAAGCGTCGTTGAAACTTGAAAGGCGTGCCACCTTCAAAGCCAATACTGGGAGTTGCGGAATAGAAAGGAACTCCTCAAGTTCTTGAGCAAGATCATGTAAATGCTGGCCCTATAAAGTTACAGTAACACTAAATCTGGACATTTCCTTCAATTGTAAGCTTCTTCGTTTAGTTTCACTGTTATCTCGTCTACGGATAGTGGAGCAAGGAGAGATTTCCAAAACAATGCCAATAACGTCAATGAAGGAACCAACAGGTTTTGCAGGTATATCTTTGATTCCTATGAAGTGAAAGTTATGCAAAGGAATTGTGGCATTATCGACAAGCAACGGAGAGATAGTGGAAGAAGCTTGTAGGAATATCTCAAATTCATTGTTAAGGTGGTTGTAACCTGGTTTTGCATTCCCTATCCTTCCATTCATGATGGTGTATAAGTTTCCAACCTCAATTTGTCCAAAAAACTTTTCTGCAATTTCATTGAAGCATGTAATGCGTATTTCCCCACCTTCACAGTCCACAAAATCAAAGCCGAAATAAGAGCCGGAGCCATTTGCATTAGCATACTCCTTTAGTGTTGTTTTCCCAAGGGTACGACCTTCAATAGACCATGTACGCATGGTTGTATTCAGTGCACTTATTTTTAGAGGCATTCTTGAATTGTTAGGCAGGCCTATTTTCTTCTGGGGAGGTGTTTGTGGGACCAGACTTCCGATGGCTCCATGGTGTGCATCATCATTTGATTGCTTTCTGCGAATGACACTGGTAGGAAGAGGAGTGGGAGCACCAATTTGTGGATGTGTTTGTATCACAACTTCCAGGTCGGAGACAAGAACAGTCTTGCAAAGGATAAAAGTAAAAGGGACAAAAAATTCAGTGTATATAAAAGAAACGAAAATGGAGCATACAGGCACAAAGGAAAATGGGTGCTTATAATTCATGTTTTATCATTCTGCAAAGGGTTTTGCACAGGTGAACAATGGTTCCGTGTTGTAACCGAGCATCTGAAATCTGGCTTGCAAATTTTGAGGGCAAAAGAGTTGTTTGAAAGTGCACACCATCGGAGAGATGCACGCGATGTTGGAGCTCGGTGTTCAACGCAGATTGAAGGGGACAAATGTTGAGAAGTTGGACTATTGGTTCTGCATTTGCACTCCCCTCAATCAACATGGAGATGCCACCATTTTTCAAAGGTGTAGCCATGACGAAGATTGTTGTTTAACACAAAATGCGCGCCTGCACAGCGAACAAGTCCGCACCACAATACTTATAAATTTGGCGGAAAACCAAAATAAATACAAACCTTAACGGTTACATTTATCCCAACGAAACAATTATTTGCTTCGACAGTGTGTGCGGAACGACAAAAGAAAGTGTGAGAAAGATAAAAAGGTTTATGTAGATGAATAATTTTATAAATGATATAGTGCCATAAGGTTTTTTTATTTTAAAATGCAATTTGCGAGACATAATGCATTAAGACTGCTGACTAAAACGAAGCTACTGAGATTTCTTGAACAATACAAAATTACAGCAAACCACAAAATTCTCAAGGTCTGTAAAATTAACTCAGTATGGTATGAAACCAAGAGTGAACTCCGTGAAAAGAATTTGGAAAGTGGGAAATCTTCTTCTAAATATTTATTTGCAGGAAAGTTAAAAGTATGCATAGGAATTTGTGTTTGAACTCATTGAGTGTAAAATCGAACGCTAATAGAAATACAAACACATGATTAAATTCGGCTAATAGAAATATAGTTATAATTTAAGAAAGAATTTTTTGGTCGGGTGAACCTTAATAGAATCGAATCATTTCATCTGCTCTCTAAATTTTATATTTTATTTTAGCAAATATCTATTTAATTGGTAAATACTCGCAAGGCAAGCTTTGGATTTGATGCCTAGACCGATACATACATCTTTTTTAAATAGATTTAAGCCTTGCACCTTGCCTCATTATTCATCTAGCCGCATTACATTACAACAACTTCTTGTTTTTTTGATTTAGTAGATTCTTGCTTTTGGGGTGACATTAATCTTAGTTTCCACGGGCAAGAGCTATCTCTCATGTCAAATTCACCCATACTTGTCTGTTAGGTATGCTACACTTAGTGTTTTGAATGTGGCATTTCACCTAATTTTAACACTTTATTAGGTTCCCTGGAATTTGATTTTGGGTATTTGGTTTGAAAAGCCCATTTGCATAAGAAAAGAATACATTACACTTCCAGAAGATGGTCTCTACAATAAAATCAGTGAACAAAATTTGCAAGATCAAGTATTGGAACCCGAGATGGAAATGTTAATCTTTCCCATTAGAGAACCTCAAACCAATGTGTCAAATACAACATTTGAATATTATGATGAAATGAAACAAGTAAATAGAATAAGCACCAAATCACATTGAAATATACAAAAAGTGAATATAAAAATAAATGGAATATACACCAGATTAAAGCAGAAAAAAACCTCACAAGTAAAAAAACACTTGCTTCAGAAAAATACACTCGCTAATAATATAGTACAAACCCCAAAAGTAATGCATCAATGGCTCTCCACAATGGATGTAAAAACACTTGACATTGGTGTCAGACCTGAACTTATGTTGACTCATACAAGAAATGAAGAGAACAAGAGCCCACATTTCAAAGATGCATGGAAAGAGTGATGGTAATGTGCATGGAAAGAGTGATGGAAGTGTGCATGCAATCATTCACAGAAGACCAAAGTATTAAAACCCAGCAATTAATCTAAGAAAATTCAATTGCAATATGGTACAGGCATGAATACTAAATGACTTGCTAAAAGAGCTTGCTGAATATAGAATAGTATTAGGTCAACAAAAAGGAATTTTTTAGTGGCAGAGTTCTAAATCAAATTGGATGAAGCAAAAAAATACATATCACTTCGACAAGATGGCCTCTACGATAAACAACTGGGAAAAAACTTGTAAGATCGGATCTTTTAATTCAATCTTGCACTAAACGTTCTCGTAGAGTCCCCTTTAAGAATCAACTTGTCCATGACACCTAACAGAAGATCCTAAGCTCTAGCTTTATTATTTGATTCATCTAATGTTTACAAACTTGGTGAGTACTCACCAAGCTTAAGAGTACTCGCCCAAATAATTCCACAGTGAGTTTTTGCCTTTAAAATTTGCGAATCTGGGAAAGTTTTTCAAGAGTACCCGTGGAGAGTACTTTCCCATGCTCACCAATACTCATGGTGAGTACTCATCAATACTCATTCAATACTGTATTTCGTATAAAATTTATGTTTTCTTAAAACATTTAGGTATTTTTGAAGATGTTAAGTATTGCCGAGTCAAATTTTTAATGATCTTCTAAGTATTTGCCTCATACAAGTATGCAAACTATGGATTCATCAACCATCTTCAGAGAAGCAGCTCTTATAGTAGAGCTAGAATAGTCCCAGATGACATACTCTGCCCCAAAAGCACTTGGATTGCCTCTTGCAGCACCATTGAAGTTTAGAGTGAAAATGCTGGGGGAAGGTGTCTTCATCCGAATAATTTAGACTAATACTGATTCTGATTTGCCACAGACCTAGCACTTGGCCCATTGAAAACATATCAAAAATGTTGTTATTAAAGGCATATAGATTAATTAATAATAAAACTCCGAGTGCTATATCAAGTACAAATTGTAAAACAAATATAAAATCATTATTCAATGAATCACATAACTGAGTTGATCTAAAGTAATCAAATCACAATAACCACAAAAATACCTTCGATTAATAATTAATTTCAATACAATATCAAGTACTACTACACATTGAAAAAGAAAATAAAATCACAATTCGATGAAATCTCATACCACCAAGTCAATCTAAAGTAACAAAATTTTAATGCTCGTAGGCATTTAAAACTACAAATATCATTTCAAATATTAAATCAAAAAACTGCCGATGTAACAAAATTCATTAACACGGTACTAAAAAGAAAACAAACTTTAAATCATTGAGTAGACCTTAACGTGACTTTGCAAAATTTATGGTATAGAAATTGTTACTTTTATTTATATGTTTGTTTGCCTGACCCTTAAATAGATGTAGAAAGAGATAAATCACCATTCTAAAGATTATCTTATTAGAGTAAAATCAAAAGCTACTGGCAACTGTATATGGACTTGGGCTAAGGAAATTTTATTTGTTTAAGGGAACTCCATAGTCTAGATAGATTTGAAGCAAAAATGTGTCTATATAACAAGATATAGCATAGACAGGTTTGACAAGGATGGGTAAACAAATCAATGAATGCATTCCACCATTTAGTAGCACTCAATCCTGTTGTGTTGACCCTAATTAAAAGAATAAATCGAATGACTATATACATTAACAACTATAACAGAATTAAGAAAGTAAGTGGAATCTGCTGACTCAAGGAGCACTCAAATCTAAAGTGTTGACTAAAGGAGCTGTTGATCCAGGCGAGAGCTCAGCTTGGTAGGTTATAAGTCCCACTGTCATGCAACGAGCCAAAATCGTGATGAAAAGTGGCTTATGTTCCCTTAACTTTAAGTACTATGAACAGTCAAGAGGCAGCAACTTTCTGTAGACTCAGAGAGGCAGCAGAGATTTCATTCTTGCTTCAAATTTTTGAATTTATATTTCTGATATCATCCCTTCCACTTGTAGGTACATCTGTATCTGATTTTCCTAATCTGGCAGAGACCTTGTATCCATATAGGTAATTCATGCATAGACAATGCTCATTGGATACAAGCAAAACACAGCCAAGATAAATATCACAAATAAATATAACCACAATTCATCATTGCTTCGAATATTTGTATACATATTTGATACTCCTATTACCCCTCTAGATACACCTATATCCATAAATCTAATTCATGCATAAAACAAAATTCTTGTCTGATAAACACAAAATAGACCACATACATATTCACACCTAATTCCAACCAAGTGTAGAAAAAAAATCAAGAATGGCCTAAATGAAATCTGAGCTAAATCCCACAGTTTTTGGGAGCTTACAAGAAAGTGCAACAGGCAAGAGCTTCCAGTTATGGGCAATACTGTTGTCATAATCTGAGCATTAGCTTTTTTTTAAAACGATATGTACCTTTTCTTTCCCAAAAACAAGGGAAATTCCTCAATACAAAAGACAAAAGGAAGTTGAAACCTTGTTAGAAGTAGAACCCAACATTCTATGTATTTTAAGATCGACGAACAATACAAAAGGTAGATTCATATTCTGATTTCTCCAAAACACAGATTCGAAGTGTATAGAAGTCTAGGACCATAGATTTACAATAAAAACCCTTATCGATTTTCATGACCGGCGAGCAAGAGCTATCAAAAACATAACATACTGTTATTTCGAATGAGGAACTGAAAGAGAACATAGTAGATGTTTGTAATATATAGCTACCTAAAGCACACTTATGTACATAAGTTTAACAGAGTACGTCCTTAAAGTATTTCATTTTTTCTTGGCTTCTCATTTTTTTCCCTTAGTGACATTAGCAATTTTTTTTGCGGCATGTGATTTTTTCCCTCCAGCATGTATTGTCTTTGCAACTATGCCCATCTTTATCAGTTTGTGACCAGGTTCATATTTCACAGCATCTTCGCGACGATCATATACAAGTCCAAACCCCCTTGAGTTGAAGTCCGCCGTACGAAACTTGGAAAGATACAGAGGGCAGGAAGGATGCAACCTGAGACGGTCTCTAACCAGCTCGGCGATCATAGGTTTTGTAGGCTTTGGTTGCCTACAGTGGAGCACATTAACAACAAAATTTTTCCGGTTGAAAGAATCTTCCCACTCCAAGTGCGGAGGAACAACAACTATATTGCAAGTCTTCATTGCTGCAAACCCACAAGCAACAAACAACAATAAAATCACAAAAAGACAAAATGCATAGATGCTATTCGAACCGCATTAAGTACAATGCTGTAAATGGAAATAAAACACATAGTTTTTGGTTGCAGAGCACAAACAAGGATTCCAAGACAAATATTTGGGTGATGTCTATTTTGGCAGGCAACTTTAAAAACCTTTCCAATGAGCAATCAAATGCCCAACAAAGGGCGTTTCGATGAGGCTTCCCAGGGGCTAAAACCCATCAGCACACACCGAATCCTACCAATGGCGAAGGCACTTGCCCCTCTATGCCGTGGCTGAATACCAAAAGCAAGAAATAGTTTTCTTTATGCAGCACATACAACAATAACATATTTGTAGACAGACAACTTCAACCACACAAGTAAGAATCTATGAAAATGTAAACGGGAAATAATGGAAAAAAGAAAACATAGTCAATAACCAATTCTCTACATGATCTATTATGGAATTCTCCATGCCACAAAGGAAAATAGCTTATAGATAGCCTTTAAAAAAGAATTTGCATAATAACTGAAATTCAATACTCATACATTACATACCTATTGAAATTTAATACCCACACAACCTGAAATCTTTCACAGAACATGAAAATAAATTTCCAATACTTTGAGAAACGGGACTCAACTTTGTATTGATTCATATACTATGGAAGTAAGCTATATATGATCTACCAAGGACCCCTGTATGAAGAGTGAAGGATACACACAAAACTGATATACAAAACATTTACAAGAAAAGTTCAAATAGACCCAAGAAACATAAACAATATATATTTGCAGCGCCAATGCTATGTTATTGAGAATTTTAGCCAATGCACGAGCAGAACAGACAATGGTATCCACAGTTAAGCAATGGAATGAGAATTGCAGAGAAACAAAATGATTAAAAAAGGAGTAGATACAAACTATTATGAGAATGGAGGACAAGAAATTGTGAATGAAAGAAATAAAAACATGGGCAGAGCCATAGGGAGTATAAAATAATGTTAATTGCCAAATTTGTTTTTTTGTCATTTTAGAAACATGCAAAAATACATTAGCATACTCTGGCTAAGATTCAATTCTAATGCTTTGGAAAATAATTATAAATGGAATACAGCTAGTCGATTTAAGTAAATGACACACTTTCATAAAGTAATTAACATTTTATAAGTTTAGTATTCCTCGTCCAAACCAATATAAGTAAAGTAATAAACATTTTATAAGTTTAGTATTCCTTATCCAAACCAATACAAACTGAAAAGTCCAAACAAAGCTTTCTGTAAGTGCAAAAATCCTTTCTTCCTTTCCAGTAAGGGTTAGGTGATTGGAAAATACATTTCCCTACATTAGGTGAAAGATAGAAACTTCAAGACAACATGCCCCAGAATATGTGTGGAGGTGGATTTGAGCAAAGGCAGCCCTGCCATTTTTGCCCTAGTTTTTTTGTGCTTCGCAGAGGGGGAAATGGGGTGCACGAAAAGTTGAACAAAAACATTGCTAAACTTTATCATAAAATCTCAGTTCTAAATACTGCTAAAAAACCACAGAAATGGCTCCACAAATAAAAAGCATAGGAAAAACTATAAACTACAAACACTCGTTAAAAAACTCAGAAGTAATTAGCATAGCACACAATGTTATGCTATGTTATGCTGCCAAATGTAGAATTTTAAATTCTAACATGTTATTTAAGAAGAAAAAATTTGTCACTTTATGAATACTAAGGGCTTCCTCAACAAAGTGGGCATAAACAATACAATGAAATAAAATTTTGGGGAAAAAATTACAGAATATAAGCTTTTATATCACCTTTGAACAAGAGAACAAAATCAAACTATCTGTCGTTAAGGAAAATAATACAATACCTAAAATGTTTGAAAATGTTGGACAAATACATTTTAAAAAGCGTACTTTGAACATTCATTCAGAATCCAAGGAATGGCTCCAAGAGTGAAAAATAAAAGAAAAACAATTTACTGAGAAAAATCCGTAAAAAACCAGAATTGGTAAAAAAACGTAAAACTAAATAGTAAAAATTTAAAAGCAAAACTATCTAATGGACAAAAATAAAATAAAAATGGTTTCAAAACATATAATATGTACTGGATTAGATATATAGGATAGAGAACTAAGGATGGCAATTTCATTCAACCCTAGCCAGGGATCTATTCTTAGTGAGAGCAACAGCCTGATATGAAGGACGAGGCAAGGATTCTTATCCCCATCTGAATTTGGCAAAATTGATATATCCTTTGGCACTAAGGCAAAATTAAACCTTTAAACTAACAAGAGACTTATTCTGCAATAAAACCAGGGCAAACATAAAAACAATAGAAAAAAGAAACAATAACAAAAAACACTTAAAACTTGTATAATCATAGTGGTCGACATTTGTAAGTGTCTCAACCCGGTTCAAACCCCCTTCAGTAGTAGGGCTGCCTTAACCTTTAATGACTAAACCAGTGCAGAGATAAGAAATCAGTACCAGTAAATAGCAGCAATTTTTTTTGCAAATGAATTAACTTTTAGCCTACAAAAAGGATGCAAAAAACTTTTACCCTATTTTTCAAATGTCAGTTGTGCTGTTGTATGGTCTCCTCTAGTCAGGTTCTCTCCACCTTAAACCAGAGTCGGTGTTGTCAAGAATGCAATCCCGAGAGAGATCAAGCTAACAGGGATCCGTCGCCCTCTTCCAACTGGGTCACAACAACAGGCAAGCTAACACAAAAGCCCTAAACGACAGGCAATTACAATATGTATCTGTTTTGCAGGGATTGCAAAGATTTTATTTTCCCTTTTTCCAGCTTCAGACGTACTAGCAGTAAATGGAGCCACCATTCTCCCCTGTCCTCAGTAATGGAAGATGTGTGTCCACCTCCTCATAGGACAATGTATTTTGTCCTCCATTTTTGACTTCAGGAATGGATCTCCCTCCTTTGCGTAGGTTTTTCTTCCTTCTCGAAGTTCCAACAAAGTGACAGGAACCTTATCCTTCCACCAGTCTAAACTTACCTCCACCTCATTACCAACTGTAAGGTCTAAAAACTGTCGTGCTTCGTCGACATCTTCATCAACACCATCCGTGTCTCCATTGCTGTCAGTCGAGAGGGGGCTTCCTCCCAGAGTTCACGCCTTTTGGCGTAATAAAGAGATTTAACCCAATTATTTTTACCGAATTTTAGGACCGTTTTAGCGAGAGCTCCGTTTACTTTCCCCCTCGCTGCTACTGCTAAATTTAAAACATTATATATAGAATATACCATATAAAGTATCATATAATATAATATATATTATATTATATTGTAATACTATTTATAGTATTATATATATTAGATAATATTTATAGTATTATATATATTAGATAATATTTATAGTATTATATAAGATATGGTGTAGAAAATATTATATCTTAAAATGTTATAGTTAAACATTATCTAGTCTAACAAAATAAAATTTAAGATAGATTAAGTATGAGATCCAGCAGAGTGGATTTTAAGTGAGTAAGGAATGTAGATGGGATATGTTGAGTTCGAGTGCAATGTGATTTAGTATGAAAGATCAGGCAATTCAAATTATTTGTAGCTATGATGATATAATATGATGTAATTAACATATGTAAGTTACGAATGTATGTGTATGAGAATTAGATTAATTGAATAAATTATGGTTACGGTGAATATTGTGGAATGTGGAAAGGTGATTATTGATGATAAATATATAATATATTTTATAAATAATCTATGTAATACTATTAAGGTTATTGGATTAAGTAATATAAATAATTTATATTAAATTAAATTGAATTATATAACAAAATATTAGATAGTATATATAATAGATATAGATATACTATAGATATATATATTATATTATCATATATTATATATTATATTATATATATATATATATCTATATATAACATGTAATGTTATATAAAGTATGATTGAAAACATGAAAAACCACATATTTGTAATATGTGTTCCTAGCGCATAGTTTTGGGTAGGGTTAAGATTATACCTAACATTAGTTCTAATAATAAGATGTAGGATTATAAAAACTTTTAAATATTATATGTGATGTGTATAATGTGGGTTATGGCATATGTTTTAATTAGGTGCAAATTATACCCTACTCCAAGTACGTTTTCAACTAATAAAAATATATTGTAGACACTAAATCACACACTTTGGGTATCTATCTAGTCTTCATTACATATTACTATTTATATGATTCCTAAGTAAGAAAAGTACTAATTAACTCATGTCTTTGGCACTTTTGGTCTTACACTCTTTCTAGACCAATGTGTTTTTCGTACTTAGGCATTTCTTATCCTAGACATCAACGCCCAACTAGGGACGCCAGCGTATCAGACGCTTCCATCCCCTCTGGGCGGCCTTGACCTCCTTGTACTTTCGTTCACATTTTTTGGGTCCTTTATAGTCGTTCGGGCATCTTATCTTTTTGGTAGTCAACCTTTTCAGGAGTTAATTACGAAATTCAAGCAAGAGGAATCATATAAATATAAAGTCATGTCATCATAATAAGGGACCAAGCACTAAGAATTAGCTATCACCACCTAAGGTTGCATTCAAAGGTCATTATCAAGAGCATTAAAACATCCATCTAACATCCATACAAATGGGTAAGGGACTGCATTCTTTTGCATACACTTCATATGAGGGGAAGTTCATTCTTTCATGCACACATCCATTTACGTTTCTTACATCTAGTTATTTGTCTCGCTATCAAGTGTGACATGCACAAGAGCCACCTAGGGCACAATTCCGCACATACACACACACACACACACACACACACACACACACACACACAGAACTACATTGGGTCCGAAATGTAGTTCAAAAATCAGTCGTAATTTCACTCGGTTGACAGCTGAGGACAGTATGACCCCTCATTTGCTTTATTTTCTTTTTGGGATTTGATGCGCTTTTGAGGGTTTTGAAAGTCATTCCTTTATTGTAGGTTATCAGCGACATCGACGATAATTGTGTGACATACTAGCGACAAGAAGTAAAGCACAATCAAATATCTTGCGACCATGTGAAGGAGGTTTCTTGAGGGTTTGAGTAGTCACAGGCACCCTAGGGTAGGTTTGTGGTGCCCATAGGCGCCCCTGACCCATTCTTGATGCCCTAGTCCAGGACAAATCTTCTTAGTCGCACATTTTTCTGAGGCTCTGTGCGAGACTTCTCCCTCTCTTTTCATCAGTTCATCACTTTGACATAGTCCAGATCTGATTGTGAACTAGCTCAAGTCTTCTTATCTCCTCTTTTGCATCTAGGGTTTCATATTTTTTAGTTTAATTTGCTTGAGTCAATTTATGTATTTCATTGCATACTTAATTTACAAAACGTTGTTACATATTTAGATTAGGCATTTTATTCATTTGTCAATAATTTTGCTTAATCATTTTGGTGAACCCCGACTTGATTCGAGCCCTCCTAGATAGTTCATTATTTCTTCCATCATGGCTCAGATGCTTACTCATCATGTCTCGTTTCCATCTATACTTATTTGCAGAATGCATCCTTATTGTATCAATAAGATCTTCACGAATCCCTATTTAGCTACCACTATATATCTCCATCCTCAACACGTTGCACTTGAGTATTTAATGC
Source organism: Taxus chinensis (assembly GCA_019776745.2). Lineage (NCBI taxonomy): Eukaryota > Viridiplantae > Streptophyta > Pinopsida > Cupressales > Taxaceae > Taxus > Taxus chinensis. Next base: position 289,231,173 of record CM034151.1, on the reverse strand, counting down.
TATCATTGATCATCTTTACTAATGACACTCTTGATCCCTTAATTCGAAGATCAAATCACTTTGTGACTCTATTCAGATGAGTTGCCTTCTTAAGCAATGTTCAAAGCATGAAGTTCCAGGCTATGATATCTACAAGTTTGTATCAACAGTGTCGGGGTATGAAATCACAACCTTTTAAGGATGTTTCTAATGGCTCACGATAGTTCTTCTTCTCATCCTCTATAATATGTCTTTTACATGTGCATCATATTAGTGAACTTTCTAATACTTCTTGTGGCTCCCCACTCCTCATCAAGTATCTGACTTCAATGCTAAGCAACAAGATATTCTTCTGCAACTCATAGCTCATCAATTAATCAGCTTGCCATCTACTAATTGTTATCCTCCTTATCGGCTTGTAAAATATCAAGATCATCCAAATTGTACTTATCATCGAATCAACAGACAATGAAAATGATTGATATGCTTTACAATAAAGAATTGAGCACCTTGAGCATTAAGGTTTTATCTCATTCACTACAAAATGTTCTGTTACATGGTCCTCTTTGTTTGTTACATCTCAATGGGTTCCTAAATTTGATTTTTCCATGTCTAATGAGCATCATGTCATCGCTTGTAATTCTTCTTCTTCCATCACTCAAGAACTATCTATAAAATCCACTTAAACTAACAACCGCCCCTCAAAATTATTCTCACTCTGCCTCCTCTCAAGTCATCTACAATGTTATCAGATCAACCTAAGCAACCTCCTCTAAAATTAGTTTAACAACACCTCCTCTCAAGTTTTCTACCGCATCACCAAGTCAAACTACGCAACCACCTCTCAAAATCACTCCATCTTCTTATCCTATCAAGTCATCTACAGTGTCATCAATCCCAAATAAGCTCTAACCAATCACATTTTTCAAAGTAACTACTCCTTCTACTGATGGTCAAGACACATTTCAAATTCCCCCACCATTGCATGGTTCTCCTATTGCTTCATCTTACCATTGCCTTGGCCCTCTCTCTTATCATGATACAAATGACTCTCTCCCACAATGGCATGGTACCTCCTATATCCCCACATAGATCTCCACCATTGGCACACTTGGAGGCATCGCACATATTCTCCCCCCTTGCATTGTTAATAAATTTTTCTATCATCTCATACACTTGACGCTTCGTGCTTAAATTTATAATATATCTTACACATCATTACAAACCACTTGATACATTTGTATCATCATTACCTGAAGATGTACTCTCATGCTTTGGTTCACACTTGAATGTTGAGGGCATACTACACACATGAACCTCACACACTACATAATACATGCTACACACGACACATGACGTAGTACGTATTACACACTTCACATTTCACACATTCATCTACTCTAAGTATTCACGACATATATTTTTGACATCTACTTCTACACATTATGATGCACTCTAGTTCCACAGTCCATACTCGACTGTTGAGGGTCTACATCTCAAATGGACCTCACCATACTCACGTGTTCATTCACTCACTCACTCATGCACTCACACTCTATGCTCTACAATTTATCAATCATATCTTTCTAGCGTGCCATTCAAACCATTTCCCGATGACTCAATCTCATTCTATAGTTCATTATTGACTACTGAGGGGACATGTATAAATTAACCTAATCTCATGCATACTCATTCACACTTGCTTAGGGTGCACACAACTCCTACCACTCTCACTTTTCATTCCAATCCATCTCACTCATCCACAACATGATGCATATCGTCGTCTCATTTAGTCTTGTTTACATGTACACTTTATTACACATGCTAGATAGATATGTTGTATGTCATTGTCTTTTCCATATACACATGCACGTTCACTTGATTTCTAGTTGTGATCATAGATTCTATAGGTCCACACACACAACATGGATCTTTGGCGCATTACCTCTTACCTGTCCCACAACGGATCCTAAGGGCATCCAATTTCGTACACTATAGGTGTTATTGTCTCATTTTTCATAGCACACTACTATATCGGATTATACCCACTTTTACATACGTTTTTATCTCTCTAACATGCTAATGGGTGCTTCATGTGTAACATTTGTCTTACAGGTCTATTTTCTTCCATAGTTGTTTGTTGCATTGTTTTCTCTTATTTTTCATTGTTAACCATTGTTTACAGGCTTTTCCCTATATCTTTCTTGTTCTCTGATCGTCTCTATACTTGCAGCCACTATGGCCTTGATTTTCTTGTGGCATTGTGAGTGATGTCCTATGTTTGAAACCCTCTTTTCATGTTCTACATTTTATTCTTGCGTGTTGTCTTCTTGCATCTTAGCTTACATGTTTTTTGTTTGATTACTATCTTACATCTTACATATGTGTTTGTATAGCTTGTACTAACACTTGTCTCCTAGCCACTTTGTTTTCATGTGCCTTTGTTTATACAAAACACACACTCTCCCCTGTAGGGCATAAGTTTCAGCACAATGGTCGATCCTCCTTTGGGCCGCATACTCCTCAACAACATTGCATGCACTCCAAATCAGTGGGGAATCATTTGGGTGAATCAATCACCTCATACATCAGTTCAAAAATCATCAAGTAGTACAGTTCAATATTGCTAAAACACAAATTTTTAGTCTTAGACAGGGCCTAGATCCCAACTTGGGTCCTTAGCACAAAGCAGACACTAGCACCCAGACCCATACAGAAGTGTTTAGGCTCCCCCTAACCCTTCTTGGATGCATGTGACCAGGGGGTAGTTACACAACATTTTTCAGTTCAACATAGTCTATAATACTTCATACATAAGCTTTTACATGGCACACAGTCCTTAGCACTAATCATGCATACACTACACAATATTTTCTAATTTTGCATTGGATCGAAATTATTCGAACCAAATCAATTTTTTACACACCATATGCAGTGGTGTTCACATTTTTTGGAAGTAGTTAAAGGTTGGAGGATGACACCATAATTTTCTCCCTACACTTCTTCCATTTTTTGGCATGAGATTGCATGAAAAACTCACAGTTAGTGTAACTAGCGTGAGATATCCCAAAAAACTCATTTTTCTACATCATCTATATGATTATGTCTATCTCTTTTCCTCATCATGGATTAGATGCACATGTTCCTTTTTCACATTTTCACATTTTACATACATTTTACTCATATACATGTGTATTTGACTACTTGTCAATTCTTCTCTTTTGTAGGTCCACCCTTATGGGAAGCGGTAGTCACATCACATCATCATGTCATCAATAACATAAATCACAACATTAATCACATCAGCATCAACATTGACAATAGGTACAATTGTGACATCTACACATGCGTTTTTTCCCTAGGATCATGATCATCATCACTTTTTGCACTTTCTCCTCTTTAGTTTCCACACTCCACATTTTTATTACTCCATGCTTTTCCTTGTCTCTCAGCATGCTTTTCACCATCGATCTACATGGTTATCAGGTACATATCTTCTATCTACTCAATGTTATCAATTTTTTGCTCAACAACATAAATTGTGGGCAATGTAGACATTAAATCACACATTTTGGGTATCTATCTAGTCTTGATTGCATACTACTATTCATATGATTCCTAAGTAAGAAAATTACTAATTAACCGATGTCTTTGGCCATCTCTGTTTGCTTTTTGTTGCCACTTTTTTTCTTACACTCTTTCTAGCCCAGTCTATCTTTTCATACGTTGGCATTTCTCATCCTAGAATCTAGCTCCCATATAGGACACCGACGTCAGGTGTCCCCGTTCCCTCTGGGCGCCCATGACCTATTTGTACTTTATTCACATCTTTTGGGTCCTTTCTATCCATTTGGGAATCTTATATTTTTGTTAGTCACCCTTTTCGAGGTTAATTACGAAATTCAAGCAAGGGAATCATATAAATATAAAGTTATGTGATCATAATAAGGGACCAACCACTAATCATTAGCTATCACCACATAAGGTTGCATCCAAAGGCCATTAAAAGAGCATTCAAGCATCCATATAGCATCCACACAAGGGAATGAGGTGACATTCTTCTGCATACACTTCATAATAGGGGAATTTCATTCTTTCATGTATAAATCTATTTACATTTCTTACATCTAGCTACTCGCTTTCTATCAAGTGTGACATGCACAAGATCCACCTTGGGCATGATTCCACACACACATACAGAACTACATTGGGTTTGAAATGTAGTGCAACGCTCATTCATAAGTTCACTCATTTGACAGCTGAGGATAATCTGATCTCTAATTTGCATTATTTTCTTTTTGGGATTTGATGCACTTTTGAGGGTTTTGCAAGTCATTTCTTTATTACACTTTATCAACGACATCAACGATCATTGTGTGGCATACTAGTGATGAGAATTGAAGGAAAACAAACATCTCATGACCTTGAGAAGGAGGTTTCCTAAGGGTTTGAGAAGTCATAGGTGCCTAGAGCAGGTATGTGGCACCCGCAGGTGCCCCTGACCCATTCCAGGCATCCCAGTCTAGGAAAATCTTCCGGTCACACATTTTTCTAAGGATCTATGCGACACTTTTCCCTCTTTGTTCATCAGTTCATCACTTTAACATAATCCATATTTGATCGCGAACTAACTAAGTCTTCTTATCCCCTCTTAAAAACTAGGGTTTCATATTTTCTAGCTTAATTTTCTTGGGTCATTTCTGTACTTCATTGTATATTTATTTTGCAGTGATGTTACATATTTAGATTAGGAATTTTATTCATTTGTCAATATTTTGCTTATTTATATACAAGTATATTAGTATGCAGGTATAATGGATTATATTGCTAAACACGACACACAATTACATGATTAAATAATGTATTATATTGTGTATAAATGTTAGTACAAGGGTTTGAATAGTAATTGTAAAACTAGCATTACCCACGATGATAAATTATATTTAGTAAGTATTGTGATTTATAGTGTGGTAATTTGATTATGGATTTTATCTATTCTTTGAGTTTGATATAATAGTAGAGTTAATGTTTAGGAAACTTAGAAGTTAGTATAATGTTATAAAGAGTGTTGTAAATTTGTTATGTCTATAAAATTGTCATTACAAAGTTTATAAGTTAAAATATTATCATTTATGTTGCAGCAATATTGTAATGTAATCAATGATTTTAATATCATTTATATCATCGAATATGTCATTACATGACTATGAGCTTAGAGGTATTACCGAAAGCCATCACACTTACAAGTACAATATAATGTTACTATCATTAAGTAGAATATATAAAACATATAGCATATAATATTACTATAGCACTTATAACACATGCAAGATAATACTATTATAATATTGTGACAAATCTATCTATAACATGTATCTTTGGAGACATCTTATAAAAATGGAATGATGCATAGAAGATTAGCATGGCCCCTGCGTAATTCAAGACACAATCCATTGTTGCAATGCAGTACAAAGCACTGACGATATGTTTAAGCATCATAGCAACACAAAACCTCCATAGTAAGTCTTTCACAAAATAAGTCTAAGCTAGGCATTTTAAATGTGTCACCTAATACATCGATGTTAGAGAAAAAGGTAGAAGAAAATATTTGGAATGGATAGGTCTCAACTTGGATAGAATTAGGTAAACACATTCTTCATCTTTCATATATCTTCCATTCCCTTCAATTGTGTTGACAAGTGTTTGAACTTAGTAAGGTGGTCTATAATTGATGGAAAATATTTAGGAATAAGAGAATTGATCTCAATTTCAAGTTGCATGACTCTCATGTGATCCACATTAATAAATTAATCATTCAATCTCTCCCATTTTTAAAAATGAGATTCAGATACTTCCAAATGAAATAAAGCACTATCACTTATATAAGTTCCTATCAAACCCATACACTCATCAAATTTGCATTGGTACTAAAAATCCTCATATTCTCTAGTGAACATTGGTTATTCTTTGAAAGTTAAAGCCCATAATCCTTTATGTTTAATTATTCTTTCCATTCATGGTCTCCATGTGTGGTAATTATGTGGTGTTAATGGCTCAAAATAATCTAATGAAGAGGAAGATAAAGAAATCATTCTCAAAATCACCAAAGAGTAAAATAATGCAAGAAACCCACCTAGATTTGGCACTTTATAATTTTAGTGTGTTTTACAAAAAAGGTAATGTTGGTTGTCAAATTTGCACCTGTGTCTTGGATCTCATAGAACCTAGTCATTTGAAACAACAATGGAACCATCTCCAAGTTGTGGGACCTTGCACACTTGAGACGGATCTCTAGAGAAGTTCGGTTCCTCTACCTACTTCTAACACTAAAGCTACTCCTAATGCAGAAAGAAAATCCTAGACTAAGCATGCCAAGGGACAAGGGGTAGAAGGATATGCAAACGGGAAATCCTATGCTAAGGGAAGGTGATAGCACTAGAGAAAGGGGTCGATAAATCTCCACGAGGGGCACGAAAGGGATCAAGTGCGGGAGAGAGGGAAGATAGGTGTGCGCCACAGTTGAGAACCACACAAACTCAGATTTCGTACATGGAAACACATGAACATGGGGACTGTAAGTGAAAAATATGCATAGCATGACAGAAACACATAAAGAAAGGAGAGATGTAATGAAAATGTAAAAGGGAAGACAAGAGTTCCACAAAACACTATTTATTGCTTAAATGATGCACAGTGATTTACATTCATGGCAGGAGGCGAGGATACATTGCAGAGACCAAGTCAAAGGTTTGAAATCCATGAGAATTTGACCACCATTTTGGCATGGTGTTGTAACAAGAAAAATAGATCCTTTCAATGAGAAAAGCTCTACATTTTATAGAAGAAGAAGGAGATAAGAGGAGGAGAAAAAGGAGGGAAAGTCAGATTCAAACTCCAACCACCAATAACAAGTAATAAATGCTTGCAAAACCACCTGCTGGGCTGTCAGATACACCTCCTTATGTATATTTGGTATGTAAAATAAGGAAGAAGGAAAGATCTGATTCAAATATGATGGTTAAGGTCGATTAGATGCATGTATTAATGACCAGAAATATGTTTCCCTATTTTCCACCTACAAAATCCCACCCAAATCTGATTTTGAAAAGTCCAACATGTAGCCCACATCAAAAAAATTCAAATGAACCCCAACACACGTGTTAGAGCCCTGTAGAAAAATTTATGGCTATCAAATATTTATAATGTAAACTAAACATGCAAGACACGTGGCATGCACTGATTGACTGAAGAAATCAGAAAACTATTCATCTGATATGTCATTTATGTCACGTGTCGCACATTGGTTCATTGTCAGGATTCAATTCCATGTGGGTGCACTTTGATAGGTTGTGTCTATCGCACTCAAGTCTAACAAGTGATGACATGGCACAATAACTAGTGTGGAAGAAGGAACAAGGCATGAAAGGAAGAGGTGCAATATTATCGAAGGCAAGTGCATGAAGGTAAAAGGCGGGCACGCGATGTGACACATGTGGAAGAAATAGAAGCATACCTCTAGGAGGCAAGTATGCAAGTGATGCACAAGAATGTACAAAGTAATAAGTGGCAGCGAGGTAGGGGCATGCGAGTTGAACCAAAAAGGGAAGAAGTGAAATGTGCACAAGTGCAAAGGCCTGTGAGGGACTTAGCTATATTTCAAGGCAAGTCAGGATACTAGGAAGGAAAGTGTATGCATAAGGAGTGCGCGGTATACTGGGATTGAAAGTGGATGCGCAGAAGGGAGGAAAAAAGGAAGAAGATAGAAGAATACATAGGGAAGGGGAAGCACGTGAAGTAAGCATGAAAGGAAGCAAAAGGAAAGTGGATGCTAAAGGAAGAAGAAAAGAAGGTATGTGGGTGTGCGCAAAGAAATGCAATTATGTCATGGTGCCAAGGAGACTGCCAGAGTGCGCACAACCTAAAAGTAAGATCATCAGAGTTAGAATAAATATAAGTTATCCAAATAACTTGGTGAGTTATTTGGGACAACAGTTTGGCAACTTTCGGGGCCATCTGTCTACTAGATGAAGAGACCAATAACCTTAGAAGTCCATTGGGCATGGATTCAAGCCTGGAAACTTCAAATATTTATCTACAACTTAGAACACCCTTGAAGTCACCTGAAACACCATCTGAATTTTGAGCAACTGCTTATCTTAGATGAAATTGCTTTGACTTGGATTCATGAGAGTGGAAATTTGAGCACGGACTATTGGAACCACCTCTTTCTGAAAATTGAACTGTCATCCTAGGAAGAAAAAATAAGAGGCACGTACGAGCATGTGATAGAAAAGGAAAGGGCACTAGAGGGTGTGCACCGAATAGCAAGAAACACAACAACTATGTACAAAACTAAAAATCATACATGTTCCAAGAGGAAACATGCAAAGTGTGCATGAGCACTTGTTTCACTAAAAAAAACCTACTCTAACTTATATTAACCACCAAAAAAGGGTGCTCGAGTAAAATATATAACAATTAGGGAGAAGTAGCTTCCCTTCCTCACTAATTGTGATCATGTAACTGATTTTGTGTTGAACATGGTCTGTAACAAGAGTAAGAAACTGACTTGCAGATGGTCTCTCACTCTTCTCAAAGTATTAACAAAAATTATAAATACCTCCTGAAGTTGTTTTATGCTTAGATTCGAGAGGCGTTGCTACTGACCTTTTGCGTGGTGAAGCTCAACCTGATGCTCTGAAATGAACATGACTAGAGGAAATTGTACGTACCCAAAATTGTAGTGTACTGCACCATCGGAAAAATGTAACACGTTCCCCAATGATGATATAGGTCTCCTCGTAAGGTGTTTGGGAATTGGAAAAGATCTCCAAGTATGTGTTATCATCCTGCATGCCCCGCTTAGCCCCCGTGTACTTTACTTTTCTCTTTTCCCCTCTTTTCTTTGCCTTTTGCTCTTTTCCTCGTAATCCTAAACACGTGCTCTTTTGATCTTTAGGAATCTAGTTCCCTGGAATAATGTTTTGCCATTGTTTATAGTTTAAGAGTTTAATTTGGTTTTTACCTTGGGTAAATGCAAATGCTATAAATAGTTGGCTTGTGCTCAAGAAAATGGCCCCCTCAAATTTGCCTCTGAATTTCTCATTGCAATAGATTAGTCTTTCATTTTTCTTAGAATTCTTAGTTTCATTCATTGCATGCTTACTTAGTGTTGTTTTTGCTGTTAAGAAGCCACATATCCATCTTGTGCAAGTGCTGTTGATATTTCATCCAATCCATTGGAGTAGAAGAGTTTGTTTTCAATAGGAATCCATTAAAGTTGCAGGTTTTGTTCTTCAAGAAGGATAGTTTCAGGTTCTGGATGTTTTATGTTGCATGACTCGCAATAAATCCCACTAGGAATTACATAAGCCAAGCTCTGTACTCTTGCGCTATCTCTCTCCTACTCGCATTGTATTTAGTCTGTATCCTAAGCTGCATTTGTCCCAATATCTACTTTTGTTGATGCTAGCATTACACGCTTTTTTGGATCCACATGAACACGAAGGAGCGAGGAGGTCACACTGAGGGGACAAGATCACACACATCATCGGATTTACCACTGTTCTGCAGAGTCCAGGTTCTAACTTTCAAAGTTCTAAATTAGAAGCATATCAAATAGAGTAGCCAATCACTTTATTTCAGTCAACTTTACTTTCGATATTGCCAGGGAAGCTGTGAGGATTGATAGTTTCTGAGAGACTATGATTATTTCCATTCTTTTGAGGTAGGATCGAGAGTCTTACAAATAGATTAGATCAGTTATTTCATTGTTTAGAATAGATTTACAACTGCACAGGTAAGTAGCTATACTCGGTTACTTTGTTTGTTTTAAATTTGTCATTAGATTAATTGTCAATTTCTAGATATATTAAAATAGCGGCGCCTTCAAATTCATCAGAAAAATACAAAAATATAGAAGTTATATATGTTATAGATATACTTCACATAGTTAATTTTACTTTGTTGCATTTAGTTTACATTGTTGCTTTTGTATGACAATCACGGGACCTAGAGAGCCCAGGGAATACGTATTCAGGGATTGAATCCACACATGACCATAGCAGGGCCACAACAAACACGAATCTATGGTTGTGACCCACAAATCCCATAGCCCAACGAGTCCATAGGTGAAGCAGACATAGATTCTGGCCTACGTACATTAGTATTCAGATCTACCCCACTTCCACCTATCATCATCGAACAGTTATCCTTGTTAGACATAGCAGCTAATGAAGCTAAGAAGTTCTGGACTAGACCATAGAATCACCCATAGAGTCATTTATATTTACCATCCGCCCTATGACCTTATCGGGAGACATACACGAAACTATCCCAGGTCATTTTCCACGTATTCCATAACCCATAGACAGAATCACGCCAGAGCTCGATATTGATTGGAGCCTTCGAGCAATCATCCTTTTTGATCGATCTATCACACCAGTTTAGGTTAGGAGGGCCTTCTTTTCCTTCGATTCGTAATTTCCACTAGTGCGCGTTGAAGACATCAGATTGCCTAACTAGTTTGTCTGCATCCCACGCATATTTAATCCCCACTGGCTGTCTCGGCACAACCTCGGGAGGTCAGGTGTGAGGAAAAGTTACTTGTTGATTCCCACACTCGCTTGTCACTTTTTCATCGTACAAAATTGGTGAACCTGACGTGAAAATTTTCTACTTTATGATTTGGACTCAGATTTCTACTGGTTCTTTTAAATTAAAACGACCTTTTTTGTCTTTACTACCTCATCACCTTTCACCATCACCTTCGCTCCTTCCCATTATTCTGCGGGTATTCATATACCTCCCGAATATGTTGGGATTCGATGCATATGGTAGGCCTCTTTTAGGTCTTGAGGCATACTACGCTCAACTGAATAGATAATCATCACCCTTGCTCTCGGTATGGGGTGACAACTACTCAACTAACCAGTTATCAACACAAACTCCAAGGGTCAGATATAGCTCATCTTTCCAAACATAGGAGTTGGATCAGCTTGCTCAAACACAACAAACACAGCCTTTAGGCTCGAACAATATGACACTCACAGGAGAATCTAGTTCGTCTCCTCAGATACTACTTAGACCACAAATTAGCAAAAATTCATGCCCATACCTAGGTTTAGATGATGAACATTCAGTACATCATGTCAAGAATGAACAACTCTCTCGAAGTATGTACCAACCCATAGGGAATTTACAAACACAACCCAAGGTTTCTTTTCAAGGAAATACCTTCATGCCACTACATACAGGAAATGCCCTCGGGGAAACTTGGCAGGGCAGCGATCAATTCATAGCAGGATATCACATGCCTATACAACACCATGATATACAACAAACGCCACTAAGGAAAAATACCGTGACTTCACCAAATGAAGTCATTTCAACGTTAGTAGAAAAAGTGAGGGGGTTAGAACTTGCTCAAGCAAATCACCATTCTCAACTCATATAGGCGGGAAATTCTAATCCTAGCCAACTAGACCTCCTCACAGGAATAGGTACATTAGGTGTGACTCCTCAATATTCACAACAAACGACGACTAGAACCACCATTTTTAACACCATTCTGACACCCCCCGGTCTAGTACAAAATAATCCATTCTTGGATAATACCCCTTCATACTTAAACATGTACTCCAAATCACCACAAGGGGATATGTTCTCCTCTCCCGGCATGGTTCCTCAAACACAGGGGTTTCCTTATGCCCCCGCCAATGCATATGCTACGCCGTATCAACAACCCATTCCACCTCCACTCCCTCAACAGGCACCATCAATGGTCAAAACCTATGCGACAGGGACATATTCAGAATACTTGAAATAGCCCTTAGATTTCACCATACGAAGCGTCATGCTTCCAAGACCTCTTCCTGATTTTCCCAAGTACAAAGGTGAGGGAGATCCGAACGGACATATCAAAGCTTACACCACAGCCATCCGAGAACTACTCCCATGGGATGGGGTCGTTGCTAAAATATTTCCCAAAACCTTGGAAGGTATCACTCTCGATTGGTATTATAGAATACCTGATGCTTCTGTCCATTCGTTCAAGCAACTCATTTCATGTTCATCAAGGCATTTGACATGAACAAACTATTAAGAACAGGAATCAGGGAATTCTTACACATCAAGCAAGAACACAATGAATCTGTCACCCATTTCATCCAGAGGTGGTGTACAGTTCTTTATTCTTTGGCAAGTGCTCCAAATATGGACCAAATGGAACTATGCAATTTATTCCTTCATTCTCTCAGTAAAGAAGTGAAGGAAGAAGTCCAAAAGTTTCCACTTAGAACTTACGATGAAGTACTTGAGAGTGCTCTCCGAATAGATCAAACAACAATTGATAGTGGTCCCAAAACATATGGAGCAAATGGGAGGTTAATCACTTCTAACTAGAACACTACAACTTATCCTACTACCATGAATGTCAATCAAGGACCTAAAATCCTTAATAAAAATCGCGGAGTGAAAACAGATGGAGTAACTGATCAGGCTAGAAAGGTAAATGTTGTGAATACTCCACCATAAATAAACAACCAACGAAACAACAGCTTTACTCCAACAATCAATACAGTGGATTTTAATCATCCACAACAACAACAACAACAAAAACAACGGTGAATCCCTACCCGGGATCCAAACCAAAATTCAACTGGGTATCAAAACCAGAATTCAAACCAAAGACAACAAATGCAAAACTTTAAAAGGCAATGGTTTGATCAAAGTTTTAGGCCACAATATACACCAAGCCAACAAACTAGGAATTCCAATCCTAACTCGTATTGTGGTTTTCACAAAATCTGAGGCCATGACACTAGAACGTGCTGTGACTACAATAAATTCATGTAACATTTCCCATAGGAACAAAGACAACCTTTTATAGATATGTTCTTGGCAGATCCTACGTCACCAGCACCAAATAATTTTATAGGGGAAGTTTCCCCTCAAAATGCACCCCTCCAGATCTTCAATGATCCGCTCCCAAATCACAACAATAACAAGTTAAATCCAAACGGGACAAACAAGGGTGTAATTATAGGAAACAATGATCATGAAGCCTCAACTTCACTGAATCCATTAGTCACACCACAATTAGGAAGTTAGCCACGACCTAAGATAGTCATTTTAGTGGAGTTAGATGCCAAACTACCCGTAGAAGCTGTAACAAGAACACGAGAGTATTCCTCTCAGCTAAGTCCAAGCTACCCACTAGAAACAGACAATATCCAACAAGTATTAATAAATCTTGTGGGTGCTTATGATTTACTTAATGATCTAACAAAAACCTTCTCGCACATCTCCTTTTTGGACTTACTGAAGAACTCCCCTACTCACAGGGCTGCTCTTTTAGAGGCATTAGGATTAGGTCATTTAATTAACATCACTCCACCTCCCGAAACATAGGTAAACCATATAGACTTTGATATCCACCCTTCGGGGCAGCCGAATAGGGACACCGAATTCATATTTGAAATTAAAAAAATGCCAATAGATGTTGAGATTACACACCGAGGTGATCCAGCCTTACACTTGCAAGTGTGGGTTTATAACAATTATGTGAAACACGCGATGGTTGACGATGGGGCAGCAGTTAACATAGTCCCCTTCTCTTTCCTTCAAAAGCTAGGGTATGGAGAAATGAATTGTTCCACAACTCAAAATACACTAAGAGGCTATGACAGCCTTAAAGCCACTTCAATTGGAACTATAATACTACCAGTCACCTTAGGACCCAAAACAATCCTGACTGAGTTTTATATTATAGATCGGGAAACTAACTATAATATGATCCTCGGCTGACCATGGATACACCATATGAAGGCAATCCCTTCTACGCTATTTCAAGAAGTAAGGTTTTTACAGTTAGGAAAGATATTCATAGCCAAAGGTGATCTAAAACCATTTGATATACACTTGGTTGACTTAAAGAGAAGACCATGCGTTTACTCAGAGTTTGAACTCCCAACAAACCAACTTAATAAACCCACTGACGCAAAACCAGAAGAAAAGTTGGTACCTACGATAGATCTTGAAACTATAAGCCTAGCCAAGACAATCCCAACCCTCAAAGATGAGGCCAAGATTGTAGAAACAGTATCCTTAGGAACTACTGCAAAAATTGTTGAATTACTAGAACAGGAGCTACCAATGTTCCTACCATTTGATTTTGTAGGCATGGGGTACACCCTAGGTGTCGGTTCTCTCCCAGCAGTGGATCTCTACATGATAGAGGTAAAGGATATTAACACAACAAGTATCCCAACGCCCATATTCCCAGCTAAGTATTGGACTCTCCATTTCGACGGAGCTAGATGTCGTTATGGAGCTGGGGTAGGCGTAATCCTTACTTCTCCCGAGGGAAAAGTCCTACCATTTTCCTTTAAACTAAATTTTGAATGCACAAACAACGGTGCTGAGTACGAATCCCTCCTCCTTGGCCTCATCTTAGCTAAGAGAATAGGTGTTGATAACATCAGGGTGTTAGAAGACTCACAATTAGTAGCAAATCAAGTTGCTGAGATGTATGAAACCAAAGCCGAGCACTTACAACTCTACAAAATAGTTGTACTGAATTTAAGCAAGGGGTTTGACTTCATATCAATTGAAGCAATCCCATGAGAACAAAATCTTCTCGCTGATTCAATAGCAACCTCAGCATCGTGCTTTACTCCAAATAGTAAGTTAGAGGACACCCATTTCATGGTATCCCTTCGTACTGAACCACTGATAAAAATAGTGTCAAAATCTCTTTTAAATGGAAATGAAAACAAATCTACTATCCTAGACCACATCGATAGTGATACAAACACTCTTGATTTCTTGAACGCCTATGCAGCGTTACATCTCACCCATCACGTGGTAGATTTATCCCTAATCCCACATTCATCCTCCTACTTCGGAAATCCCATGACAGAGCTTCCTCTACAAAAGGAACTTAACATATACACAGTTGAAAATAGAGACGATCTAGAACTACCTCCAGCCCCGCCTGAGTTTGAAGAAGGTAACACTTCTTTAATCGAAGAAACAATTGATATTAACATCGGAACGGAAGATGAACCAAGAATATTGAAGTTAGGATCCTCGTTAACTCCATCAGAAGTAGAAATACAGACTCGGATCCTCAAGGAACATTAGAAGGC
Organism: Taxus chinensis; assembly: GCA_019776745.2. NCBI lineage: Eukaryota > Viridiplantae > Streptophyta > Pinopsida > Cupressales > Taxaceae > Taxus > Taxus chinensis. The sequence continues at coordinate 289,216,045 of CM034151.1, read as the reverse complement.
TTTTGTATTTAATTATAAAGAAATGACAGGGGTTGCACCACACATTGCACTGCATAACCTCGTCACTAAATCAGATGCAAAACTAATTAAACAAAAATCAAGACCAATTAAACCCAAGGTAGCTCTCATGGTGAAAGAGGAGGTAATGAAACTCCTCCAAGTAGGATTCATCAAACCCATTGATTACTCTCAGTGGGTATCTAATATCGTTCTGGTTCTCAAAAAGAATGGAAAGATATGCATCTGTGTAGACTTCCGAGACATTAACAAGGCATGTCCTAAAGATGACTTCCCATTACCATCTATAGATGTCATTGTTGACGCAACAACTGGATTTGAGCTTTTATCTCTCATGGATGGATTCTCGGGATACAATCAAATCAGAATATCCAAACAAGATCAAGCTAAAACCACGTTTATAACTCCTTGGGGAACCTATTGCTATGCTGTTATTCCATTCGGTCTCAAGAATGCTGGTGCTACGTACCAGCGGGCTATGACATATATATTTCATGATCTTATTCACAAAATTGTGGAATCCTACGTAGATGACTTATTGGCCAAGGCCAAGGAGCGTTATGACCATCCGAAAGTGCTTCGCGTCATTCTTTCACGTCTGATAGAATACAGAGTCACGCTAAATCCAGAAAAATGTGTCTTTGGTGTAATAGGGGGGAAGCTCCTAGGTTACATTATATCGTCACGTGGGATTGATGTTGACCCAACCAAAATTAAGGTTGTTCTTGAAATGGTGCCACCTTCGGATGAATCTGGAATTAGGTCATTTCTCGGAAGACTTGGTGCAATCCGGAGATTCATCCCAGATTTAAGTTTCACCATTCATCCAATCAACAATCTACTCAAGAAATATTATGGCATTGATTGGACCGAAGATTGCAATGAATCTTTCAACGCAGTTAAGCGTTTCTTGTTATCACCACCTACACTAATGCCACCTAAGATGGATCACCTATTAATTTTATATTCGCGAGCCACCAATGTCTCACTAGCCTGTATGCTGGCTCAAGAAGACGATGACGAGAGAGAACGTGTGATCTATTTCATTAGCAAAACATTGTTCGACTATGAAACACGTTATACACAGGAAGAACGAGAATGCCTCGCCATAGTCTTTGCAACCAAACGCTTAAGACATTGCATGTTAAATCAAGAAACAAAAGTCATTGTAAAGACAGAACATTTACAAACTTTCCTCACGCAAGGGTCCTTGTCTAAAAAGGTTGGACGCTTTATAACCTTAATGGGTGAATTTGAATTAACATTCGTAAATCAAAAGTCTGTTAAAGGAAAAAGCATCGCGGATTGACTAGCTGATAATCCATTAGACAGAGGCAATTTAGTAGATTTGGACTTTCCCGATGAATGCATATACTACATCGAAACCAGACCTCCCATCTCTGAGTGTCCTTGGTATGCTAATATTATTAATTATATCATGGATCATACATATCCGAAAGGTGCTACACCACAGCAAAGAAGGTGGTTACGCATCATCGTAGCCAAATACGTCATTATAGAGCAAGTGCTTTATCGAAAAGCATTCGATGGAATGCTTCTAAGATGTGTCAACATAGAAGAATCCAAGAAGATTCTCCACGAATCTCATAGTGGGATGTGTGGAGGCCACTTTGGTGGCCATGCCACCACTTGAAAAATACATCGAATGGGCTATTTCTAGCCTACTCTAGAACACGACGCAGTAGAGTTTGTACGAAGGTGTTATAAGTGCCAATAATTCTCTCATGAGATTCACATGCCGGCACAAGCTCTACAACCAATCGCTACTCCATGGCCCTTTTCTACGTGGGGCCTAGATTTAATAGGGAAATTCTATCCCTCGTCTACAGACTGCCATAATTTCATAATCACGGCCATCGAATATTTTACCAAGTGGATAGAGGCTATGCGTCTTACTACTGTGCCAGGTTCTATAATCGCCAAGTTCATTTTTAACCAAATCATTTATAGGTATGGTGTCCCACAAGTCATTATCTCAGATAATGGGACTTCTTTTAAGAATGAAAAAGTTAGTGAATTGTGCAATAAATTTAAAATAAGCCATCATACGGCCTCCTTGTATTACCCTCAGGCCAATGGACAGGCTGAGGCGACAAATAAAACATTAAAAGCCATTCTCCTTAAAACGGTAAAAGAAAACAAGCGAGATTGGCATTTGAAGTTATATCCAGCCTTATGGGCCCACCGAACTTCAATAAAAACACCAACAGGAGACACTCCTTTCTCGCTGGTATTCGGGGTAGAAGCAGTTCTCCCGCTTAAGGTTGAAATACCCAGTCTTCGTATCTCATTACAAGGGATTCTAGATGAAGACACTTATAGGGAAGCACGTCTCTCCCAACTAGAAAGCCTAGATGAAGCTAGGATAGATGCTAAATAGGGGCACAAAGTCTATGTTGACCGAATGTGCCGGTAGTATAACAAGAAAGTCTATCAACATGACATATATGAAGGTGATCTAGTTCTAAGGCTAGATAGTTGGATCGACAAAAAAATGGTGAAGGAAGGATGTTTCGGCCCAAATGGTTGGGCCCATACTGAGTCATGAAGGAGTATGGAAATGGGGCATATCTCCTATGTACGTTGGAAGGTGAGGAATTTGGTGAAACAGTCAATTCCCTACACCTCAAATGATTCTACACATAAGCAACTAGTACTACTTGTATAGTTATATCTACATTACATCTTCATATAGTTAGGATCATTTTGTCTGCTTGTTTCGTACAAATTTGTCATCAAGGAATTTATTCTCAAAGAAATTCATTACAAACTCATGATGTTGTTGGCATAAAAACTCTAATCATACTTCTCTATTTCCATGATATCATCAAACTATTTCGGAATCACTTCATCAAATAAAGCTAGATATGACAGGGTCTTAATGGTAACCATACCAAGATCTGTAGGTTTGTTCTCACTTTTGGTTTCTTCTTAGGATAGGTGTCTTGCCTATGGTCTGTTCTAGAAGCTTCACGGTGTCACATCTATCCCGTATGAATATCTCTTTGGAAATAAAAACACACTGAAATTTTGCTCAAGTAAACAAGTCAAATATAGATCAAACAGAAAATTTTAAATTTACACATTTCCTTGCCCCACCAACCTTTGGTGATGAGCTTGCGTCTCTTACTAGTGATGTAGGGTTGGGAAAGGATGGAAATACCCTTACTCGCCTATGCCTTGCCTAAGGTGATAAACCCACGCTTCTTACTAGTAACATGTGGCAAGGTGTGGGGGGTCCTCTTGACAAACAAACATAAAAGGTCATATACAAACAATTCAAATCTTGAAGTCTTGAGTCAAGAGCAAATGAATCGGATGTCCAAAATTCCAAGAGAATTAAAAATCCTAAAACCCAGATTTTTTCTACCATGTGGCCATCCACAGATCTAAGTCTAGATAAACCGCAAAGCAAGTTGCATCCCAAAACTATGAAGTCAATCGTGTGGAGTAGGCTTGTAGCATCCTAATTTGGTTCCGCCAAAGCTTTGTCTATCTTTCATCAACATCATTTCAACACATTTCATAACTTGTGCCCTTTTCAACTCTCGGTGATGAGCCCTCGCATCTTACTAGTTGCGTGGGGTTAGGAGTGGGGCAAGTCTATCTACTCATCATACCGGCTTATCTTCACCACTTTGCCAAAGCAAATATGAAGTACCCAAAATTACTTACAGAAACTAAGATTCAAAATCACATTGTATCTACATTATCATATATCAACATCATGAAATACAAAAAGAAAGTAAACATTTGTATCATTTGTTCTCCATTGCATACATTCTAAAAAGTATATAAGCATAACATCATAATTTACATGAGGAAATAGAAATGGAAACAAAGTGATAGATACCAAGAGTTTGATCCAAAAAGAATATATATATATATATAAATGATCAAAATTTCTGTACAATGCCATCATGCGCTAAGCATGGTCAAAACGATTAAAAAGCCCGGGATATACAAAATATTGTACAAAAATCTAGGAGAGCCAAGTGGCTTCTCAATCCCTATAAGACCCCTCTGAAGGCGCACGCCCATGCCTAGGACTTCGGCTACGCCGGCGTTTTGAGTGCACGAAGAGCTCAGGATCCTGAGGAGCAGCCACAGTCTCGCCACAAGAATGACTCCTCATCAAGCACTCGGCTGTCCTGTACCCCGCTAGCTCCGTACGGAGAGTCGATACCATCCTGGCCACATGCCAAACAAGGGAAAAGACATCAGTATGTCTACCAACTGCCGAGGGCTCCCCGACATCCACAGATAGCTCCGCATGGGTCCTCTCCATGGGAATCATTAGGGTATCGGTGTATACCTTGCGGATCAAGTCTCGCCACTCATCGGCAGTCTCTACAAACAAAGGAGAAAACAAATTAGAAATAAAACAAGAGATAAAACACAAGTGTAAACAAAAGGAGAGATAGAAACTAAGGCAATCCTAATTAAAAGCAAACATTAAAAGGAAGGGTCGTAACTTACTCAGATCACCAGGCCTCCAGGATGGATCTCTAGGGTCAGCACCCGCCACAGATGCCGTTGCTGACTGAGGTGCTCCCCCAGTGGTGGGAGCAACACAGCGTCCTGTAATGGACTCATCCTCCCCACCATGGCCCTGGGAGAGTGGCTCCTCTGAAACCAGAGTCACTCTCTCTGCACTCTGCTTTGCCCTCTCTGCCTGCATGATATCCTAAGTGTCATGCCACTCAGGATCACTGTCCTCCTCGGTCTCCTCCTCTGTCTCTCCCCCTGTGAACTCCTCAGACTCAGAATCTATATCGATGGGGTCATCGCTGCTATGGGTAGGACCTATGGAAATATAAAGTAAGGGTGCCTGAGGAGCAGTGGATCTCCCTCAGGCACGTACTACCCTCCTGGCTGTAATAGGAACGCCAGGTGTAACAACTGTCCAACCCCGGCCTCTAGGACCCCCTCTGGCCTCTCGAACTGACCTGTATACTGGCACTACTGGGGGAAGCATGCCCATGTAAGGTAGGCCAAACTACTGAGGAACTCGGCCAAAGGGGTGTATCTCCACTCACCCCACTCTGTCAATAAGCTACCCTGTGGTGGAGCAGGAGATCAAATTAAGAGGCTCCTCGCCCCATATACCTGCCATGGTCTGATATGTTATGGCCTCCATGTCATCGGTGGTCAAAGAAGTAATTGGATGATGAGGTGCTCTAAGCATCGACATATTTTTCCATCTGGCTTCCCTCATAGCTTCAAGATCTGTCACCTCTACACCTCTACCATAAGGGATGAAGTGCTCATAGACCCAACTCATAACTAGGGTTGGTTGGCTCAAAGACTGCCCCTGTAAATGGACTACCCTGTATAAGTCATGGTAGGTAGTCCCAAGTATATCTGCTCCCCAAGCGTAAATCCGGCCATGACCCTCGATCTGTGCAATGATGGGGGACTAGCAATATAGCAGTGTGTCTCCTCCCTTGTCCTGATCAATCTCGAGGCAAGGATCCCCATAATGGCCTGGCGAAGTAAGGGGATGGGAAAACTAGGAATAGACCGAATTCTGACCCCCTTCTTTGAACCTGTGGAGATGACTGCATCTCCCATGTAAGAAGCCCACTGTGTTATCTGGGCTCATGAACCTGCTGTCTCAAGGGTGAGTCGTCTCCCGATGATCGGGACCCCCAGGATACAGTAAACATCCTCTAGTGTGATGGTCCACTCACCTCGGACCCCTGGTAATCAGAAGGTGTTCTGATAAACATCCTAGTAGGAAAATAAGTCACAGAGTATGTGATTGGATGGTGTAACATGTGGTACCTGCGATATACATAGTATACCAACCCTCTGAAGAGTATCATGCTCGTCCTGTGAAAGGGCATCTAGCACTGCTGGGAGCCAGTCGCACTTCCTCTCTCGGCTCCACCGAATGTAATCCTCTCTCGCCTGCATACACCCAAAAACACACAAAACAAAGTAATTTAGCATCTGAATGACATTAGAAAAATCATGAAAACACATAGAAATGCTAAAAATACAAAAACAATCTCAAACAAGTGTTCTTTTGACTTTCTATGAAGAACTGCCGCCCTGAGCAGGGCGACAGTTTCGTAATCACCGCCTTAAAGGTGGCGGTCTTGTAACCGCCGCCCTGAACAAGGCGACGGTCATGTAACCGCCGCCCTGAACAAGGTGACGGTCGTGTAACCGCCGCCCTGGGTAGGGTGGCGGTTGTGTCCCAAAAACCCACGCAGGTTTTATATCCTAAAAAGGCCAAAAAACGTGAAAAAGGACCATTTTAACTAAAACAAAGCCTATCCAGTAGGCACCCCCCCTAGATAGAGCTTTTGAACCTAACATTTTCAAAAATAACCCCCCCACGACACAGATTTTAGCATTTTAAAAGTTTGGGGGTAAAAACAATAAATTGAGGAGAACTAACCTGTGATCTCGCGGGTCGATGATCTACATGTGTAGGCATGATCGCTATCTCGCCATGAATTTTTTGACTCTACTCTCGTAAGAAACCGTCACTGTGGGTCCCAGAGCTCAAAATCAATCAAATCAACATGCGTAAATGAATAGGAAAATGGGCCCACTTTCATATATATAGCATCCTGACTTGTTTTGAATGTTTTTTTTCGCAGGTTTGGAGCACCGACGGAGGTAAGTTCTTACCCCCACACAAATGGTACGTCCTCATTTCCCATTATTTTAGCATTTATTTTCTGATCTATCTTGTCTATCTGCACTTGAGTTCTCTTTTCATTTTTGCAGGGAGAGGGAATTTTGGATGGCGTCATTTCGACACACAAACGTATCAGGTCTAACTTCCAACTTCCCATTTCGGGATTGTCATACTCGGACCCACCGTTTTACGCCTCTTCATGGCTAAAACACTTCTCCAAGGGGGCAATATGTATGTACCCAAAATTGTAGGGTACTGCACTATCAGAAAAACGTAACACGTGACCCAATGATGATATAGGTCTCCTCACAAGGTGTTCGGGATCCGGAAAATCTCTCCAAGTATGCGTTATCATCTTGCATGCCCCACTTAGCCCCCGCGTACTTTGATTTTCTCTTTTCCCCTCTTTTCTTTGCCTCTTGCTCTTTAGTTACAAAACTACCGCCCTACCTGGGCAGCGGTCTTGTGACCGTTTCCCTGATCAGGGCGGCAGTTTTGTAACCGCCGCCCTGCTCAGGGTGGCAGTCCTGTAACAACCGCCCTGCTCAAGGCGGCGGTCCTTTACGCATTTTCCAAAATTATCTTTTAACATGACTCACGTAAATTTTAACGTTTACCAGATTTTTTTCATCGCCTTGGGCTTGCATTAATGATTCTGGTTCCCTGGAATAGTGTTTTGCCATTGTTTATAGTTTAAGAGTTCAATTTGGTTTTTACCTTGGGTAAATGCAAATGCTATAAATAGTTGGCTTGTGCTCAAGAAAATGGCCCCCTCAAATTTGCCTATGAATTTCTCATTGCAATAGATTAGTCTTTCATTTTTATTAGAATTCTTAGTTTCATTCATTGCATGCTTACTTAGTGTTGTTTTTGCTATTAGGAAGCCACATATCCATCTTGTGCAAGTGTTGTTGATATTTCATCCAATCCATTGGACTAGAACAGTTTTTTTTCAATAGGAAGCCATTAAAGTTACAGGTTTTGTTCTTCAAGCATGATAGTTTCAGGTTCTGGACGTTTTATGTTGCATGACTCGTAATAAATCCCGCTAGGAATTACATAAGCCAAGCTCTGTACTCTTGCGCTATCTCTCTCCTACTCACATTTTATTTAGTCTGTATCCTAAGATGCCTTTATCCCAATATCTAGTTTTTTTGATGCTAGCATTACACGCTTTTCTAGATCCACGTGAACACGAAGAAGCAAGGAGGTCAAGCGGACAAGATCACACACATCATCGGATTTGCCACTATTCTGTAGAATCCAGGTTCTAACTTTCAAAGTTCTAAATTAGAAGCATATCAAATAGAGTAGCCAATCACTTTATTTCAGTCAACTTTACTTTCGATATTGCCAGGGAAGCTGTGAGGATTGATAGTTTCTGAGAGACTATGATTATTTCCTCACTTCTGAGGTAGGATCGAGAGTCTTACAAATAGATTGGATCAGTTATTTCATTATTTAGAATAGATTTACAACTGCACAGGCAAGTAGCTATACTCGGTTACTTTGTTTGTTTTAAATTCATCATTAGATTAATCATCAATTTCTAGATATATTAAAATAGCGGCCCCTTCAAATTCATCAGAAAAATACAAAAATATAGAAGTTATATATGTTATAGATATACTTCACATAGTTAATTTTACTTTGCTGCATTTAGTTTACATTGTTGCTTTTGTATGACAATCACGGGACCTAGAGAGCCCAGGGAATACGTATTCAGGGACTGAATCCACACATGACCATAGCAGGACCACAACAAACATGAATCTATGGTTGTGACCCACAAATCCCATAGCCCAACGAGTCCATAGTTGAAGCAGACATAGATGTTGGCCTACGTACATTAGTATTCAGATCTACCCCACTTCCACCTATCATCATCGAACAATTATCCTTGTTAGACATAGCAGCTAACAAAGCTAAGGAGTTCTGGACTAGACCAGAGAATCACCCATATAGTCATTTATATTTACCATCCGCCCTATGACCTTATCGGGAGACATACACGAAACTATCCTAGGTCATTTTCCACATATTCCACAACCCATAGACCGAATCACACTAGAGCTCGATATTGATTGGAGCCTTCGATCACTCATCCTTGTTGATCGATCTATCACACCAGTTTAGGTTAGGAGGGCCTTCTTTGCCTTAGATTCACAATTTCCACTAGTGCGCGTTGAAGACATCAGATTGCCTAACTAGTTTGTCTACATCTCACGCATATTCAATCCCCACCAGCTGTCTCGGCATGACGTCGGGAGTTCAGGTGCGAGGAAAAGTTACTTGTTAATTCCCACGCTCGCTTGTCACTTTTTCATCGTACAACAACTCTATCTTTGGCTCTAGATTACCTAGATATCTGATCGGGCACGACTTGATCCTTGTGATTTTCCCATTGCTTTGAAGCTTGGTCCCGCAGATGGGATCCTTATGTAGAATTCCCTCCTGAAGGTGATTGCTTGCAGGCTAGGTCATGTAAAGTTGGGGCACATATGGTTCTACCTCTACAAGCAACTCTGTCTCCTTCAAAAGTGCACCCTTTGAGACTAATTATTTTTCTTCTGAAACAAGTGCCCTGATGATCACATCTTCCCAGTCAGAGTCACATGATTCATACCATTTTTCAAATATTATGTAGTCGTCAAACATGATGACGTTGGTTGGTAATGGCACACAAGTAAGGGGTTGTTTATCTTTAACATGGTTAAGTAGAGGGGATTCAGAAGGATCCAGGGGGATACGCACGGAAGGGATGAAAGGTTCACGTGATGAAGGAATGATGGTAGAGAATTGAAGGTGGGATGGAAGTGAGGAGGATGAAGGAATGAAATTCTCAGTGGGAGGATCACGTAGAAAGTTGGGAACATGGGAAAAACACTGAGATGGTGTAATTTGGGGAGGAGGAATGGGAGGGTTGTAGGATGATAGTGCAGGGTTCCCCCATTGACTTGGATGATCAACACTAGGTTTATAAGCCTTCATTTCTTCATTCCATTTTGTAATATGAGGAAACATCTCAGTAATAAAGTGTAGCTTCTATTGGGCACTAAACCAACATGCTACAGGGCCTACCTATGGACAAGGGACCTTGTAGCCAACTCTAGCTACCTTTATGGAAAAATTGACTCTTAGTTGCATCATGTCCATCTCCATCATTTGAATCTGCCTCTCAAAATCAGGATCTTCCATAGAATTGTCCCCATCATCTGCATAAACTTGTTCTTCATAAACATTTTGGTTAGAAAAATAACCATTTGGGTCATTAGGGGGTAGGTTATATGTGTATTCTTGATAGTGGGGCTTATAAAACTGATTTAGAGGAGGATTTTGAAACTGTGGTGATGGAGGGAAATAGATCTGTTGCCGTAAAAGGGAATTCCATGATGGGAAATAATTCATGATTGCACAACCTCAAAGAGGAAGGTGGAATGATGGAAAAAGGAGAAATGAATGCAAGAAAGGAAGGGGACACTAGTCTACAAATAATATAATGGGTGCGTTGAATCAGTGGAGTCACCATATGTGTTGAAGAATGCCTCTAAAGGCTAGATATCAGCAAAAACAAATCAACTTACTGAGATGAAGATGTAAATCTCTTAAAACTCATCCCACCGAGTGTGCCAGAAACTATTGGTTCAAAAAATTCCACCTGTGTCTCGAATCTAGTAGAACCGAGTCATTTGAAACAACAATGGAGCCGTCTCCAAGTTGTGGGACCTTATTCACTTGAGATGGATCTCCAGAGAAGGCTGATTCCTATACCTACTTCTAATTCTAATGCTACTCCTAATGCAAAAAGAAAATCCTAGACTAAATATACCAAAGGACCAGGGGTAGAAGGATATGTAGAAGGGAAATCCTATGCTAAGGGAAGGTGATAGCACCAAAAAAAGGGGTCGATCACTCTCCACGTGGGGCATGAAAGGGAGAAAGTGTGAGAGAGAGGGTAGACAGGCATGCACCACAAAAAATAACCACATAGAAAAAACTTTTACACGTGGCAACACAAGAACATGGGGATTATAAGCAGGAAATACTCACAACATGCTAGAAATGCAGAAAGAAAGATGATATGTAATGAAATGTGAAAAGTAAGACAAGAGTTCTACAAAACATGATTTTATTACTTAAGGGACACAAAGTCATTTACATTCATGACAAGAGGTGATGATATATTTCTAAGATTAATTCAAAGATCTAAAACCTATGGGAAGTAGGCTACCATTTTGGCATGGTTTCGTTACAACAAAGAGGGATCCTTTCAATGAGCAGAGCTCTACATTTTATAGAATAAGAAGGAGATAAGAGGATGAGATAGAGGAGGGAAACTCATATTCAAACTCCAACCACCAACAACAAGTGATAAATTCTTGTAAAACCACCTACAGGGTTGTTAGATGTGCCTCCCTATGTCAATTTGGCATGTAAAAGAAGGAAGAAGGCAAGATCTGATTGAAATCTCATGGTTGATGTCAATTGGATGTATGTATTAACGACCAAAAATATGTTTCCCTATTTTTCACCTACTAAATCCCACCCAAATCTGATTTTGAAAAGTCTAACATGTAGCCCACGTCAGTAGCTTTCAAATGAGCCTAGGCACACAAGTATCATAGCCATGTAGAAAAAGTTATGGCTATCAGAGATTTACAGTGTAAACTAAACATGCAAGACACATGGCGCGCACTGATTGACTGAAGGAAGTGGAAAATTGTTCATTTGATTTGTATTTTTTACCATGTGTCACACACTAGATCGTTGTCAGGATTTGGCACCCTGTTGGCACACTTTGATAGGTTATGTGTATCACTCTCAAGTTTGACAGGTGATGATGTGGCACAATAACTAGCATGGAAGAATGTGTAAGCCGTGAAAGGAAGAGGCACAAGACTATAGAAGGTAGGTGTAAAAAGGTAGAAGTCGAGCGTGTGAGGTGACGCACATAGAATAAATGGAATCATACCTGTAAGAGGAAAGTATGTAAGTGGGGCGCAAGTATTTACAAGGCAATACGCAGAAGCGAGGAAGGGGAGCATAAGGAAAACTAGAAAGGGAATAAGTGCAACATGTGCAATAATGAAGGCATGCAAGGGACTTGACCATATTGGAAGGCAAGTCAGGAGGTGCGCACCTAAGGAGTGTGCAGTAGATTAGGAATGAAAACGGATGCGCAGAAAGGAGGTGAAAAGGAATAAGATAGAAGAATGCATAGGGAAGGGGAAGCACACAAAGAAGGCATGATAAGAAGCAAAAGGAAAGGGGATGTAAAAGGAGGAAGCAAATAAGGCCCACGGCTACGCGTAAATAACTGAAACTGTGCCATGGTGCTAAAGATACTGTCAGAGTGCGCGCAACCTGAAATTAAGATCATCAGAGTCAGAATAAATATAAGTTGTCCAAACAACTTAGGGAGTTATTTGGGACAACAGACACTATAAATGTATTGTGTTTAACAAAATAAATATTTCTAATGGAACAAACATGGAAAAATAATCCCTTTGAAACAAATGGAACTCAATTTCGAGTTACCTATTGTAATTTACAACTTATCAGTTTGCCACTCTAATATTTATATAATTTTGCAATACAAAAATTGAAAATGCATTTTTCCTTCAAATATAGAAGATTTTATTAGTGGTTTCACTGAAGCACCTAGTAGTATAAATCCCAAATTTAAGCCTTCCTCATGTGACCACACCATATGACCAAGGTGCTACAGCATTAATTTGACAAAAATAAAATTACAAACAAAGAGAAACAATATCATATATTATATCTATGGAACTCTATATCATAAAATGAGAAGGTTCCTTGTTTATATAGCAAGGAATATCAATCTAATAACTATTCAAGGCCATAGATCAAGGAAAGAACTAGTCAAGACTACATATAAATGAAATAATTATACCTAACAACAAGATAATATCCTCATAATATATAAATAATATAAAAGGAATATCCACACATAATTGGTTGAGGATAACTAAAAATAGAAGGTAAATAAAGTATCTAAGTGAACATAAGCTAAGGTAAACAACCTACTCCAACAACTCTAAACCATTATGAGGTAGACTACCTATAATTTTGCATGGCCTCTGGTATCTTCCAAAAGCATATTTATAATATGTTGGTAGAGAATTATGTGCACCCTTCTAATTTAGGTATTTATTCAATTTTTTGAAGGTCTCTACAACAACAATGGGTTTATCTGTAAGGTGTGGAACTCTAACACTTGAGACAAATATCTATAATAAGGTTGGCTCCTATCCTTTAAAAATATATAGATTAACCACTACTCTAATCCAACCAAAAACTTTGCGAAGTTAAGGGGGAAGAGTGTCGAAAGTTTATAAGAATGGTGATACACCAGAGTATGAAGGGGTCACTCTCCTTGATATCAAGTAAAAAAAGGAAAAACATAGAGACAAAGGGTCATCTATGAGCCACAATCCACACTACATGATATCAACCTTTAATCATATGTATAAATGACACAATGAAAATATAATTCATACACATCATACAATAACAACATAGAAATGTAAGATGCAATAAAACAAGCCAAATGATACATATAAATCACAATCCACTAGATGTCATTGCCTAAGAAATACATAATCTCTCACAACCAATGAGAAGGCAGTGAATGCTTTGCATAGTTTAACATAAGGATTTACATAGACTCAACAAACTCATAAACCAATCAGGAAGAGTTTCTTTACATTTAAGAGAGGATATTTTCACTTATGAAACTCATTACATTTATAGAATGAGAAGAGAGGAGAAGGCATCTGAAGATGCCATGAGATATTCTTAACTTGTTTAACCCTTCCAAACTTCCCCAAAATTGGCTCAAAAGGTTATCCCCTAGTCTCATGATGATCCACACCCATGGGTATGCCTTCACTTGCAAGAAAACTTTCAAATATTTTACATGTGGATGATCTTTAACTTATATTAATGAATTCTCATTAGATTAGGGGAGATAGATGAAAAGTGAGCTAAAAAATGTCTATTCTTTGTCATAATGATAGTTTAGACCATTAATAACAACTCATTTCTTGTTGATCATACCATTCAACTCCTTATCTTCATTTATTTTTGGGTTTGAGGATAATATAGCATCTAATAAGCATCATGAGACAAAAAGAATTAACCAAAAGCATCTATAACTGATTTTGGTATCAATAGATTGAGACAAGTACTTAAAACAACCGAAAAAATATATCATTAAAATATCCTATTATTTCCACCATTTCCCTTAAAAATTATCTTTGAGTGAATCCATTTGAAAAATTATTCCAATGATGTTGGTCTCATGTTAAACGAAGCTTTGGATCAAATGATATGAGCAAAAATCTAGCCACTTGTTTGAGTTACAAACTCATATCCAAAAATGGTTTTGGGCCCTTAATTAGGTTATTTTATGAAAATTGGAATTTATCATGACCCAAAAGCACCTCTAATGTGTATTTAATTTCAATACCTTTCTAATGGTACCAATTTTTCTCAATTTTTTGGTCCCAATCATTTGAAGATTCTCGTAAAATTGAGAAAATTCTTTGTAGTGCGGATTTTCAAATCCTTTGTAGATTTTTCCCTTTTTACAGATTTTGGAATTGTGTGGATTATTCCCTTTTTTGCAAATTTTGGACTTGTGTGGATTTTTCCCTTTGTGCAACTTTTCCACTTTTTCGTGGTATACTGCTACTTTGATCCACGACCTACTATGGGCACAACTTTTGATCTCAAGGCCAAAGAAAGGGGAAAATGGTTCTTTGAAAACTTTGAAAAGTGGAATCCGATATCTGAACCACATAATTAATTTGAATAAGATTTGAGACATCAAGGTGTAAAAGTGAATGAATAACACCCATCAAGGCCCACAAGTATTCTTTTTTATAACTAGTGGCCCAAAAATAAGTAGGGTGCTTATTTTGGCAACACAATCTTGAGATAGTTCTTGTACCTAAAGATAGTGTGAAAGATACTGAGGACTACCTTATTCTTGGAAACATATGAATTAATATGGGAGAGCAATAATGAACCTAATAACAATCTAGAGGAAGTTCATTCTTACTAGAAATACCACAAAGGAAATAAATGTCTCCATCGCAGAAAAAATTAGGATCCTTTCACCTTCTCTACTCATTCCAACTCTTCCCAAGTGCCACCTAACACATGCTTCATAAAATAACTCTTCACCTCGTTAAGTTCCTAGTAATGTGTATCCTACGAAGGATAACTCAAATGCTTCGCACCCTATAGAACAAAGCCTCGTACATTATAAAATTATTGATGACTTGTGCAAAACCAAGGCCAATATCTCAATTTTTTAGCTTCTTTTAACCAATATTGAAAGGGATACCCTGCTCCAAGCCATGTTTACTCCACTTGATAAATGTAAAAGAAAAGAAATAGATGCACAAGTAGCTTAAGTATAACGAATGGCTAGAATCTCCTCCTTTCTTTCTGATAGTTAGAATTTTTGGTAATAAATCAAACAACTATTTGGTTTATTCAAGAACTTCTATAAATTTCATTCCATCTTCTATTTTCCATAAATAAATTATGTCTCCTATAAAATCTAGACACAAAGTGGTACAATTGGAAAAACTAACGGTGAATGTGGCTAGAGAACTTTCACACATCCAGATGAATCTCACAAAAAATCAAAGAATCCAATAGTTTATATATATCCCATTAGTAAACATCCTTGAGCCATTTGGAATGTTCTTAAGAAGGAATTGTTCATACACTCTCAATGGATACATGGTGATGTAATTTTCACGTGTGGTTTCCTTAGCATGGCATTGTGAATTAGAGAAGGATAGATCGGGAGACTCACATGAATTTCATTATTATCGAATACAACATTATCAATGATATCTTGTATTGAATGTGAGGTTAGATTTTATGATTTGGAGAATAGTGTGCCACAGAAATTAGAGGTATTATTTTTGGATTGTGCAAACCCTTACACATAGCCTTTCTCTACATCGGTGACAAAAAAAGAACCAAATGAGAAAAATGAATTGGTATTCATAGGGTTAAAATCCTTGAACCCATTGAAGAAGAGTGCCCACGGTGTCTCAAGCATAGATAGAGTATTTTTTTCAATGAAGCCTCGACATCCTTGATAATATCTTATGAAAATAACTAATTATATTGACTACATAAGAGAATTATTGTGGCATAAATCCTTATCCAAATATACAAAGTGTCATAGAGTGCCTTAAATTAGAGGAAATATGAGAAATATTATATTACACAAAAATCAAACAAGAGCAATGTGTGTCTTTCCCTAATCCTCATAACCCAAAAATGGAAGAACACCTTTAGATCGTGTACTTTCATGGGTTTAAATAAAGACAAGGATACAACATAGTTGTTGAATTAATCATCCCTAGAGGAAAAAGGTATTGTGCAGCATGTAGGATTCAGTTCTAGTGTACTAATAATTTCACGAAATGTGAAGTTCTTATACATGGATTAAAATTTAATTTACAAAAAAGGTTCCAAGTGCTTAAGAGCATTTAGAAATTCACAACTAATCATCAAGCAAGAAAGAACCTAGTACACTAGCCATGAAAATTTCTTAACCAAATATCATAGTCGGCTATGGAGTCTCCTTCAATATTTTGATGTATTTGGCATTTGTTCCATATTGTGCAATAAAAATTAAGTTGTCGATGTACTAACTTACACAACCAACACTTTGGAGCCAATACAAGACTCTAAGATACATAAATTTTGGATCAAGTTGTTCTTCCATTCATCCATGGACAATATTAAACATTTT
The DNA here is from genome assembly GCA_019776745.2 of Taxus chinensis. Classification (NCBI taxonomy): domain Eukaryota; kingdom Viridiplantae; phylum Streptophyta; class Pinopsida; order Cupressales; family Taxaceae; genus Taxus; species Taxus chinensis. The sequence continues at coordinate 289,199,540 of CM034151.1, read as the reverse complement.
CAGGTAATTAATGATGATAAACATATCCTAGATTTCCTCTCTAATTTTGAAGCCTTTGAGACACAGATTATAGAAAAATTTAATAAGGAGGAACCTAAATGGGATGAATATGGAGTTATAAACTTGAAAATTAATGACATGTCCACTAGTGTTATAGCCTTGGAAAGGCTATTTAATAGGTATCGCCATAAAAACGACGAAGACAACGCTTACCCACCAAGTAATTTGCAATATCAATCTCAAAAATTAGGAGACTATGATGATACAAAACATGAGTTGATAGGAGAATCTTGCACCCCATAGGAGAAATAAGACTCGATACACTCAATAAATTACTATCAATATGTTATTTCATAGAGCTACAATAATCTGAAGGTATGTTATCCCTCCATTTTGACACACACCATCCTATTGAATCTTATTGTGAAACCTTTCTACCAAAGGGAGAGGTCAATCAATGCATTACTAGAGCCTCTTATATTAAATTCATTACAAAATTTATAAGTGAAAATATCATATTTCTAATCATCCTCTCAACATGGATCAAAAATATTATTTCATTCCACAAGAAAGGTGGATAAATTCACATGTTCATGGACTTTCACAATTTTAACAATGCGTCTAAAAATATAATTGCCTAATATCATCCCTTGATGGGGTGTTACAAATTGTAAAAAATGTGTAGATGATTTCCTTCCTAAATTATTTCTCAAGGTATGACATCGTCCTTATGCACAAGGAATATAGAATAAAAATGAACTTTACCATCAATGTTTGGATATATAAGACTTCCATTTAGTATAATCAATTATGGTGCAAATTTTTAGCATGCCATGGACATTACATGCAAATACTTGATAGAAAATGGTTTCATTTTCTACATGGATAATTGTAGACACTAAATAACACACTTTGGGTATCTATTTAGTTTTGATTACATACTATTATTCATATGATTCCTTAACCCATGTCCTTGGCCATATTTGTTTGCTTTATATTTCCATTTTTGGTCTTACACTCTTTCTAGCCTAGTCTTCCTTTTCATACCTTTGCATTTCTCATCTTGGACACTAGTGCCCAACCAGGATGCCAACATCAGGCGCCCCCATCCCCTTTCGACACCCATCACCTCTTTGTACTGTGTTCAGATCTTTTGGGTCTTTTCTAGCTATATGGGCATCTTATCTTTTTGGTAGTTGGCCTTTATAGGGTTAATTATGAATTTAAATCAAGGGAATCATATAAATATAAAGTTATGTGATCATAATAAAGGACCAAACACTAAGCAGTAGCTACCACTACCTAAGGTTACATCTAAAGGAATTATCAAGAGCATTCAAGCATCCATCTAGCATCCACACAAGGGCAAGGGATTGCATTCTTCTGCATACACTTTATAGGATGGGAAGTTCATTTTTTTCATGCACATGTCTATTTGCATTTTCTACATCTATCTACTTTCTTGCTATCAAGTGTGACACACACAAGAGCCACCTAGGGCAAAATTTCCACACACATAAAACTATATTGGGTCTAAAATGTAGTGTAATGCTCAATCATAAGTTCACTCATTTGAAAACTGAGGATATTCTGACCCCTCATTTTAATTATTTTCTTTTTTTATTTGATGTGCTTTTGAGATTTTTTCATGTCATTTCTTTATCATAGGTTATCAACGACATCGGAAATCATTGTGCAACATACTAGTGACAAGAAGCGAAGGACAACAAACATCTTGGAACCCTACGAAGGAGGTTTCCTGAGGTTTTGACCAATCATAGGCTCACATAGTAGGTTTGTAGCACCCACAGGCACCTTTGACCCATTCTAGATGCCCTAGTCTATGTAATCTTTTGGTCACACAATTTTCTGAGGCTCCGTGTGACACTTCTCCCTTTATGTTCATCACTTTGTCACTTCAACACACTCTATATTTAATTTTGAATCAGATGAGTCTTCGTATATCCTCTTTACAACTAGGGTTTCATAATTTTTATCTTAATTTGCTTGGTTCAATTCTATACTTTATTGCACATTTAATTTACAGCACTATTACATATTTAGATTAGGAATTTTATTCATTTGTTGATATTTTTCATAATCATTTTGGTGAACTCAAATCGATCCAAACACTCTTAGGGTCCTCATATTTCTATTTATTTTATCTTCCTAGGATCTTCTCATCATGAATATTTTTATTCATGATTTCTTGCTCATCCATCCTGAATTAAGAGCTAAGGATTTTGAGGAAGTTTTTGCGCACAGATTATTTTATTTCTTCACTTTCAAAACACATGTAGCTTTCTTTAATTAATTTTGCTAGATTATATGTGCATACCAACAAGGATTCTCTTGATATATTCCCCCTACCTATCCCTATGGATTTACAAGGGAAGTGTTGTGTCTGTGAATTTTGTTGTGTTCCTTCATATTTAAAAAGCTTTTGTAGAGTGTAGTATTTTACTAGGGAAGTTTTAGGGAAGAAATTACTTCTGAGAAGCTTTTAATTCTTCCTATAATTCTGAGGTAAAGCCAAAGGAAATAAATCCACAACTACAAATTATAAGAAATCCTCTGTTCAAATTACAGTAGAAGTAATCAATCTGCAACATAGAAATATCCACATCCGGCCATTTCATTGTTTGTTTTGTTGTGTTTTATAATAGAAGTAGTTTCAATTTAATTAGAAGCAATTTCATTGTCTGTATAGTTTTATTTATTTATTTCCATGAACCAAAAAATTCTCAAAAACATAGATTAATTTATTTGTTTTATTTCCCTTCATTTAAAAGCCTCTAAAAAATACAAAAACAAGTAGATTAGATTAATTATATTTGTTCAATTTAATAGGATTCGTTTCTTTAATTAATTAGTTGCACGTAGATTTAATTAAATCAAAGGAGAGTAATTAATTTTTTTAAATTTAAATATGTTTGTATTATTTAGTTAAAATAGGAACGTAGATTTAATTAGGCTAGAATTAACAAAAACTTCCTATGATTCCTTAGTGGCTTAGGCTACATGAACTTAGCTTTAGCCTCCTTTGGTTTCTTTGTGTGTTTTGTTTATTTCTATAGCTACCTATTCCATGTCCACATGACCATCCAAGGCCCAAGACAAACTAGACAAAGAGGGTAACCACAACTAAACATCATTACACAATTAACTAATATTGATCAGGGACTTAGACAATTCATTTTCCAGACCACTCTTGTTCCACCTAGTATCATTCAACAGTTGATTGCTTTGAATGATGAGGCAGATAATGCCAATGATTTTTGGGAATACCAGCCTGGTATAGACTATATTTTTCCTTTCCCCATCTCTCGTCCCATATTCATGACCCTCTCTGGAGAGAAATACATGAGAGATGAAGGACGATTCCCACATGTCCCACAACTAGTTTGAGATTTATTTTTCCCTACATACATTGACCATAATCTTTGAGTGTCCATTGTTATCGATCATTCAATTTCACCTAATTAGGTTAGATAGGCGTTCATTGCACTCAACAAACAAATACCCATATTTTCAGTTAAAGACATTTGTTTTCCTTGATTTTTCCTGTAGACATTTCCCATCTATCCCACCTATTTCTATTTATCCACTCCATAGCCATCTATCCATTCCATCTTGGTTGTCCTGACGAAACCTCAAGAGGTCACATGTGTCTAGGAGTCATGTGTTGATTCTCAGGCATACAAAATTGGTGAACCCGATCTGAAGGACTAATTCATTTTCGTATCCACTTTCCTTCTTGTATTTCATCTATCCTTCTCCTCTCCCATTATTCTATGAGTATTTATGCACCCCTCGAATATGTTGGGTATAGAATATGGCAGGCCCATTTTGGGTCTTGAATCCTACTACTATCAAATTGGTATGGAACAATTTCCCTCGTTATCAGGGTGGGCTGATAACTACTCACAAAATTTACCATCACCTCACACTCCTCCTCCTCAAGGTTCGAATAACAACTCATCAGTTAGGATTGAGGAGATAGATCAACCTAATCATATTCCACACCCAAAGTTCTCCAACTATAACAATATGACATTCACAGGAGAAAAAGGGTCTTATTCACACATTTTATTTAGACCTCAAATTATCATATAATATGATTCCTTCTATTCTTATCTTTCACCAAATGATGAGCTCCTAGTGCGATTCACCTGAAGTGGTGATCGTCTTAATGTTATAAATGAATCCTTAGATATGATGCAAGGGTATATTGATATTCTTCTTTAGAACAACTCAACCACCCCTCCCAATATAGAAAACACATCTAAAGAGGGGTTGTCTACAAAAGATCAATTATAGCAGGGTATCATGTACCTTTACAACTTAACAAGGCCCAACATGCACTTGATACAAATACATCACCTTCACCTGGGATGTGATATTATCATTAGTGGATAGGAACAAGGAATTATATATTTCCAAAGCCCCACAACCTATAAAATTCATGGGGCCAAACAACACTTTTCTGTACATGAAAAAGAAAGGCTACATGCCTTCTTTGAAATCCTATTATCAACTGCCATCTCAGACTTACTTAGGTGCTCCTAACCCAGGAGACCTTATTATAGGATCAGACACACTATGTATATCCCCTCACTCCTCATATATGTATCCCACACAAGGGTCAACCAAAATTACATTCTCAGATGCCACCCCATCAGGAAATGCAGCGTTCCCTAGTTTTGTGCCTACAATCACATACCCTTGTGCAATTCCTCCTTATGTGCACATGTATTCTAAATCCCCTCCTATTGATATGTATTCCTTTCCTAGTCCTTAAACTTAGACACAAGGGGATCCTTATGCCCCGCCCAATGCCTATGTTGCACCATATCAAGCTTCGGTTCCATCTCCACTTCCCCTTCAAGGATTGTCAATGGTTGGATCATATGCAATTGGAACGCATTATGATTCCTTAAAAGAGCCTCTATATTTTACTATACAAGGTGTCATGATCCTATGGCCATTACCGGACCTTCCCAAATTAAAGGGGAAGAGAGATCCAAATGCCCATATAAAGGCATATGCCACTTCCATTAGAGAGCTACTCCCTTGGGATGTAGTTTTTGTAAAGATATTCCCCAAGACTCTCGAATGGATTGCTCTTGATTGGTACTACCACATCCTAAAATCCTCCATCCACTCATTTAAGGAACTCGCGTTAGAGTTCATAGAGGCTTTCGACATGAAAAATTTCCAAGAATAGGAATCATAGATTTCTTGCACATTAAACAAGAGCATAACGAATTTGTTGCCCACTTCATTCAGAGGTGGTAGAAAGTCCTCTACTCCTCTGCCAGCACTCCAAACATGGATCAAACAAAGATTTTTATTGTATTCATTCATTCTCTTAACTAGGAAACTAAGGAAGTCCAAAAGCTCCATCTTATGAGCTATAAAGAAGTCTTAGAGGGTGTGTTGCGCATTGACCAAACGATGATCGATAGTAGACGAAAGAAGTGTGGTCCAAATGGTAAAGTGGCCACTACCACTAAAGGAAATTCAAATTACCCAAACAATTCAAATAATAAAAATCAAGGACCCAAGGTCCTTAATTATAATTTTTGTGCTACAACAGATGATGTAACTGATTAACCTAAAAAACCAAACGTTGTTAGCACTAGCAATGCAAGTAATGGCAATAAAAATAATGAAAATGCGAACAACCAAATGAGTAATAACTTCACTCCTTAAATTAATATAGTGGACTTCAATTGTTCTCCTCCCCAACAGGTTCAAACTAAAGGCCAAATCCCATATCCAAACTAGTTCCCTAACCGATATCAGAACTAGGGTAAAAGGACTCCAAATTATAACTATAACAATGAAAACTAGAACAATTACAGGAACTATGGGCTGAAACAAAATTAGAACCAAAGACCTCACAGCTACGATCCTAACCTTTACTATGGTTTCCATAGGGTTATAGGACATGATGCATGGACTTGTAGGGACTATAATAAGTTCATACAACATCTTTTAGAAGACCAGTGACAATTCTTCATTAAGATGTTCTTGGTTAGCCCCACAACACCTACACAGAACACCCACATGGGGCATGTTGCTCCACAAAATGTTGCTCTTTGGATCTATAAATAACCCTTCCCAAAATACCCCAAGAATGAGAAGCTTAACCCTCATGGAATGAACAAAGGGGATCCCATAGGGGAAAATGATCTCAAAGCCTCTACATCCAATGATCGGTGAATAGCTCCTCCTTTAGACAACCAGAATCAAGCTAAGATTATAGGTATAGTTGAGTTAGAAACTAAGTCATAAATTCAAACTGCCACTCGTACTCATGACTACACATCACAACCTTTCCATGTTGACCCCTCAGTTGTAATATATCGCACCAGTAGTTCCTAAGATACTAGGGGCATATGAATTGATCACATATTTAACCAATACTTTCTCTCACATATCGTTCTTGGATTTATTGAAGAATTCACATGTGCACCAATCCACTTTATTAGAAGCATTGGGTCTTGGTCACTTAGTTCATATGAAACCTTGTCCTGAAGCCCAAATAAATCATATAGACTTTGATGTTCATCCTTTGAGACAACATGAGAGAGATGTTAGATTCATGTTTGATATTAGTAAGATGCCTACTAATGTTGAGCTAGTGAGGAGAGGTGATCATAATTTATATTTACAAGTATGGATCTACAATAATTATGTTAAGAGAGCTATGATTGATGATGGGGTTGCAGTTAACATTGTTTTGTTCTCATTCTTGCAAAATCTAGGTTATGGAGATATGAAATATTCTTCAACCTAAAACATGTTGAGAGGTTACAATATTCTTAAGGCTACTTCCATTGGAATCATAGTTCTCCTAGTCACTCTTGGATTTAATACTATTTTTACCTAGTTTAATATTGTAGATAAGAAAAGTAACTATAATATGATTCTTGGAAGACCTTGGATTCATAGGATGAAGGCCTTTCCTTTTACTCTATTCCAAGAAGTCGGATTCCTTCATTTAGGGAAGTTCTTTGTTGCCCAAGGAGATCCAAATTATTTTGACATCCATCTCACTAACCTTAAGAAGAAGCATGGGGTTGATAGAGAGTAAAAACTCCCATAAAACCAGTTGAATAGGCATCTTCCTTTAAGGGTGGCCCATTCTTACGAAAAACCTTGTTCCGACAATAGTGTTATAGGCACTTGAGGAAATTGAAGGTCTAGACATTAACGATAATGAATATTCAGTGGTAGAAGTTGTCTCAACAAAAACCACGAAATAAATTGTGCAGCTCTTAGAGAATGAACTACCAATAATTTTTCCCTTCAATTCTTTAGGCATCAGCCATGCTTTTGGGATAGCCACTCTCCCTACAGATGGCTTTGGATAGGTGTGCATGGTTGATGTTTTAGAAATTTAGGAAGAGAATCTAAGGTATAGTGAAGCATTCATCTTCCCTGATAATTTTTGGACCCTTAACTATGATGGTACAAAGTTTCTCTTTTTCACATGGGCATGGGTGATTCTTACTTCTACAGAGAGAAGATTCATGCCTTTTTCATTTAAGTTAAACTTTGAGTGTATGAATAACGAAACTGAGTACAACGATTTAATTCTTGTCCTTATCATATCCAAGAGGATGGATGTGCATAATGTGAGAGTCCTAGGTGACTCCCAACTGATTGCAAACCAAGTCTTAGAATTCTACGAGACTAGATCGGAGCATCTTCAACTCTATAAATTTTCCATTCTCAATATTTGTAAGGTTTTTTATTTCATTTCCATAAAATCCATTCCAAGAGAAAAAAAAGCATATTGGTAATTATCTGGTTACTTCTTCCTCTCAATCCTTTCCTAGCAAGGGTTTAAGGGAAACTAATTTCACTGTTTCAGTCCAAGCCAAACCTTTCGTTTCTAAGATACTAAGCAATGCAATTCTGGCATACGTTAAGACTGAAAACAAACTTATCACATTGGATTTTGTGGAAAATGAAGAGAAAATATTATGTTACTTCTATACTTACACTTTAATTCATCCCACACATCACAAGAAGGGATTTTCCATTATCTCTTACTTTTCCTTGTATTTCAGAGATCAGACGATGAGGTATTCCTCATCTGAAGATTTTGAAATCTATGAGATTGAGGAAGAAGAATTGGAGCTACCTCCAACCCCGCTTGATTTTGAAGAGGGTAATGCCTCTTTGATTGAAGGAACTATAGACATCAACATTGAGATGGAAGAGGAACCAAAAATATTGATGCTTGGTTCTTCATTATCGCCTGAAGAGGTAGAAGCACATACGAAAGTGCTCAAAGAACATTCTAAATCCTTCACCTTTAGCTATAAGGAGATGACAAGTGTCACTCCTGATGTGGTAGTTCCAAACCTGGTTATAAATCCTGATGTGAAACCCATGAAACACAAATTGATACCCATGAAGCCAAAGGTTGTTTTAATGGTCTAGGAGGAAGTAATGAAACTCCTTCAAGAAGAGTTTATCAAACCAATAGATTACTCTATGTGGTTTTCAAACATCATCCTGGTTCTCAAAATGAATGGAAAGATATAAATTTGTATTGACTTCAGGGATATTATCAAATATTGTCCCAAAGACAATTTTCCTTTTCCCTCGATTGATATCATCATAGACGCAACAACTGGGTATGTGTTGTTGTCTCTTATGGACAGATTTTCTAGGTACAATGAAATAAATATTTCTGAGGATGACTAAACAAAAACTACTTTCACCACTCCTTGGGGAACCTTTTGTTACGTTTTCATGCCTTTCTATCTGAAGAATTCTGGAGCCACCTACCAGCGGGTCATGACATACATTTTCCATGATCTTATTAATAAGATCATGAAGACTTATGTTGATGATTTTCTATTGAAAGATAATAAATGTGGTGATCATCTCGAGCTTCTTCGCATTATTCTCTCATGGTTAATCAAATACGATGTAACGCTAAATCCTAAAAAGTGTGTGTTGTGAGTAACAAGAGGCATGTTGTTAGGATATATCATTTCATTCTGAGGCATCGACGTGGATCCAACAAACATTCAAGAAGTTTTATAAATGTCCCCACCCATAAATGAGTCAAGCATCATATCATTCCCAGGTAAGCTTGGGGAAATTTGCAAGTTCATAACTGACTTAACATATGTCGTTCACCCTATCAACGACTTACTAAATAAATAATGCAGCAAAGAATGGACAACCGAATGTCATGAAGCATTCGAGTGAGTCAAGTGTTTTCTCTTGTCTCCGCCCATGCTTATGCCACCAAACATTGATCATCCTTTTATCATTAATTCTTGATCCACTGATCTATTGATAGTGTGCATGCTGGCACAAGAGGATGATGATGGTCGCGAGAGGGTCATCTACTTCATTAGATGCAATCTCTTGGACTATGAAACAAGGTAAACTCAAGCGGATATAGATTTTTTGGCCATTGTCTTCGCAACTAAGAGGTTAGGGCATTACATACTTACCCAAGAAACATGAGTGATGGTTAAACCAAATTAGTTGTGGATGTTTACTACTTAAGTAGCCCTTCCTAAGAAGGTTGGTAGATTCATCTCCTTAATGGGTGAGTTTTATCTCACCTTCTGCAATCAGAAGTCCATCAAGGGATAAATTATCGCAAATTGGTTGGTGAATAACCCTATAGATTGCAGAAAAATAGTCGGTCTGGATTTCGCTAATGAATGTATGTTTTATATAGAGGAAAGACCCGCCATCACCTCTTATCCATGGTATACAGAGATCATAAACCATATAATAAATCAAACATATCTCAAAGGATATAATTCACAACAGAGGCGGCGACTGCGTATTATAGCCAAAAAGTATGTGATTGTAGAAGAAGTGCTCTATCGCAAATCCTTTGATGGCATGCTTGTGAGATGTGTTCACAAACAAGAAGTGAAAAAAGTTATCTTTGAATCCCACAATGGAGTCTATGGTGGTCACTTTGGAGGGCATGTAACCGCTCGTACGATTCACCGGATGGGCTATTTTTGGCCCACTTTAGAGCTGGACATTGTAGAGTATGTGCGCAGGTGTCAAAATTTTCAAGATTTCATGCATGAGATACATGTTCCTAGCCAAGCTCTACAACCAATAGTGACACCATGGCCCTTCTCTACTTGGTATCTTGATTTCATAGGAAAATTCTCTCCCTCATCATCGAATGGACATAAATTTATTATCACTACTATACCTAGATCATTGATTGCCAAGTTTATCTTAAACCAAATCATTTATAGGTATGGTTTCCCACATGTCATCATATTAGATAATGGAACACCTTTCAATAATGAAGAGGTGCATGATTTGTGTGTGTAATTAAAAATATCCCACCACTCAGCCTCTTTATACTATCCTTAGGCCAATGGATAGGCTAAGGATATGAACAAGACATTAAAGTCTATTTTCCTTAAGATGGTTAAGGAGAATAAAAGAGATCGGCACCAAAATTTATTTCCAGCCTTGTGGGCCTATCAAATGTTATTACAAGTGCCTACGGGGGAAACAACTTTTTCTTTTGTCTTTGGTGCCGAAGCAGTCTTACCACTCAAGGTAGAACTACCATCTCTTCATGTGTCCTTATAAGTAATTCTTGACGAGGAAGTGTATCAAGAGATGTGATTGGCTAGTTTAGAGGGCCTAGATGAGAGACATCTTAGAGCTGAACAACATCATCGGGTCTGCGTTGACATAATGTGTTTCCAATTCAACAAGAAAGTGTATGAATGATAAATAAAAGTAGGAGACTTAGTATTGAGACTTGACAACCAGATCAATAAAAAGGTTGGCGAAGGAAGGAAGTTTAGGCCAAAGTGGTTAGGCCCATATCGAGTAATGGAAGACTATAAGAATGGTGTGTAATGCATGTGTACTATAGAAGGTGAAGAATTCAAAGAATCAGTTAATTCACTTTACCTCAAATAATTTTATGTATAATTCGCTTGCATTTCCATATTTTACACTATTGCATCCCTATTTTTGTCATTTGCATTATCATCTTGTAAATTGTAAACTAGAAACTTATTTTTCAAGAAAATTTTAGAACTTTCTAATATTGGAAAAAACATTTAATCATATCTCTTCAAGTATCCATTTTATCATCACCAAATTATCTAATCTCTTCACCATCTCAGTTCTTAAGACAAAGTTTTGACACTAGTCCTACTAACACTTGCATACTCAATTATTTTTATGGTTTCTTCTAGCTTAGGTGTCTATGTCCATGATTTCCTCTAGAAGCTTCTTGATGTCACATCTCTCCCTAAAAACCTCTCTTATGATAGAAACAATCTAAATGTTAGTGAAACCTAGTGTTAGTGCTCACATTTGTTGTGAGAAATAATATGGGTGTTAATTGCTAAATAATATAAGTGAGTCAATAATATAACTCACGTAGAGGTTTAGGAGTAAAAATAGGAGAGAGAGAATTGTGGTTGTTATACAACCTACCTATATTTAGGGTCAAAAGTTAGTGGAGTTGTTATAGGAGTTACATATATTCTCCTTTATATATGTAAGGTATAATATTGAATAATATGTTGAATTGATTATATTGAGCGTAGCTCTTCTCTAAATATGGGTTATCCCCCACATTTGGTATCAGAGTAGGTCATCTAGGCCTCTTTGAGCATTTTTTGTTTCTCCATTCATTATTTTTTCACACAACGCTATGGCTATGTTATGCACACCATGAGAAAATGCCATTATTGTGTTTGTCCAACTTGTTTGCATGTTGTCCACAAAGTGCAGTGAAGACCACATTCATCTTTGTTGATATTCATCACCCATTTGCATTCTCATCTCTTCTACTACCATACTCACTCTTTCTGTTGTCTACATTTCATTTTGTTCACCATTTACATTCAAACACTGAAAAAAAAAAATTAAAAATGCTCTAGAGCATATATTTTGGCTTCAAGAAAAAAATGTTCTACATGCAATTATTTTTTTAGTTTGCAAGTTGCAGGATCTACATGAGGGTTTGGAAGATTTGTAAATTTTTAGGTTACCATGGGCCATACATCTCAGAATTAGTCTCAATTATAATTGCGTTGTGCAGTCCTGCATTCTCATTGCATCGTGACAGTCCTGGATCACAAGTTCTTATATACTTCTAGTGATCTTCTCCCTCGTTGTTTATTCATTGACCTTAGTGAAATATTTGGTGATCTCCTCTTGACAATTTCAGACTTGGAAATATCTTAGATACTTCTCAACCCCTGCATCTATTCAGATCTTCAAGCTATTTCTTTTTTCTTTTTGTCAATTTGAATGTACATAACACGATTCCAAATCAATATTCTGTAAACTTGGATGAAATTAAATAGTCTCCAAATTGATATTTTACCTCCTTACTCCTACTCGGTTGTTTGCATCCCTCTATTTGTGAGTTTCCTATGAATGAAATGGTGATGACTGTGTGTTGGAATTCATATTGATTTGTATACTAGACCTCCTGATATGGCCATAACTCGATAGAGAGGGTGTTTTCAATGTTTTATTCAATGACTATGCATCGATAGACCCCCCAACCTATGGCTCTTTAGTAATTTCAAATTGTTGATTCACTGCAAGCTTGCTCGTTAACTTCGTGGAATTTCGGCTCAAATACATGGCAATAGAAATAATTTGGTGTTGATTGCTTCATCTATGTCAATCCACTCAGCACTGTATTTGGCATCAAAGTTCTATCTCCTAATGGAAGATGAGTCACAAACTTCAACTTATCCTCCCATACAACATAGCGATGAAATATTTCAACTTAACTCATTGATCAGTGGTTGTATATTATCTTCTCAAGCCCGGATTTTCTTTTCCTATTCGCTAAACTGGGACGTGGCTCTGTTTGGTGAATGATGTGTCACTAAATGCAATTTTTTAGTGAGCACTATGTGTGGAAAACACACTCCTGCAACTCAACAACCCATTATTGGCCCTTGGGATCGGATGAACTTGACGAACTAGTCTTCACTCTTGAACACATACTTTAATGGTAGAGAAAAAATAAAACAAATTTTGATATAGAAAAATTGAATATGGTTACTATACGCACCCAAAATTACATGTGCTACATTGTCAAAAAAAGGTTAGAAAAGTCCCCAATGATGATTCAGGTCCTTTCAAGAAGGTGTTCGAGCTCCAATTTCCATTTGCAGTGTATATTTATTGCCTAGACGTCTTTAATTAGCTTAATCCCCATCACCACACTCACATTCACAATCATTCTACACCAGCTATCTCGGCATGACCTCGAGAGGTTGGGTGCGAAGAAGGTCACGTGTTGAAGGACACCTGCTTTGGGTGGCGGTCCTGGACCAATTTTCCAAACGCATCTTTTACCCTAAAAATGCTCAAAAAGACAAAAAAAGACTACTTCTGACCGAATAAAAGAATGCCTTATGGGCGTCCCCCTAGAGACTCATTTAAGAAATGTTTTTGAAAATGATCCCTCCTAGGAGAACTTTTCAAAAAAAATTACATTTTAGGTAATAAAAGACAAAAGTGAAGATAACCAACCTTGGAGCACGTTGGTCGATCTCCCACTCTTGGAGGAATGATCACGATCTCGTCACAGTCATATCAATTGTACTCTCATCGAAAATGGTCAACGTGGGTCCAGAGCTCCAAATTCACCAAATCAAATAACACAAATGAATTGAAAAATGAGTTGCTTTGATATATATATATATATACACGTTATTTTGGCCTCGTTTTGAGTGTATTTGTTCGTAGGGCTGGAGCATTGGCACAGGTATATTTATATATCCCTGCATAGATGGTAAGTCCTCTTTTCATTTTAATTTAGTGTTTGTTTTAAATATTTTATCTATCTGCACTTGAGTCTTCTTTTCTCTTGCAGGTAGAGGAGTTTGGGTGGCGACATTTCGACACACAGGCGTGTCAAGTATAGCTTCTAACTCCTGATTTTGGGAACTTCATACTCAAACTCTACGTTTTACACCTTTTCATGGCTAAGACACTTCTCTGAGGGGGCAATATGTACGCACCCAAAATTTCATGTTCTACATTGTCGGAAAATGGTTACAAAAGTCCCCAATGATGATTCAGGTCCTTTTAAGAAGGTGTTCAAACTCCAATTTCCATTCGTAGTGTATATTTGTTTCCTAGACGTCTTTATTTGGCCTTCTCACACTTTTTCTAACTTCATGCCTCTTTTTGCACATGTTTTAGCCTTTAGTGCCATGACCGCCGCCGTACCTAGATGGTGGTTCTGAAACTGCCACCCAAGACAGGGCAGTGGTCCTAAAACCACCACCTTGTGCAAGGTGGCGGTCCTACCCGCTTTTTCTAAAATTCTTCACGCATGTTTTAACCTGCGACAGCTCACTCAACTTCACTTTTTGCATGCATCTATGAGCCAAATTGTCTAAAATTAGCTTTGATTGCTTGGTTCTCCTTCCTCCTTCTATTTTTAAATAGATTTAATTGGTTGGAACCACTCCTTCTTGCCATGTTCATGAAGGCACCTCCCATACTCCATTCCTATATGTTCCATGCTTGTATTCAAGAAAAAGGCTGATAATTTTTATATCTTGCATTGTATTGCTGCTACAATCTTGCTAGGAATTGCATAGCCAAGCTCTGATCTCTTGTGTTATCTCTCTTCTACCTGCATTGCATCTGGACTACCACCAAGCTTCCATTACTCAAGCACGATCCTCCTACTGTTGTTCTTGCATTCCCAATCTCTTGGACTCACATGAACACTTGGAGAAAGAAAGGAACATACTAAGGGGACAGATACATAAACAACTAGATTTTCCAAAGCTCTTACTTGTCCAGGTTGGAATTATGTGTTTTTTTTCCTTGTGTGTTGAATTGTCAATTTCAAATCACTAGTTTAAAATCATTCATATCAAATAGAGTAGAAAATAATTCATATCAAATAGAGTATAAAATCATTCATTTCAGTGAATTTTCCTTTTTAACATTACCAAGGAAGTTGTGAGGAATAATATCCCCTTTCAGGGTCATGGTTTTTTCTTCACCTCTGAGGTAGGGTTCAAAGGATTTAGATCAGATTAGGTTATTTGATTTAGATTAAATTCATACATTTCCACAAGTAACCAACTACATCCGATTGAATACTTGTCTTTAGTTTATTTATTAGATTAGAATGCATTGCTTAAAGATTAGAAAAGAAGAACAATATTTCCTTTGATAGATTAGTTTGCTTTTATTGCTTTGATCCAGAATATTGTGAAAACCCCAAAAACATAAATTAGATCTCTTTCAGTAATTAGTTTTCTTATTAAAAGTCATTTTATTTCATTTTGTATGACCATCAATGGTCCACAACAGGAAAAGACATACATTTGTGATCCATTAGTCCCATAACCCAATGGGCTAGAATTGATAACTAACATTAATACCAGCTTATGTTTGACAATCTTATGCACACCTATAAATTTTGCTAAGAAAATAGAATAACTCAATACACTAAATATAGTTGCTAATCAAACCTATGACTATTGGACTGCTCCTGGCAACAGGGTTTGATTACACGCATGACCATCCAAGGACCATGGCCTCCACGAATCTTTGGTTATGATCCTCAAGTCCCACAACCTAATGGGACTACCAATCAGTTAGACATTGACACTAGTTTATGCATATTAGTATTCATATCTTCACCACTTCCAACAGATATTATTCCATAGCTTTCCTTACTAAACATAGCATCTGATTAGGCTAATACTTTCTGGACCAGACTAGAAAATTTCCCATAAATACCTGTGGCTTCATTGCGCTTCTCATTCTTACTTCCATGACCTTTTTTGGAAATCTATACAAGGCGCCCATAGGTAATTTTTCACATGTTCAACAACCAGTGAACAAAATCTCGACTGAGCTCGACATTGATTGGATTCTACCAGTGATTATTATCTCAAACTGAGACATTGCACTGCTTTAAGTTAGGAGAGCATTCTTTGCCTTAGACTCACAAATCCTGATATTACATGTTGAATATATAATATTTCCCAATTAGCTTGATCCCCGTCACCACACTCACGTTCACAATCATTCTACACCGGCTGTCTCGGCACAACCTCAAGAGGTCAGGTGCAAAGAAGGTCACATGTTGATTTTCTGTTCTACAAATTGGTGAACCCAATGTGAATATTTATTCTTTAAACATTTCCACTTTCTTTTTCCATCCTTTATTTTTCGGGTATTCTTATACCCCCCGAATATGTCGAGGTACAATGAGTATGGTCGGCCCATCCAAGGTTTTGACATGTACCACTACCAATCAAGTATACCACAACAATCACCTTCATTTTCAACATGGGCAGATAACCACTCATCTGTTCAAAACCTTCTACTTCAGGGAACCAATGTTGGTTTCTTTGTACGTATTGAGGAACTCGACCAGGGTATTTTTTCGACATCCCATTAGCATGCAATCTGGTCAACTCCCCCATCTAGATGAGGAGTATTTAGCACGATATTCTAGGAGTGAACAAAACTTCCAAGATATGAACCAATATTTTGATGGTTGCAAGGACAAGGTGATGTCCTGCTTCAAACCAATAACGCTATCCCTCCACCAATTGACAATACTGCTAATGTGGGGTGGTAACATCGTGAACAATTCATAGGAGGATGTCATACTCCTCAATAACCTCTGAGGGTTTAACAAAACGTACCTAAGAAAAGCACTACCCCGTTAATGGGTGATGTCATTTCAACTTTGGTAGACAAATTAAAGGAGTTAGAGCTTGCCCAAAATACACAAAATTTATATGCAGGGAAAACGTGAACTCCTTCCTAGCCCCAAAATTATAGGAAATTACCTACTTCACATAATCCTTCAGTTTACATGAATAATCAAAACCCTAGAGATCTACTTACAGGGACGGGTACCTTGGGTATGCCCCCCAAGCCATGTATGGATACCTCCAACATGCACCAGCCGGAAATGCAATGTTCCCTAGCTTCATGCCTTCGGTTCCATATCAAGGTAATCAACCCCCCTATGTACACATGTATTCTAAATCTCTGCAAGGGGACATGTATACCTACCCAAGTCCATATAGACAACCACAGGGGATGCCATATGCCCCAAAAAATTCCTATGATATCCCATTCCAACAATTGATGCAGCCCCCACCTCCCCAGCAAGGATCTTCAATGGTGGAAACATATGCGATGGGGACCTATTCTGAATATCTCAAGGAACCCCTAGAATTCTCCATTCGAACAGCCATGCTCCCAAGACCCTTTCTTGATCTTCAAAATTTTAAAGGGGAGGGCGATCCTAACACCCACATCAAGGCTTATGTAACAGCCATTCGAGAGCTACTCCTATGGGACGTAGTCATTGCACAAATTTTTCCTAAGATGCTAGAAGGTATTGCTCTCGACATGTACTATAGGATATCGAAGGCTTCAATACACATTTTGAAGAAAATCGTATTAGATTTTATCAAATATTTTGATATGAACAAGCTTTTGAGAACAAGAATCAGGGAATTCCTTCATATAAAGAAAGAACACAATGAGTCTGCATCCCACTTTATTCAAAGGTGGAGATAAGTTCTCTACTCCTCTACAAGCACTCTAAATATGGATCAAACAGAACTTTGTGATTTGTTCCTTCACTCTCTCAACATAGAGACAAAGGAAGAGGTTCAAAAGTTCCTGCTAAGGAGCTATGAAGAGGTGTTAGAGGGTGCTCTTCGGATTGACCAAGTGGCCATTGATAGTGGTCGTAAGACTTATGGAGAAAATGGGAAGTTAGTCACTACCAATCAAAATAATCCCAGTTACTCCAACAACACAAACAATAATCAAGGACCAAATATCCTTAATAAGAATTGGTGAGCCATGACTGATGGTGTGACTGACCAGTGTAAAAATCCTAGTGTTGTTAATCCTACCAGTACATGTGCTATAAATAACAACAATAATAATGGCAATAATCAAAGAAACAACAATTTCTCACCCTCGGTAAACGTTGTGGATTTTTAATCATCCTCAACAACAACAACAACCTCAGCAATAGAGACAAACACCGACCCCAAGCCCTAGTCAATACCTAGGGGGGTATCCCAACTAATTCCAAAACCAAGGGCATGGTTTCAAAAAAATTAATTATAACAATCAGCAACCAAACAATAATTGTAGTTTCGGACCACAACAAGGAACAAACCAAAGGCCTCTAGATTATGACCTCGACTTATACTACGGTTTCCATAGGGTTTGCGGGCATGATGCAAGAACTTGTTGCGATTATAACAAGTTTTTGCAACGTTTTATAGAGGACCAAAGATAGTTATTTGTTGGCATGTTTTTGGCAAACCCAACAACACTCACTCAAAATTCTTACATGGTACCAGTATCTCCATAGAACACACTGCTAGGGATCTTCAACGATCATCTCCCCACACATCCAAAGGATGGTAGATTAGATCCCAATGGTTTGAATAAAGGTATAGTAATAGGGACTCATGATTGCGAAGCCTCAACTTCATCAAACCCATAAGTGGCACCTCCTTTGGATGGTCAATAGCAAATGAAAATTGTAAGGTTAGTAGAGTTAGACGTTGAACCCCAAATTAACGCTGCCAAAAGAACCAAGGATTATTATTCACAACCAATCCCGGTTTATCCAATTATGTCAGAAAATTTTCATGAGATGCTAAGACAATGCCAGCATAGGGTCTTATGATCTAATCATGTGATATAACCAAGTACCTTTTCAAATATTTCCTTCTTGGATCTACTGAAGAATTCCCTTGCTCATCGAGCCGCTCTGTTAGAAGCACTAGGTCTCGGCCATTTGATTAATGTTACCCTTCTGCCAGAGGCACATATAAATCATATAGACTTTGACATTAGTCCTTGAGGCAGCCTGAGAGAGATATCGGGTTCATGTTTGACATCAGCAAGATGCCCATGGATGCTGAGATAGCTCGTATGGGTGACCTGACTTTGTTTCTGCAAGTTTGGATTTATAATAACTATGTAAAGCATGTAATGATCGATGATGGGGCATCAATTAACATAGTTCCCTTATCTTTTCTTCAGAAGTTAGGGTATGGGGAGACTAATTTCTCCTCGACACGAAACACACTAAGAGGCTATGATATCCTTAAGGCAACGTCGATCAGAACCATAGTATTACTAGTTACTCTCGGGCCTAAGATGGTACTAACTAAGTTTTATAATATAGATCGGGAAACCAACTATAATATGATCCTTGGCCTGTCCTTGGATCCACCACATGAAGGCAATCCCCTCCACTCTATTCCAGGAGGTCAGATTCCTACATTTAGGGAAAGTCTTTATGGCACAAGGTGATCCAAAACCCTTTGATATACATTTGGCTAACTTAAAGAAGAGGCCAGGGGTCCACTCTGAATTCGAGCTTCCCATAAATCAGTTAAACAAACCTGCAAGTGTGGTACTAGAAGAAAAGCTAGTTCCTATAACGGAGTTAGAAGTCATGGGTTTAATCGAAGGCATTCTTGCAGTCAAGGATGAAACTGTTATTGTAGAAATAGTGTCATTAGGTACCACAACTAATATTGTCAAGCTATTAGAGAAGGATTTTCCTATTCTCCTCCCCTTTGATTCTATGGGTATGGGACATACCTTGGGACTCAGTTACCTTCCAGTAGATGAGGTTTGCATGGTTGAGGTAACTGAGGTAAAGGGGGAAGGTACAAAGGATGACTCAATGTCCATCTTTCCAAGTAGTTGTTGGACTCTCCATTTTGATGGAGCCAAGTGTCGTTTTGGCGCCAGGGCAGGCACGATCCTTACTTTTCCTGAAGGAAGGATTCTACCTTTTTCTTTCAAGTTAAATTTTGAATGTACAAATAATGAGGCTGAATATGAGGCTTTCCTATTAGGTCTCACTATAGCTAAGAGAATGGGCATCCTCAATATTAGGGTGTTGGGTGATTCACAACTAGTCACAAATCAGATATCCGAAGTATATGAGACTAGAGCTAAGCATCTACAACTTTACAAAACAATAGTACTAGGCCTGAAAAAAGGGTTTAACTTCATATCAATTGAAGTAGTTCCACGCGAACATAACCTTCTCGCAGAATCTAAAGCAACATCTGCTTTATGCTTCACCCTAAGTAGTGACTTGGAAGATACCAACTTCATGGTTTCAGTTCATGCTGAACCCTTGATTCATAAAGCATCAATGACCCCAATGTTGACATATGTAGAAACCGAGAATCATCCTGATTGTTTAGAGCATGTTAATAGTGATGAATCAAATCTAAGATATTTAAATGCTTTTCCAGAACTACATCTTACCTATCACGAGATATACCTTTCCTTAATTCCACATTCCTCTTCTTATTTTGGGAATCCCATGATCGAATCCTCCCCGGGAAAAGATCTTGATTTTTACAAGGTAGAAGAAGAAGGGGATTTATAGTTACCTTCGTCCCCCTGAGTTTGAGGAGGGAAACACCTTCTTAATTGAGGGGATGATTGATATAAATATTAGAACAAAGGAGGAACCAAAAATCTTAAAGCTGGGATACTCCTTAACTCTAAAGGAGGTGGAAATACATACCCAAATCCTCAAGGAACATTAAAAGGCCTTCACATTTAGTTACAAATAAATATGACGGAATTACACCACATATTATGGTGCACAATATCATTACCAAACTAGATGCAAAGTTGATTAAGTAAAAATCGAGGCCCATGAAGCCAAAAGTGGCCCTCATGGTGAAGGAAGAAGTAATGAAACTTCTCCAGGTAGGGTTCATCAATCCAGTCGATTATTAAAAATGAGTATCTAATATCATCCCCATTCTCAAAAAGAATGGAAAGATCTGCATTTACATAGACTTCCGAGACATTAACAAGGCTTTCCCAAAAGATGATTTCCCATTACAATCCATCGACGTTATTATTGATGCAACATCTCAATTTGAGTCATTTCCTCTCATGGATTGGTTTTTGGGGTACAATCAAATCAAAATCTCCAAGAAGGATCAAGCCAAGACTATGTTTATAACTCCTTGGGGGACCTACTATTATGTTGTCATGCCATTTAGTCTTGAGAATTTTGGTGCCATGTACCAACGAGTAATGACATATATATTCCATGACCTTATTCATAAGATTGTGGAATCCTACGTGGATGACCTGCTGACCAAGGCCAGAAAGCACTGCGATCACCCAGAGGTGCTTCGTATCATCCTTTCATTCTTAATTGAATACGACATCACATTAAATCTAGAAAAGTGTGTATTTGGTGTAACAGGAGGCAAGATTTTGGGTTACATTATATCTTCACGAGGGATTGATATCGACCCAGCCAAAATATAGGTTGTGCAAGAAATGGTTCCACCATTAGAGGAGTCTGGTATCAGATCTTTTCTTGCGAAACTTGGTGCAATCCAAAGGTTCATCCCTGACTTGACCTTTTCTATTCATCCAATCAACAATTTTTTGAAAAAGGATTATAGCATTGATTGGATGGAAGAATGCAACGAGGCCTTCAAGGTAGTTAAACGATTCTTATTATCCCCTCTCACACTAATGTCACCTAGATCAGATCACCCTTTGATCTTGTATTCACGAGCTACAAATGTTTTGCTAGCCTGCATGTTGGCTCAAGAGGATGACGATAAATGAGAACATGTAGTTTATTTCATTAGTCGAATGTTGCTTGATTATGAGACACGTTACACATAGGTAGAAAAAGAATGCCTTACCATAGTCTTTGCAACAAAGTGCTTAAGACATTATATGTTGAATCAAGAAATGAGGGTTATTTTTAAGACATATCACTTGCAGGCATTCCTCATGCAAAGATCCTTGTCTAAAAAGGTCGGGCATTTCATAACCCTAATGGGTGAGTTTGAACTAACATTTGTAAATCAGAAGTTCATCAAGGGACAAATCATTACAGACTGGTTGGCTGACAATCCATTGGATGGAGGTGACCTAGTAGATTTAGACTTTCCTGATGAGTGCATGTACTTTGTTGAAACCAGGCCCCCTATCTCTGTATGTCCTTGGTATACCGATATTGTCAATTTCATCATGGACCATACATACCCAGAAGGGGAAACATCACAACAAAGAAGGTGGTTACACATCATTTCCACTAAGTACATTATTTTGGAATAAGTTTTCTACCAAAAAGCCTTTGGAAGAATGTTGTAAAGATGTGTTGATGCTGAAGAATCTGAAAATATACTTTATGAGTCACATAGCCGAGTATGTGGAGGTCACTTTGGCGGCCACACCACTGCTCAGAAAATACATCAGATGGGATATTTTTGGCCCACTTTAGAACATGATGCTATAGAGTTTTTGTGTAAATGTTACAAATTCCAAGAGTTCTCCCACTATATTCATATACCGGCACAAGCGTTGTAACCAATTGCAACCCCATGGCCCTTTTCCATGTGGGGCCTAGATTTGATAGGGGAGTTCTCTCCCTCATCAACAGATGGCCATAACTTCATAATCATAGCCACATAGTAC
This sequence comes from Taxus chinensis, assembly GCA_019776745.2. NCBI lineage: Eukaryota > Viridiplantae > Streptophyta > Pinopsida > Cupressales > Taxaceae > Taxus > Taxus chinensis. The sequence goes on along the minus strand of CM034151.1, from coordinate 289,177,013 downwards.
TTTACCAAGTGGGTAGAAGCAATTCCTCTTACCACCGTGCCTAGCTCTGTAATCACTAAGTTCATCTTAAACCAAATCATTTGTAGGTACGGGGTTCCACAAGTCATTATTTCAGATAATGACACATCTTTAAAAAATGACGAGGTGAGTGAGTTGTGCACAAAGTTAAAAATAAGTCATCACATGGCTTCTCTCTACTATCCTCAGGCTAATGGACAAGCTGAGGCTACAAATAAAATGTTAAAGGCCATCCTTCTCAAAATTGTTAAGGAGAATAAATGAGATTGGCACCTAAATATTTTTTCAGCCTTGTGGGCCTATCGAACATCAGTTAAAACACTAACTAGGGAAACCCCCTTTTCTTTAGTGTTTGGTGCTGAGGTGGTTTTACCACTCAAAGTTGAAATACCTAGTCTTCGTATTTTACTACACGGGATCCTGGGAGAGGAGGGTTATCGAGAAGCATGACTGTCCTAATTAGAAAGTCTCGATGAGGATAGACTTAATGCTGAACAAAAACACAATGTTTACGCTGACCGGATGGCTCTGTAATACAATAAGAAGGTTTGAGAACATGAAATATATGAAGGAGATTTGGTATTAAGGCTCGATAGCTGGATAGACAAAAAAATTGGTGAGGGAAGGAAATTCAGACCTAGGTGGTTGGGTCCATATCGAGTAGTAGAAGACTACAAAAATGGGGCATTTCACCTATGTACACTAGAAGGTTAAGATTTTAGCGAATTTGTGAACTCTCTCCACCTAAAGAGGTACTACGCATGATCCACCAATGCATTTTCATATGTACATTACTACATCTGCATTGCATTTTCATCCGCTAGTTCATTTTGTAAAATTTGTGATCAAGGGATTTATTCTTATAGAAACTCCTAAAAAATTATGAAAAACATTGGCAAAACATTCAAATCATATATCTTCAAATCTTCACAGTATCATCAATTATTTTTGAATCATTTCATCAGTTCAAACAAGATAAGACAAATTTTTGATCGTGATCATATCAAGGATTGCATACTTGGTTTTGCTTATAGCCTCTTTCTAGATTAGGTGTTTTTGCCTATAGTTTGTTCTAGAAGCTTCATGGTGTCACATCTATCCCATAAAAATCTCTTTGGAAATAAGAACATACTAAACATTTTTCCTAGATGAGTAAGTCAAATGCAAATCCACAGAAAATTTTTATTTTACACATTTCTTTGCCCTACCTAACCTTCGGTGTTGAGCCTGCATCTCTTACTGGTGATGTAGGGTTGTGAAAGGAGAGAAATGCCCTTACTCGCCTATTCCTCATCTGTGGTGATGAGCCCATGCTTCCTCCCAGTAGCATGAGGCAAGGAGTAGGGGGTCTCGTTGAAAAAATTGAAAGTTACAAATAATTTGATGAAATGTTGTGAATTCATAAGTCAAAAACAAAGTGAGTTAGATGTCCAAGATTCCAAAAGAGTTTAAAACACAAAATCTAGATTTTTTCAACCATGTGGCCATCTATAGATCTAAGTCTAGATAAACTGGAAAACAATTCACATTCTAAACTATGAAGTAGCTTGAGTAGGATGAGGTTGTAGTGTCTCAATTTGGTCCTGTCAAACCATTGTATTTCCCTAATCACTACCATTCAAAAAAAAATTTCATAACTTGTGCCCCTTCTGATTCTCAGTGTTGAGCCATCGTATCTTACTAGTTGTATGGAGTTGGGGTGGGAAAGTACATTTACTTATTATATCATTATATCAACATGTTTTTCCAAGACAATATGAAGTATCAAATATTGATTAAAGAAACTAAAATTCAAACATCACATTGTGTTCACATTATCATATATCAACATTATGAAATACAAAAATAAATCATTCTGTTATCATTTCACATCCACTGCATACATTCTGAAAAGCATAGAAAAGTAGAAATTCTAAACATCTAGAGTACACATGCGAAAAGAACCAAAAGAAAGTCAACTCAGATACAATGGAATACCAAACCAAAAATAAGAGTCTATATATATCATGGTGAATCAAGTTTGTATATAATGTCACCATGTACTAGGCATGGTCAAAATGCTCGTAATGAGCCTGAAATATACAAAAAAATCATATAAATGCTTAAAAAAATGTCATCAAAGTAATAAAAATGGCCCCATGGCCTATCAGTCCCTGTGGGATCCCTTGGATGGTGCCTAACCACGTCTAAGGATCCTACTATGACTACAACGATGTTGGGAGTGAACGGAATGAGGTGAGTACTCATGGTGGCATCCGCTACCCATGGCCTCACTACAAGAATGAATCCATCTCATCAAGTTCTTGATAGTCTCATATTCAGTCCACCTAGGTATGGAGGGAATTCACTATCTTTGATATCCCCCACATCGGGGAAAACACGTCAGTGTGTCTTCCGGTGGCTAATGGCTGGCCTAAGTTGACAGTCAACTCAGCTTGGGTCTTCCTTGAGGGGATTAGTAGAGTATCCATGTACACCCAAAAGATGAGCTCTCACCACTCCTGTGCCATCACTACAAGAAAAGAAAAAGAAATGATAAGTTATTAAAAAAAAAAAAGAAAGAGATACAAGCCAACATTCCTAACTAACAAAGTTGAAGAGAAAAGTATTAAACTTACTCGGGTCTCTAGGCATCTAGGTAGGATCAATAGTTATTGCTGCCAAGGCTACTGGTGGCTACGGGGCTTCCCCAAACATGCCAATGAATCACTTTCCTATGACAGACTTTTCATCCCCCTCTCCACCACGAGGAAGTGTTGACTCTGAGACTAAGGTCTCTCTCTCAGCACTGGACTCCTCGTATGCTACTCTCAGCATCTCTTGAGTATCATGCCACTTAGGGTCATTCTCCTCCTCCTCCACATGGGCTAATTTTCCAGTCCCAACACCGAATCCCTCATCATCCATGTCCTCTCCAACCGAATCCTCCTCCGTATCATCCCCCCATATCCTCCTTAGATTCAGAGTCTAGATCAATGGGCTCATCTTTCTCTCCGTTGTGAGAAGGAGTTGCTGTAATCTGAAAGTAGAGGCACTCGAGGGGCACCAGCTTCCTCGTCGAGTGTGACCACCCATCTAACCATAATGAGAACACCTAGAATGACCACTATCCAACCCAGATCCCCTCTAGGGCCCCTCTGAGCCTCCTGAATGGTCCTATACACTAGGTGTATCTAGAGGAATCATATCAATGTAGGGAAGGCCAAACTGTTGGGGGACCTGATCAAATGGTTGGACCTCAAGTCTCCCTACCCTGTCAACCAACTGACATGTCAAAGAGCAAGCTATCATCGTAGTCACCTCTAGTCCCCATATCCCTGCCATGTCCTAGTAGGGTGTGGTAGTCATGTCTTCCATAGTCAGGGAAGCCACTGGTTGATGTGGCATCCTAAGTACTAACATACCTATCCATCTAGCTACCTAAACAGCCCCTAGATTTGACACTAGTACTCCCCTGCCATAGGGGATGAAATTCTCATAAACCCAACTCATAACAAGAGTGGGGTGGCTCAATGACTACCCCTGCTATATAAATCATGGTAGGTAGTCCCCAAGATATCTACGCCCCAGGCATATTTACAGCCATGCCCCTCAATCTGCGCAATGATAGGATCCCAAAAATATAAAAGGGTGTCACCACCCTTGTCCCCACTCAGTCACGAGGACAAGATGCCCATGATGGCTCTCCATAGGATAGGAATGGGAGTGGTGGAAATGGACCAAACCCTCATCCCCTTCTTCAAACTAGATGAGACAATGGCATCTCCCATGTATGTGGCCCACTGTGTCATCTTTTCCCTGGACCCCATAGTCTCTAAAGTCAGCCTCCTCCCAAGTATCCCCAAGAATATGGTACACATCCTCCACGATGATGGTTCACTAACCCCGAACACCTAGCAACCAGAAGGTGTCCTAGTCCGCATCCCAATAGGAAAATAAAACATATAGAATATGGCTGGCAGGAGCAACATGGGGAACCTGTGTAATCCTCCAAATACCGGCCCTCTGGAGAAGATCCATCTCATCCTATGTGAGCTGATCCAAGATACCAGGGAGCCAATCACACTCCCTCTCCTGACTCCATCTGATGTACTCCTCCTTCTGCATTCACCAAAACATGGAAAAAGAGAAATTTAGTAACATATACCAAATAATAAGCTCACCAAAAACATCATAGAACATCAAAAAGTCAAAAAAATTTCAAGTTAAAAACATGTTTTGGTCATTCTATTCAGAACTACCACCCAGTGCATGGTGACCAGCCGCCCTGGTTGGCAAGACCACCACCCTGCTTTGGGCGGCGGTCCTAGACCAATTTTCCAAATGCGTATTTTACCCTAAAAATGCTCAAAAAGACAAAAAAATAACACTTTTAACCAAATAAAAGAATGCCTTAAGGGCGCCCCCCTAGAGACTCATCTAAGACAAAAAAAATTTGAAAATGATCCCTCCTAGGTGAACTTTTCAAATTTTTTTACATTTTAGGTATTAAAAGACAAAAGTGAAGATAACGAACCTTGGACCACGCTAGTTGATCTCCTGCTCATGGAGGCATGATCACAATCTTGTCACGGTCGTATCGGCTATACTCTCGTCGAAAATGGTCACCATGGGTCCAGAGCTCCAAATTCACCAAATCAAATAGCACAAATGAATTGAAAAATGAGTTGTTTTGATATATATATATATAATATCCTTTTTTGACCTCATTTTGAGTGTATGTGTTCACAAGGATGGAGCCTTGACATAGGTATATTTCTATATCCCCACACATATGATAAGTCCTCTTGTCATTTGATTAGTGTTTATTTTTTGATATTTTATCTATCTGCACTTGAGTCTTCTTTTCCTCTTGCAGGTAGTGGGAGTTTAGGTAGTGATATTTTGACACACGGGTGTGTCAGGTATAGCTTCTAACTACCCTTTTCAAGAATACCATACTCAAACTCTACATTTTATGCCTTTTCATGGCTAAGATGTTTCTCCAAGGGGGCAATATGTATGCACCCAAAATTACATGTGCTACATTGTCGGGAAATGGTTACAAAAGTCCCCAATGATGATTCAGGTCCTTTCAAGAAGGTGTTTGAGCTCTAATTTCCATTCATAGTATATATTTGTAGCCTAGACATCCTTAGATTTTCCATGATTTCTTTTCAGCTTCCTGATCTCTTTCTGCTCATGTTTTGGCCTTCAGTGCCAGGACCTCCACCCTTGCCTAGGCGGTGGTTCTAAAACCGCCACCCTGCACATAGGTGGCATTCCTGAAACTACTACCCTATATAGGGCAGTGGTCTTGCTCCCTTTTTCCAGGTTCTTCACACGTGTTTTAACATGCGACGGTTCACTTAATTTCACTTTTTGCATGCATCCGTGAGACAAATTGTCTAAAATTAGATTTTATTAATTAGTTCTCCTTCTCTCTTCTATTTTTAAATAGTGCTTTAATTAGTTAGAACTGCCTCCTTCTTGCCTTGTGCATGAAGGTACATCCCATCCTCCATTCCTATATATTCCATGCTTGTATTCAAGAAAAAGGGCCTGAGAATTTTGTGTATCTTGCATTGTATTACTACTATGATCTTGCTAGGAATTGCATAGCCAAGCTCTGATCTCTTGTGTTATCTCTCTTCTACCTACATTACATCCAGAATGCCATCAAACTGCCATTTCTCAAGTGCCATCCTCCTATTGTTGTTCTTGCATTCCCAATCCCTTGGACTCACATGAACACTTAGAAAAAGAAAGGAACATACTAAGGGGATAGATATAAACACAACTAGATTTTCAAAAGCTCTTGCTTGTCCAAGTTGGAATTGTGTGTTTGTTTTCCTTGTTTGTTGAATCATGTATATCAATTTAAAATCATTCATATAAAATAGAGTAGAAAATCATTCATATCAAATAGAGTAGAAAATCATTCATAAAAAATAGAGTAGAAAATCATTCATATCAAATAGAGTAGAAAATCATTTGTTTCATTCATTAGTAAATTTACCTCTTTAACATTACCAAGGAAGTTGTGAGGAACAATAGCCCTTTTCAGGGTGATGATTTGTTCTTCACCTCTGAGGTAGGGTTTGGAGGGTTTTGATCAGATTAGGTTATTTTCTTTAGATTAGATTCATATATTTGCACAAGTGAACAACTACATCCGGTTGATTACTTGTCTTTCGTTTATTTATTAGATTAGAACGCATTTCTTAAAGATTAGAAAAGAACAAAAAATTTCCTTTGATAGATTAGTTTTCTTTTATTACTTTGATCCAAAATATTCTGAAAACCCCAAAAATATAGATTAGATTTCTTTCAGTAATTAGGTTGCTTATCAGAAATCATTGTATCCCATTTTGCATGACCATCAATGGTCCACAACAGGAAAATACATACAGTTGTGATCCCTTGGTCCCACAACCCAATGAGCCAGAATTGATAATTGATATTGATACCAACTTACGTTTAACAGTCTTACGCACACCTGTAACTTTTGCTAAGAAAATAGAACAACTCAATAACCTAAACATCATTACTAGTCAATCCTATGACTATTGGACTACTCTTAGAAATAGGGTTTGATTACACACATGACCGTCCAAGGGCCATAACCTCCACAAGTCTTTGGTTGTGATCCTCAGGTCCCACAACCCAACGGGTCTACCAGTCAGTTAGACATTGACACTAGTTTGCACACATTAGTATTCAGATATTCACCACTTCGACCAGATATTATTACACAACTTTCCTTATTGAACATAGCAGCCAATCATGTTAATACTTTATGTACTAGACCAAAAAATCACCCATAAACACTTATGGCTCCATTGCACCTTTCGTTCTTACTTCCATGACCTTGTCTAGAAATCTATACGAGGCACCCACATTTTCATTTTCCATGTGTTCAACAACCAAAGAGCCAGAATATTTTCTGAGCTTGATATTGATTGGAGATTACGAGTGACTATTATCTTAGACCGAACCATCACACCACTTCAAGTTAGGAGAGAATTATTTGCCTTAGACTCACAAATCCCAACATTACATGTTGAATATTTAATATTGCCCAATTAGCTTAATCCCCATCACTACACTCACATTCACAATCATTCTACACCTTATCTCCTACCAAGTGTGAGGCCAAAATACCCATGATGGTCTTACGCAAGGTGGGGATAGGAGCAAAGTAACCTGACAATAGTCTCATACCATATTTAGCACCAGTATCAGTTGCATGTGTGTCTCCCATGTAGACATCCCAACTGTAATCTTGAGACATTGAACTCATGCTAGTCAATACTAACTTCTTGTCAGTGACAGGAACCCCCAAAATCTGATAAATGTCCTCTGAGGTGATCGTCCACTCACCTCTAACCCCAGGCAGCCTGAAAGTGTTCCATTCTACATCCCAGTAAGTCCGTAAGTAACACAATAAGTGGCTGGCAGGTGCAAGTGATCGTGTCTGTGTTATCCTCCAAATCCTAGCCCTATGTAGTAAATCCCTCTCATCCTGAGTCAACCTCTCCAAAATTGAAGGCAACCAATCACACCTACTGGCCCTACTCCATTTGATATACTCACACTGCATTCACAAACATCAATAAAATAGAAATTTAGAATCATACACATGTATAATAAGCTCCAAAAACAAGCAAAAACCTAAAAAATCAATACTTGATCAATATTTTGGAAGCTCCCTTGATGGTTACGCAACCACCGCTCTGCACTGAGTGGCAGTTTTGTACCCATCATGGCGGTTGTGTTTGTGGAATGTGAGTCATACCCTAAGGGCCTAAAAAGAAAAAATAGACCAAATAAGACAAAACAAAAGTCATATTATACATGATGCCCCCTTTTGGTCAATTTAACTGTAAAATTATCAAAAATAATCCCCCTATGACTAGTTTTAATCATTTTCTACATTTTAGGGTAAAAATAAACAAATGCAGATAACTCACATGTTCATGACCCATTCCTCTTGCTGCTAGTTGTGCTACCATTATGACTGAGTACTCTTCAATTTGACTATATTATCATGTGAAACTATCACAGGTAATCCAAATCTCAAAATTTCACTAAGTGGGTAAGTGAAAATGCTTTCTAAAAATAGTAATTCTGATATATATAACATGTTTTCTAACATTGTTTTGAGTGTGTGTTTTATAGGGTGGGAGAATTCGCACAGGTATATTTCTCCTACCCATGGACATGGTGAGACATCTTGTCGTTTTGATTTAGTATATTTTGTTGATTATATCTTTATCTGCACTTGATTCCAGTTTTCTCTTGCAAGTGGTGGGAATCTTGGATTGGCGTAATTTCAACACATGGGAAAGTAAGGTATAATTTATAACTTTCTGCAATATAGTAATAGCCACATCCAACTATTTCATTGTTTGTGTTATTTTTTTTAGGATAGAAGAAATTTCATTGTCTGTGTAGTTTTATTTATTTATTTCCATAAACCGGAAAATACTCAAAAACATAGATTAAGTTTGTTAGATTTATTTATTTATTTTTATTTACTTTCATTTAAAAACCTCTAAAAATACAAAAAACAAGTAGGTTAGATTAATTGTATTCATTCAATTTAATAGGTTTCATTTCTTAAATTAATTAATTACACATAGATTTAATTAAATCAAAGGAGAGTAATTAAATTTGTTTAATTTAAATATGTTTGCATTCTTTAGTTAAAATAAGAACGCGGATTTAATTAAGATAGAGATAACACAAACTCCCTACGATTCCTTAGTGGCTTAGGTTACATGAACTTAGCTTTAGCCTCCTTCAATTTCTTTATGTGTTTTGTTTTTTTCTGTAACTACCTATTCCATGTCCACATAACCATCTAAGGCCCAAGAAAACCTATACAAAGATTGTGTGACCCAACACTACCGCAACCAAGGACTGTTATATAATTGACCAATATTGATCACGGCCTTAGACAACTGATTTTCCAGACCACTCATATTCCACCCAACATCATCCAGTAATTGATTACTTTGAATGATGAGGCAGATAACACCAATGAGTTCTGGGAAAAGAAACTTAGTAGAGACTATATTTTTCCATTCCCCATCTCTCATCCCATATTCATGACCATCTCTAGAGATGAATACATTAGAGACAAAGGATGATTCCCACGTGTCCCACAACCAATTCGAGGTTTATTTGGCCCTATAGACAATGATCATTCCATTTCACCTAGGCAAGTTAAATAGGTGTTCATTTCACTTAATGAGAAAATACCCATATTGCTAGTTGAAGACATATGTTTTCCTTGATTTGTCCTGTATATGGTTCCCATCTATCCCACCTATTCCTATTTATCCATTCCCTATTCATCTATCCATTCCATCTCATATATCTTGGCACGACCTTGGGATCTTGCGTGCGTCTAGGAGTCACGTGTTGATTCTCATGCATACAATCACCCATTTAAATGTTTCAACCACGATCCCACTAAGACACTTCCTACTCTAGCATCTATTACCACCTATGAACCACAAACCATGGATACTCCAGCTCATTTGCCACTACTTGAAAGTGTTATTTGCATGCTATATATTGTCCCACCTACACCATCACCTCCCATTGCTTCTACTACTACTATTATTATTTATTGGGGGCCTGTCCAAACACTGGATTTCATTCAATCTCCTTCACCTTCTCATGAGCAACCTCCATTAGCACATCCTCCATTTACATGTACACTTTTCATGAATAACTCTTATTGGGAACACATTCCATTTGATCCTACCTGCTTTGATACTATATGCACACATAATAAGTTGACTCGGATAGGAATTATAGTTGACAACATCTTTCCTCCACCTCATCATCCTCATATTTACCATGGATTTATTCACATTATCACTTCTTATGGTCTTCACATCTTTTATCTCGTAGTATTTCTTTCACGTGTTCCTAGTACGTCTCCACTTACACTCGGACAGTCTTGGCTTGATTACATTGGGGGCACATTAGACCTTGATCATATTGATATATCATTCCCCATGTCTTTTTTTCGCATTTTCATTTACAATAATTCATTTCTCGGCTATTCACAAAATCTTACTCGCTGGTATACACATGTTTGTCCACTACCTCCTTTCACCGAAAAAGAATACATTGTGGGCATGTATAATTTATGCCGCAATGGATCCTTACTTGACCAACCTGACACTATCACTTATCAAGTCTCAAATACTTCACCATTCAGTTTTGACCATGAAAATGATGGCCTCTTAGATGACGTTACTTGATTACTCTTATCATCACACACTTGGGGGGGGGGGGGGGGGGGGACATCATGCTTATTTCTCCCTAGCATTGACATGTGTCTCATACTATCATCACTACACATCTAGTCTCTTACAAAGAACATACACATCTTGATACACGATCGTATCATCATTTCCTGATGATGCACTCTCGTGCCTTGGTTCACACTTGACTGTTGAGGGCATCCTATACACATGAACCTCACACACTACATACTACATAGCTGATATAATCATAATACACTCTTCTCACGTATATCTATCAATACAAAATTAACACAATAGTAACACCTACTCTTCGCACATATTCAACACAACATACAACACACTCGACATATTCACAATATACAACACAATTGACATATTTACAGCATACTACACACTTAGCACTTTCACAACATACCTCTCTTATAACACATATCTCTTGTGCATAATCAACACAAACATCTTACACACTCTACGTGTTCACGCCACACTACATACTTACTACTTTCACGACATATCCTTCTCATATACATATGACACAACCTACTATAAGCTCAACATACATCTATATTGTACACATTAAACACAATGCTCTCCACATTCAACATGTTCATAACATATCTCTTTCAACATACTCATTACACACTACACACGAGGCATGTTCCCATAAGAAACACATTACACGGTCAATATATTCACAACACACTACACAACCAGTGATCTCACGACATATTTTTCTCGTGCAACCTACTACACAATCAATACATTCAAGACATCTTTTCTCTCTTGCACATAATAAACACAACCCCTTACACATCTGGCGTATTCACAATACATCTCTCTTATGCTCAATCAACATGACACATTACCCTATGACACACTCTAGTTCCATGGTCCATACTCAACTGATGAGGGTCTATATCTCAAATGGACTTCATTACACTCGTGTTCATTCACTCACTCACTCATACACACTCTATGCTCTACGCTTTATCGATCATATCTTTCTAGCGCATAACTCAAACCATTTCCCAATGACTCTCTCTTGTTCTACGGTTCATTATTGACTGCTAAATGGGCATGTATTAATGAACCTTATCTCATGTATACTCATTCACATTCACTTGAGAGGCACGAAAATTCTATCACATTCACTTTGCATTCCATGTCATCTACACTCCATAACATATTGCATATCTTGGTAACATTTAGTATTGCTTACATTTACTTGTTACATGTACACTTTATTACAAATGCTAGATATATATTTTGTATGTATTTATCGTATCCTACACACATGCACACTCACTTACTTTCTAGTTGTGATAGAAAATTCTACATATCCAAACACGCAGCATGGATGTTTAGCGTAATACCTCTTGCCAATCCCACAGCAGCTTTCTGGGGCATCCACTTTTGTACAATACAAGTGTTATTGTTTCATTTTTCATAGCACACCAAAATAAGATTATACACGCTTTGGCATAATTTTTCTCTCTCTAACATGCTAATGCATGCTTCATGTGTAGCATCTATCTTGCAGGTCTATTTGCCACCATGGTTGTCTACTATGTTGTTTTTTATTGTCTTCTACTATATGTATGATATTGTTTGTGGGTTATTCCCTATGTCTTGCTTATTCTTTGATTGTTTACGATTTCTACGACCTTGTTTATCTTGTGACATTGTGAGTGATGTCCCATGTTTGAAATCCACTTTTTGTGGTTTACATTGTCTTCTTACATCTTAGCTAATACATTGTCTTATTGTTTGTTAGATTACATCTTACATGTGTGTTTTTATTTCTTGTACTAAAAATTTTCTCCTAGTCACTTTGTTTGTGTGTGCCTTGGTTTCTACTAAGCACACTTTGTCCCCCTGCAAGGCATTAGTTTCAGCATAGCAGTCGATCCTCCTTTGGGTTTTATACTCCTCAACAACATCGCATGCACCCCAAATGAGGGGGGCATCATTTGGGTGAATTAGTAACCCCATATAGTAGTTCACAGTCATAACACATCACATTTTAGTACTAGTACAACATATTTTTCAGTCTCAAACAGGGCTTAGAATCAGACTTGGGTCCTCAGCATGACACAAAAACTAGTGCCCAGACCCGAATAGTAGTGCCTGGGAGCCCTTAACCCTTCCTGGATGCCTGTGACAAGAGGGAAGTTACACAACATTTCTCAGTTGAACATAGTCTACATTACTTCACACATCATCTTTTACATGGCACGCAATCCTTAGCACTCAGCATGCATGCACTACACAAAAAATTTCTACTTTCACATTGGATCAGAATTTTTCAAATTGGATCAGATTTTTATACACCATTTGTAGTGGTGTTCACATCTTCGGGAAGTAGTTAAAGGTTGGAGGATGACACCAGACTTTTATCCTTACACTTCTTCTAGTTCTTGGCATGAGATCACCGAAAAAACTCACATCCAGTGCAGCTGGCGTGAAATCACCCAAAAAACTCATTCTTCTACATCATCTACAAGATCCTTTATATATATTTTCCTCATCATGTATCAGGTGCACATGTTCCTTTTTCAGATTTTAATTACTTTTTGCTCATATACACGCGTGTTTGAATACTTTTTCATTCTTCTCTTTTGCAGGTCTGTCCTTATGGGAAGTGGTAGTCACATCACATAACATCATCACATCAACAACATCAATCACACCAGCATCCACGTTGACAAAAGATACAATCACGACATCTACACATGTATTTCCGCCCTATGTTCATCATCATCATCACTTTTTACACTTGTTCGTCTCTAGTTTCCACGCTCCACATTTTTATGATTCCATGCTTTCTCTTGTCTATCGGCACACTTTTCGCCATCAATCTACATGCTTATCAAGCATGCATCTTCTATCTACTTTATGTTATCGATATTTCTCTCAACAACATAAATTGGGGGCAATAATAGACACTAAATCACACACTTTGGGTATTTATTTAGTCTTGATTAATACTACTATTCATATGATTCCTAAGTAAGAAAATTACTAATTAACCCATGTCCTTGGCCATCTTTGTTTTCTTTCTGTTGCCACTTTTTGGTCTTACACTTTTCTATCCCATTATGTCTTTTCATACTTCAAAATTTCTCATCTTTGACACTAACTCCCAGCCAGGATGTCATGGTAAGGTACCCCCATTCCCTTTGGGCGCCATTGACTTCTTTGTACTTTTTTCACATCTTTTGGGTCCTTTTTATCCGTTTAGGCATCTTATCTTTTCTGCAGTCAGCCTTTTCAGAATTAATTATGAAATTCAAGCAATGGAATCATATAAATATAAATTTATGTGATCATAATAAGGGACCAAGCACTAAGCATTAGCTACCACCACCTAAGGTTGCATCTAAAGGCATTATCAAGATCATTCAATCATCCACCTAGCATCCACACAAAGGCAAGGGATTTCACTCTTCTACATATACTTCATAGGAGGGGAAGTTCATTCTTTCATGCACACATCTATTTACATTTTATACATCTAGCTACTTTCTCATTATCAAGTGTGGCATGCACAAGATCTAGCTAGGGTACGATTTCTACACATGTGCATAACTACATTGGGTCTGAAATATAATGCAACGCTCACTCATAAGTTAACTTTTTTTACATCTAAGGAAATTCCAAACCCTTATTTGTATTATTTTTATTTTGGTACTTGATGCACTTTTGAGGGTTTTGCAGGTTATCAACGACATCGGTGATCATTGTGTGACATACTAGCAATAAGAAGCAAAGGACAACAAACATCTTGCGACCATTTGAAGGAGGTTTCCTGAGGGTTTTAGCAATCACATGTGTTTAGAGTAGGTATTTGGTGCCCACATACACCCCTAACCCATTTTAAGTGCCCTAGTCTAGACAAATCTTCTGGTCATGCATTTTTCTGAGGCTTTGTGTGACACTTCTCCCTTTTTGTTCATCAATTCATTACTTTGGCACAATACAGATTTGATTGGGAATTAGCTAAGTCTTCTTATCTCCTCTTTGCAACTAAGGTTTCATACTTTTTAGCTTTATTTCCTTGGGTCAATTCTGTACTTCATTGCATATTTAATTTACAACATTGTTACATATTTAGATTAGGCATTTTACTCATTTGTGAATATTTTGCTTAATCAATAACCTCACTATATTCTCTAAGCATCATTCCTACCATACCAAAAATTTGTGTGTAGTCCTCTAATGATGTCATGATGTAGTCACAAAATTATGAACTTTAGAAATTTATTTATCTCGGTCTCATACTACTATTTAGAAGGTTCTTGAGTGAAGAAATTACTAATTAAGCCTAGTCTTTTGGCCATCTTATTTTATTTTTATTTCATCATTTCTACACATTTTTACCTACTTTCCCAGTCTATTTCAGCATTTTCCCATCATTTTAGCCTTTTTTAGGATGCCCAGGGTAGTATGGAGGCACATGTCGACGTCCTGGTCCCATCAAGGGCTCCTCTGTCCTTTTCTACTTTCCTGCCACTTATTGGGCTCTTTCTAGTCGTTTCTTCTTCTTATCTTTTTCCTGTTAGGCCATTCTAGGGTTAATATGAAATTAGATCAAGAGAACCCTATAAATATAAGTTATGATACCATAATGAGGGACCTAGAATCATCCACTACTATCACTCATATAGAGTTACATCCATCTATTGCATTTGCATCGACATAGCTCCATCAGCAATGCACAAGCTAGGAAGTATGCATCACACTTCATAGGTGGAGGGATTCTATTCTATTCCATGCACACATGCTATTACATTTTCTACATTTAGTTATTGCTCACTACTTCAAAAAGTGTTACTAGCACAAGAGCACCTAGGGCACAACATGCACACACACATTAGAACTACATTTGGGTCCGAAATGTAGTGCAACACTCAAAGTAGTAAACCCACTGTTATGGCAGCTGAAGTCAATCTAACCCATTCATTCTACATTTTTTATAGTTTTGATACTTCTTTTTGGTCTTTTACAAGCCTTCACATCATCTTTAATTATTAGCGACATATAGCACAGGACAGTGAATCTGATGCAACACACAACGAGGGCTTCGCACCACCCTCCAACCCTATAAGAACTAGTTCCAAAGCTTTTTTGTAGACCCAAGCACCCAGATTGCAGGCTAGATTTGCCATGGGTGCCCCATTCCTATTCAAGGCACCCGCGTCCACTCAGATCTCCCAAATCTAGCCTTTTTAGAACCTATGCACATTTGTTCATGTTCCCAAAATTTACAGTCAAACCTGTGACAATCATGTGTTACCAATTGATTTATTTATTTTCCTTCTTCTTACATATTAGGGTTTCATTTCCACTAGTTCAATTATGTAAGTACTTCATATTGCTTTAACACATTTATTTCTAAGATTAGATTAACTATCCCCCATACTGCCTCTTATTAGTTAATTTTAGTTAATCACTTTGGTGAACCCAATGTCTTCCATGTGTAGGATCCTCTTATTTATTCTATTGTGGGTTTTCAAGTTTATTTATCTGATTTGGTTAAGAGATATCTCAATTGTCAAGTTGTTTTACAAAAATCCTTAGACACGAAATATTATAATGACAATACGCCACCACATGAATTAAGTGTTATGCTTCAGTGCCTATTTTTCAACCCTAGTCTTAATGATCCTCCATCTAATCAACCACTATTGGACTCAATTCAAGCCTTACATACAAAATTTACAACCATGGAATCCATAATCACATCTCTTAGATCTGAAATTCAACATCTTAAGGATGCTTCTCAATCGCATGTTTGTGCTCCTTCTACATCTTACATGCCATTTATGTCCACTACATGTCATTTAGCTAAACCTCAAGACATGTCATTGCCTCTGCCTCTTCTATTTGAGCACAATACTATGCCACATGACATTCTTAATCAGCTCCTTAGTCATCAATTGATTACCCTACCACCTACTCATCACTATTCTCCCTATCAGTTAATGAAATATCAAGGTCGTCCATATTGTAATTATCATCGAATCAATGGGCATAATGCAAAAATATTTACATACTTTTCATCGCCTAATCCCCAGTATTATGCATCAATACCTTATTTCGTTTACTCCAAAACATTCTAATACAAATTCTCAATCCTATTGGGCTCCTAAGTTTGACTCACCTATATCTAATGAGCATCAAGCCACTCCTAAGCAGAAACCTCTCACAAGTAGTTCGCCCCATACTCATCCATGTTATACGGTTACTAATGATCCTCCCTCAAATATTTCTACAAAAGTTCTAAATGATTATTGTATTCATTACATGCGTGATATTGACAACCCCCAATGTGTTCCTAGTGATCCTTCTCCTAGTCAGAAAAACACTTCTCATATTTCTAATGTTGTTTCTTCTCCACCTAATGAGCATCAGGCTAGCATCACTCAAGCAACTTTTGAGAAACCACCTATCAATGTTAGTTCAATAAATCATCCTACTAAGTTGACTATTGAATTACGAATTCAACCTAAGAAACCTCCTTTAAAACTCATTGCAGTATGGCCTCCTCCCAAATATAAGCTCCAACCAATTAAGTTTGTCCCGATAATTATTACTTCTCCTAGTGTTTATGAAAAAAATTCACTCTCACCACCACCAAATAGTTCTAATATAAACCTTGTCCAATAAGGTCCTATCGCACGTAAACTTGGTATTTGGTAGGTGACTCTTGTCACTCTACCCTCCTGATGACACACTCATATTCTTATGGTTCTTATATTACTGTTGAGGAGTATTTTACACTAAAGAACCTCGTTTCATCTTGCATTAACATCTTTTTCTATTATATAATGTGTGTATCTACAATAATCTATCTCTCATTACGCATACAATACAATCTCCCATCATGGAATCAATCTTATGAACTTTATAGTACTTCACCACATTCATAAATCATTTATCAAATCGTACACACATTATCATACACTTGGGGGGCATAACATCCCACATCTCCCCTTAATCTTACCACCTATGCATATCTCACTTTTTCATTCTCATACATCAATATCATAGTGTCTGCATACTCATTACACACTTTAGTGTCATTATTACCTAATGAAGTACTCTTGTGCTTCAGTTCACTCTTGACTGTTGAGGTATTACAATTACAATGAACCCCACACACCACACTATAGGCATTATACATTGCATTTCATCACACATATCATGTGATAATACTCCATACATTCTATATTCTATTTCTACAACCTCTTGACATTCTACGCTATTCATACATCACACATTTCTACTAGTTTGCCAATCACTACCTAAGTAATTCTACATATTTAGGATAGCCTACACTATGCGTCTTACACATACTACCTACATCATAAGGCTAACTACATACATAGTACGCTAGTTTTACACTGCGCATATCTACATCACAGATATACATCTACATCCTTTGCATAGTTTACATTACATATGAGTCTACCTAAACTTGTTACATTACCTACATTATACATTACTACACACCTTCCATTGTCATATTATACATTACACATGTGTTTTCACATATTAGCATCACATTTCACACACCGCACAGTTTACAAACCATACTCATCACATGGTCATTTCTTCTCATCATGCGTACTACGTTGTCTTCTACGCACTTGCACTCACCACCCTATGATGCACTTTAATTTCTCAGATCCATAATCAACTTGTCGAGTGTTTACAAATCAAATGGACCTTATATTCACCGTACAACATTTCACCATGAGACATTTCATCATGTAACAATCTTAGGCTAGTGACACATGCTATACGCTAAATCGTCACTCACTTTTTCTATCTAGTAATGGTATACGCTTTACACTAGGTCACCATCTCCATTATATCATTTTGTAGTAGTATACACCTTATGTTACATCACCACTCATTGTCATTCATTAAATAGTGATATATGCTTAGGGATACATCATCACTTATCCATTCATCTCATAGTAATATACACTTAGGGATAAATCATCACTCGTTATTTCCTCATATAGTGATATACGGTTAGGGATAAATCATCACTCGTTATCTTCATCATATAGGGATATACGCTTACGCTAAATTGTCACTCGTTGATTCATCAAGTCGTAATATACGCTTTGGTTATAGGGTTCATGCACATCCTTTCTATATATCCCATCTCATCATTGTTACATGCACATTCATCACAGCATGTTAGACACAACAAACACTACTCGACCATTTCCCAATGATGCACTCTCGTTTACGGTTCATTTTTGACTACTGATGGGACAAACAAAATGAACCTTATTACATACAATTCCATCCACTTGGGGTGCAATTCGGCTCCTATCATTCCTTATGTGTATTCCATTCCATCCACCCACAACATATTACATTGTCTTGGGAGCATTTATTCTTGTTTACTAGTGTTGTTACATGATCACTTTACTACACATGTTAGCTTGATTTCATATATGTCATTATCTTTACCATCCACACATGAGCGTTCACGCCATTGTTTACTTTGATCATAGATACATGACTCTTACATGCGGTATGTATGCTCACCTTTTACCTTTCCTACATTGGTCACTAGGGGCATCCAAATTTGTTATCTTCCAGGTGTTATTGTTTCATTTTGTACTTAGCATCTTAAATTTCTTGCTCATGCATACTTTTGACATATTGGTTATTTCTCTGACATGCTAATAGGTGTTCCATGTGCAACACTTGTTTTGCAGGATTACATGTTTCTATGACTACTTACATTTGTTTTTTTACACTTGTTTTTCATTATTTTCCATTGTATGTGGGATTTGTCATGTGTTTGTGTGCACACTTGCTTGTTTTTTGTGGCCATGATGGCCTTGTGTGTCTTGCAACATCGTGAGTGATGTCCCATGTTTGCGACCCACTTTATTTATGTGGCTTACTTTTTTTCTTGTTTGGTAGTTTTCATACATTGTTTGTGTAGATTACACATGTTTTCTATATGCATGCATTGTTTGTTTACACTTATCTTTGGCTAGCCTTCTTGTTTGTGCACGTGCCTTGGTTTCTACCAAGCGCATTCCCTTTCCCTGGGTTTCAAGTCACAGAGCACATGTGGTTGGTCCTCTTTTGGGGCCGCATGTCTCCTATCAACAATATCACATGCACCCCCAAAGAGGGGGGCATCATTTGGGGTTTTTACATACTAACACAAATATTCTACACCGACACGGTTCAGTTTTCTATATCAAGTGGGTTTGAACCAGTCTACGAAGCCCATACAAAATGGATTTTATAGGACATGGTGTCCTTAGAATTTCTGGGAAGCAGTTACATAGGCTTGGAGGTTACAGTGGGTGTGCCTCTCTACACTACTTTGTCCAGTGGCATCGGATTTCCCAAAAAACTAGGACAATATAAAGATATCTTCACACACATTTCAGCAGAAGTGGTTAGAGCTTCGAGGACACAAAGCATTTCCTCCCTACACTTCTTCAGCCAGGGTGGCGTGAGATCACCCAAAAAAACTCATAGTACAGGATATCCTGCTACACTCTTCCTGTCGACATGGATCAAGTGCACATATTCCATTTACACTTTTCATTTTTACATATTTTACATTTGCATATTTTACACATTTTCATATGCATGTGTATTTTACATAGCATTTTTAAACTTACATACATACATATTTGACTACTTGACTGTTTTCTCCTTGCAGGTCCGGCCGTATGAGAAATGAGAAGTCAAATTGGGGGCAACAACAATGAGAACAATAACAACAACAACATTTCACGATAACACATGCTTTACTAACCATGCATGTACGCTACATACCGCAAAAACTACACACACATTTCACCCTAGGTTCACTCTCATCACTTTTTCTATGCGTATTTTTCATCTTTAGTTTCCACATGCTCCTCCATCTTTTTTTTTCATTCCATGCTTTTGTCTAGTCCTTCAGTCGTGTTTTCTACTACACTCTTCATGGATATCAGGTATGACACTTTCTATTTACTTTATGTTACTAAGCTTTCAGCTCACCAACATAAAGTGGGGTAAAAATGTAGTCAAAAAATCATGCACTTTAGACAATATTTATCCCAGTCTCATACTACTATTTAGAAGGTTCTTGAGTGAAGAAAGTACTAATTAACCCTCATCTTTTGGCCATCTTATTCTACTTTTATTTCATCATTTCCACACATTTTTACCTACATGCCTAGTCTATTTCGTCATTTTCCTATAATTTTAGCCTTATCTGGGGCACCCATCAGCACCCTGGTCCTACTAGGGGTGCCCGGTCCTTTTTCTACTTTTCCACCACTTTTTGGGCTCTTTCTAGTTGTTTCTTCTTCTTATCTTTTTCCTAGTTAGCCATTTTGGGGTTAATTACAAAATTAGATCAAGAGAACCCTATAAATATAAATTTATGAGACCATAATGAGGGACCTAGCATCATCTACTACTATCACTCATCTAGAGTTACATCCATCTATTGCATTTGCATCCACATAGCTCCATCAACAAGGCACAAGCTAGGAAGTTTGCATCACACTTCATAGGGGGAGGGATTCTATTATATTCCATGCACACATGCGATTACATTTTCTACATTTAGTTATTTCTCACTACTTCACAAAGTGTGACTGGAACAAGAGCACCTAGGACACGACATGCACACACTCACCAAATCTACATTTGGGTCTAAAATGTAGTGCAATGCTCAGAATAGTAAGCCCACTGTTTTGGCAACTAGGGTCAGTCCAACCCATTCATCTGCATTTTTTATTTTTAGAGTTTTGATACTTCCTTTTGGTATTTTGTAGGTTTTTACATCAGCTTGAATTATTGGCAACATACAATGCGGGACAACGAATCTGATGTGACACAACAAGGGTTTCACACCACCCTTCGACCCTGTAAGAACCAGTTCTAGAGCTTTTTTGCAAAACAAGGTGCCTAGATTACAGGCCAGAGTGCATGTGGGCGCCCCAGTCCTATTCCAAACACCCCATTCCACTCAAATATTGTAGATCAATCCTTTTCGGGACCTCTACACATTCGTTCCTATTCCCGGAATTTCCAGTCAGACCTATTACAGTCATTTGTTATTAGCTAAGTTCTTTCCTTGCCTTCTTTTTGCATATTAGGGTTTCATTTCCACTAGTTCAATTATATAAGTACTTCATATTACTTTAACACATCTATTTATAGTGTTTATGTCCTCCTAAATTAGATTAACTATCCCCCATACTACCTCTTATTAGTTAATTTTAGTTAATCATATGAACATGACATCACCCTCAATCCAATGAAGGGTGTCTTCAAGGTCACTAAAGATAAATTTTATGAGCACATCATTTTTGACAAGTGTATATCTATTGATCTTGATATGGTTGAGTCCATACTAAATATTGCCTTCCCCAACATCAAAATTAATTGAAATTTTTCTTTGGAAATATCGACTTTGTGAGAAATTTCATCTCAAGATTTTCTGAGATAGTCATATCACTTAAGACAATGCTAAAGCAATATTCCAAGTTTGAATGGAAAGATTAAGGACCACCATATTTGTATAAATGAAATAATATATTACTTAGTATCCTATCTTATTCAACCCAAATATGTGTTTTCATTTTTCATCTATGTATTTCCCTTTAGCACTCTTGTGCATCTATTTTGAACCAAAAGAAAGAAGAAACTAAAAGTGAAAGTCCTGTTACATTCCTGAGTTCACCCTTACACAATGCAGAACTATGTTATTGTTCCATTAACAAGTAAGTTTTTTTATATCAAAATGGTGAAAAATTGTACACACTACATTCTACACAATAAGGTAATTTCAAGTATGTTTGATCTCACGATAAATTCCATGTTGATGTAGAAGATCTTAATGATACTTGTGGCAAGTAGATGACCATCCTCCAAGATTTCACCTTGGAAATCTGACCAATGAAGATAGTAAGAGGCAGGGGTCTAAGTGATGTAATGACATAGTTTGATCCAAACCTAGTTTTCTAGCAGTACACAGTTGAATCACTCGCACCAAATGAATGGTACTCAAACATAGTTTATTATTTGCTCAATCAAATATGTCTTGTGCACCTCAATCACACTCAATCTAGAGCTTTGCACATAAAAATTATTAACTTGATGATAAAATTTGGTGTGCTCTACCCCAATAATCATGAAGGAGTTTATTTATGATGCCTATAAAAAAAAACTTTTTTGTAATATTGTGTGACTTCTATGAAAAGCACGGTATTGGCCACTGGTCACAAAATTCTACTACGCACTAAATATTAAGGGTGTGTTATTAATGGGATTTCTTTTTCAATTATGTGCACGCTCGTGTCAAGAAGTGACACACTCTATAAATTTCCACATCAAGGGATTACAATCCATTCTAGCTTGTTATTAAAGTTTGTCCCTTTTCTAAATGGGCAGTGGAAAATTCCTTAGCTTCCCACAACATTATACTTCTTATATTGACCATCGCATGTGTTGAGCAGAGGAGCAACCTTTCAAGAATTGCACAATAGACAAGTATTCGAGTTCATATACGAACACATCATTTCCTTTTGTATTAGCATGTGAGAATGGCCTTTATTTAATTCCGTATAATTCCTTGAATGGGAATATAATATTAAAATTATTACAATATTTTATTCTAACTACTATCCATGACCTGAAACGATCTTGTATAATCTTCTAACAAAAACTTGTTAGATGTTATCAAGAATATCTTGAATAAAAACTAAGCTGATTGGCATAATCAGCTCAAGTGTTCCCTTTTGTTAGACACAACCCGAATCAATTTTGCACTTGACATAACCTCTTACCATCTTATTTATGGACTATACCTTGTCTTTTTAGTGAACTTAGGAATCCTCACATTAAATTTCGTGTAAGAATATTTAGGAGAAAATGATAGATTTGAGACTAAAATATTTAGCCAAATGCAATTGGACAAAAAATAAGATGAATCCCTTACTCACTTCAGTAGGCACCAAGAGGTGCTAAGAATTGGTTTAATAATAAATCAAAATTCAAAGCCTTTAGGATATCCGGCCTAGTTCTACTATGGGGTAAGATGCATGAAAAAGGTGAAACATACAAATTTTAAAATAAAAAAATCTTGGGCCCTTCTAAATTATAGAGATCTTAGGAGAAAACACATTCTGGATCAAAAATTTTAATGGTGAGGACATTCCATTTCCATTCGATGCGTATTTTCTCAATAATTATTTCTATGTGTGAGTCATTATCTGTACAATACCTCAGTGCGCAACACTTTGGTAAGCCCACACCTTGTAAATATTTTCTCTACTTTCTAGACTAGTTTTCCCTTTTGTTTTTCTCTTTTCTTTGTAGCTTTTTTTCGTAATTTTTAATAAACTTGTGCCTTCCTGCAATCCTTAGCATAGTTTTTCCCTTCTCAACAATCCTTTTCTATAATTATTCCAAGTGCTCCTGTTTTGATTTGTGGCTTAATGGCACATTGCTTTGAGTTAAAATAATGGTTGAAAATGATTTTCTCTAACAAGTAATTGTTTTTAGAAATTTTGGTAAGTCACAAAATGACTATTGGTAAACTCTCTTGATCATTTTGTGATTTTAATGCAAGTTCTTAATATTTATTTTAAATTTGTTGTGAGGATTTACAAATATTTTGGCACTCTAAGAGATTCATGCAAAAACTCACATTCATGTTTCCTTTTATTAATATGTGAATCTAGGATTGGTTGGTCATTGTTTTTTTAAGCTCATCCTCTAACCTAGCTAATCTAGTTCCCAACCCAAAAAACTTCAATAATAAAGATAAATCACACAATTTAAAGTGTTTCAAAATATTTTTCAACACACGGGCGATTTTGGTAATCTTTGCTAGGGTTATGGACACTCAACTAGTCATGGAGCAAGGCCTTGATCAGAACTAAATTCCTAATCCTTCCCCTCTGTCCATTCCCATAAAAATCATAAAAATACTAAAATACAATAAACCATGTCCAATAATGTGCATAACGTGAATTTCTCATGCCAAACAAAAAATATTTACATCAAGATAAATAAATCCAAAAGTACACACCAAACTCTCTAAAAATTCTTCAATTCAATATGCTACATTTTGAAGTTCAAGTATTATATTTTCCTCTTGTTTTGGTATCACAAAATCTTCAAGTGTACTCATCTATTTTTAGCATAGCTATACAACGATTCTAAGTTATTTACACTTCATTCAAATAATAGTCTAGATAATTCTCTAGCAAGTTTTCCATTTGTTATTATGTCCAAAACTCACCCCTAATTTCAAAAGTGCAATCGAGGAACCCCTTGGCCTTTCTTAAGGTAGTTCAAATTTGTGCACCAAACAATGTCTTACCTAGGATGCAGTCCCTATTTGCAACCATATCAGCATACCTTAGATTTTATTTCTTGCACACTCCTATTTCCTTATACCTTTTGTGCCCTTTGCAAAAATGATTGTTTTATATTGCGCAGAGAGATTTTGTGAAACAACACAATCCAAAGCACGCACACCAACATAATTGCATCAAATTTCTTAATTGTGTGTCACCATATAATATCATTGTACAATGATTCTTGGCTCCCAAGTTGGTCCTTGTGGTATCCATGTTGAGTCTAAAGTGTACTACAGTCCCTTCACATTCAAACAAACCTTAACATAATATTATTTCATAATTGCACTAAGATTCATACGATTCCCCTTATACTTCGCGACGCTTTCACCCACCTTGCCACTGCACAATATAATTTTTGAGACCCATATCCAATCCATTTCACACTGTACAAATGTTTAACCTCGCACAATCCAAACCTCCCACTTTGTAGTTGATTGACTTGATCCCATGCCTAACACTTAGCTTCATATAGCCTCGTGATCACACAATGTAGTGCACACATATTCACATCAAAGGAAATGTTGGAGGGAATTTTTAAGTATTAATGTGTGGCTTTATATAGGAACATGCAATTTTGCAAACACCTTGTGTGCAATGTAGGTATTTCTCCCCTTATTTAACAATTTACACACAATATTAATTGATCATTCTCCCATTTTATGTGTGCAGGACAACTTTCAAGTCACACAAGGATGGGTGAGCACACATTTAAACTCACAAAGCTATATAAGGACTACACATAGGTCATTTCACATAGAATTGAAATGAGTGCCCCTCTAAAGAGGTACATATTGTGCGAACCCAAGTGTGCTCTCAAGGAAAAATCCCAAATCTACACCCATTGAATAAGGAACCAAGCACGCACCATTGTGTACCACACACCAAAGATGCGTAAAAAATTAAAATGTCAAGTTCACTAGAGGACAAAATAGATCACCTAAAAATCACATTTTTGTAATGAGATGTTTTTCATAAGAACATAATATTTCACTTTGTGCATGTACATGCCATGTTAAAGGTTTATAGTCAACTTAAATGAATAATTTGACTTATGCATCCCTGCATGCCACCCTACATTGGAATTTGGTAGTATGAGAAGATCATATTCAAGTTTGTTCTTGAATCATAGTAGTATTAAAAGAAGATTTTCCCCTTTGCAGAAGATATTTTGACATGTCAGGAACTTCTAGAAAGCCAATTTGGCATTCAATCTTGCATTTACCATGTAATAAATGTTTCACATCATTGCTATGACTAAGCCTACTTGCATTGATGCATGTAAAAATTACTCATCGCCTAGGTTTTCTTATAAATACCTTAAACAACCTCTTTATAAAGGTCCTAGAATTTGGAATAGAAAAGCTTGTAAGAATTTTTATGAACTCGTTTTATCTCACTTTGGCCTCCTTATGTTTGGCCTAAGTTATCATTTGTATGTGATTTGTTTTAGTTTGATGAATGTCAAAGGATCCACTTTATTTATTAACCTTAATATATTTTGATTCAATGACCTAGAAACGAGAGTATGCATCATGTGTGTCTAATGGTGTTGCGCTCAACACTTGGAATTCTAAGTCTTCTCCTCTAGACTCATGCACTTGCCTCTATCTTTGAGTGCATATTAGTTTAAGAGTGGGTATGGTTTTGACAGATCTTGGCACTCAAGTGAGTTAGAGCTTCCCCTATAGATTATTTACGTATTTATCTTTCTTATTTACTCTACTCTCATTTTTATTTTTTTACAAATTTATTAGAAATGGGACTTAAAACTTGTAATATGCCCGTAAAGCTCATTATTTATTTTACAAGTGATACTCATGGCTGAATAATCACATTAATGGATTCCACAAACTAATTATGCTATGAAGGAGTTCAAATTAGTTGTTTCTTTCTTGCAGGATCCTTCATACTAAGCTTGTGATTGATTCCAAGACATTAGTTTCTTTTGGCTAGGTGCACACTAAAAATACCCTCGTGAAAGTCATACAACCACTAGCCACTTTGAGTTACTCCCAAAAACTTATACAACCATCAAGACCTAGTATAATTGAACTTTGGGGAGATCCCTTCATGCACAATATTTTGTGCAACTTTAATTCTCCCATGTGTGCACTCCTTTCAAGCTACCAGTTTATGCAGATATCTCTCTAAGTTGCCGAATTGCACATGTCATTGTCTTCTTCTCAGATTCAACATTCCTTGGCATTAGGAGGTAGATAAAGGTGTGACACTCATGGATATTGATATTGGTTATGTAATTCATCATAACACAACATATATATTCCATAAACTATCTCATTTTATTCAAATATAATTCATCAAATACAGTATTTTTCTCAAGTATAATCTATCTCATACTTTCAATGACATATTATTCCACATACATCATTACACTTAATCATTTATACATACCACTCTCTTATATTCTCTCTAGATTATTATGATCCTACTATGTGGTATAAATATTAGTTACATACATTACATTCCAGCAAGGGACATCTATTGATCATGTTTATAGCAAACTCAGACTCTTCAAGCATTACCATGGTGTACCTTTTTGCACACAACTAGTCAAGAATATGGATACTTTGTATCACCTTACAAAACCATAGATATGTTCATGGTACATTTTGGACCTTTCACATTATCTTCTATTTACTTTAACTCAATGAAGAATCCTATCAACACCACAATTGGGAACTCCAAATAATTTGAGTACTTCAGTAGTGAATCTACTCTATTTTGGATATCCAAGGCATTTTATTGTATTTTTTATTCCTTTTGTGAAGATCCTTTACCATATTATCTAAATAAAAGTAAAAGGGGTAATCTAATTTATGAGCACATGAGGTGCATATTCCAAAAAAAAAATTGTCTTAGAAATGAATTAGGACAATCCTCTAAACACTGACACAGATACATGCGTCAAAGTTCAACCTAGCCAATGGTAAAAAATCATTTCCTATAACAAACATATATTTTGGGTAAAAACATTGTGCCACAATTCATGATTATAACAAAAGATATATTTTGAGTAGAATCAATATCACAAGCTATAGTCGATGACATTAGTCAGAAAAACAAACAAGAGAGGAATGAGGGAAGACAAATGAAGGTCGAATAAGATGAATCAAAAAATATAAAGGTTATAAAATAGTATCACAAGCTATGGTCGGGGACGTTAGTCAGAAAAGCAAATAAGAGATGAATAAGGGAAGACAAATGAAGGTCGAATAAGATGAATCAAAAAATATGAAGGTGGTAAAATAGTATCACAAGCTCTGGTTGGTGACATTAATCAGAAAATAAAATAAGAGAGGAATAAGGGAAGACAAATGAAGGTCAAAGAATATGAATAAAAACATATGAAGGTGGTAAAATAGTTACTCATGACACATCTCTCATGTGTTGACTCAAAATTGGCTCACCACCCCAATCTTGAACATGAGAAGTTATTGTGCCAACAAGTCTTTAACAAAACAAAAATTTATAAAGTATTTTTGATATGTATATAAGGGAATTTTGATTCATAGTTTTATTGAAAATCATGATTATTTTCCTCTCTCCATATCTTTGTAGATCATTGCAAAGACTAGTTGGTATAGACTTTAGCAGTTTTTAGAATCACGTATTTGGTAGAATGCTTATTGCAGTCTTATAAATTTGAGATTTCTTTGAATTTCAAGTGGTCCCTTTATAGAACTCATCAATATATTTTATTAAAATTATTTAGATGGGTGACGTAGTTATTTTTTATTTGTGTAGTTAGAATATTGTTAAAGGAAAGTAATAGTCGAAAACTATTAGTGACATTACCACAAATTTTGGTTTTAATTCTTGTTTTATCAAGGAATGAAAAATTATAGGGATTTTTTTTTCATGTTTTTATCCATTATGGTGAATACAATACCACCTAGGTTTTAACTCGCCAACTATGCCTCAAGGTCTAGATTCCTTTAACCTCGAGCTAACATTAACAAAATAAAATGTTACCTAGGTTTTAACTCACCAACTATGTCATATGACGTATATTTAAGGTTGTTTTAACATTACACATAATAATATATGTCTTCCTCGAAACAATGACGAACTTTCCTGAAATAATCATGGCCTTTTTTGTCTCCTGAATATACTTTTGATATAATTCCACCATTAGCAATTCATGATAAGTTTTATTGGTTATAACAACCACATTGTCTATCAAAAACATGTGTGAGCTTGGTGTATAGGGTGAATCTACAAATGGGGATCCATTTGTGCATAGATTAGGTACATATAACTAAATCCCCTATTGATTAAAAGAATATATGATTATAGTGTCATTGGAGGTGAACCACATTTCCCTATGTGAACCATATAATATTTGGTGCACAGTCCCTAGGATAAATTTCACAAGCCTTATTAAAAATCTTAATGTAACATATCAAAAATTAGATTATGCCTACAAATGTGTAACTACATCTGATTTCATTATATTGTGACCATCGTAGAATCACGTATTTGGTAGAATGATTAGTGCAGTCTTATAAATTTGAGATTGCTTTAAATTCCAAGTAGTCCCTTTATAGACCTCATCAATATCCTTTATTAAAATTATTTTGATGGGTGACATAGTTAATTTTGATTGAATTATTTATGTATTTGGAAGAATGCTAAAGGCAAGCAATAGTCGAAAACTATTAGTGGCATTACCATGAATTTTGGATTTAATTCTTGTTTTATCAAGGAATGAAAAATTATAGGGATTATATTCTTTTTGTCATCTTTTTATCTAGTATGGTGAGCACAATACCATCTAGGTTTTAACTCGCTAATTATGTCTTAAGGTCTAGATTCCTTTATCCCCGAATAAACATTAACAAAAACAATGCCACCTAGGATTTAACTCACTAACTATGTCATATGACTTATATTTAAGGTTGTTTTAACATTTCACTTAATAATATATGTCTTCCTCAAAACAATAACTGACTTTCAAATAACCATGGCATTTTTTGTCTCTTGAATATACTTTTGATATAATTCAACCATTAGTAATTTACAATAAGTTTTATTGGTTATAACAACCACATTGTATATCAAAAGCATGTGTGAGCTTAGTGTAGATGGTGAATCTACAAATGGGGATCCATTTCTCCTATTGATTAAAGAAATGGATGATTATATTGGCATTGGAGGTGAAGCACATTTCCCTATGTTAACCATAGAATCTTTGGTGCAATATCCCCAGGATAAATTTCATAAGCCTTATTGAAAATCTTAATTTAAGATATCATGAACTAGGTTATGCCTACAAATGTGTAACTACATATGATTTCATTATATTACTTTTTGTATTGCTTGGAGTAGAATAATTAGTGGATTTTTATCTGTTTTTTGTCTTATTTTTTTTAGAGATTGATAAAGGATTCGATAAGCCAATGCTTTTTTCCATGTTTAAGAATACGGTTAATGACCATGTTAACTAATCAATTATGAAAAATGGGATCAAATTTCAAGTGGCCATCTTAGAAGAAATTTAATTTCACATGTTCAATGTCATTCAAGTTGTCCATTTTACAATTTCTTAATTCCTAAGGTGTCTTTTGGCAAGTCAATTTACCAATTTCACTTTGTAGTTTCAATGAGTTGTTTTTTTATCTCTATAATCAAAGTTTTCTTTTGGAATAAGTCAACTTGTACAAGAAGGTGTGATGTTTTTGTTTAGGGTTTGTGTTATTTAGAGCACCAAAGTCTTCTTTTGTTTTTTATTATTTATAGTTTTAGAGATTGTTATTGGTTTTAGTCTAAATGAATAATTTTAAATCATCTAAACCTATCTTGGTAGGTCATCATAGATGCCTGAGTGTGTATTTAAACAATTTATTTACATTCTTTTTCCAACCCTTGAAATTAGTTGTAGATGAGTTAAGTAAGATTTTTGGGAAAGAATAAGAAACATTTATGAAACAAGTTTGCTTCACTCTCAATGGGAAGCATATTGCTTTAATTAATAAGATAGTATATGGCTATTGACAAAAAAAAAGGTTTATGTTGCATTTATAAGGAATTAATTTTATTTTCATTCCAAATTTCAGCATCTTTACAACTATTTATAAACCATATAAGTTTAACAACATGTTAACTTAGTTTATACATCAAGGAACAAAGATATATTTGCATCGGCATATTCAATCAAGCTTGCACTTGAATATCTCACCTAAATCACAGTAAAGCCACCTTGAGGATCTCATTTTAAAGAGAATTGTGAGGGTCATATTTGTTGGTGTAAACATGTTCTTGTGAACTAGTTTGTTTGTTACACCTAATAAGCTCATTTGTTTGTTTGTTACACCTAATAAGCTCATTTGTGGAGCATATATATATATATTTGGGAGATATTGTAAATTTTTGTGACTTCTTGGAGTTGTTTGACAAATTCTCTCCATTCTTTGATTTATGGAGATAATCTTATCTTTTATGTTTGGCAAATCCGACCTATTATTTGGGTGAGGATATGTTTCATAAACACCTATTTATTTTATGTTTAGCGGATGTGAAACAACAATATGGTGCAATAATATTTTGTTCTTCATTTTTTCACAACTTACATTTTCTAATTTTTCAAGTTATGTGCTTAGATTCTCATGCTAAGATCTGGGTCTTCACACTTTCAATATTTAATCCAGAGAAATATACTTACATAATAACAAAACATACTCATCTTGCAATAATTCAATAGTAACATGTCACATAATATTAAAAAAAAAAACATATATTATATTAAGGTATGTCACGGGAATATAGAGATTGTACGCATAAATGGTGCACCAAACCCTAAGAAGCATTTAGCCACTAACTCTGAAAAACCAAAACAAGGCTAAGGAAATAACCAATGCTATTTCTTAACGATACGATTTGACTAAATATAAATTTTGATGCACAGGTACCTATATTCCTGTATATATCCCTTCTTATATAAGATTCATAATATGATATATGTGATCCCAGGTAACTCGCGCTCATGTCTCAACTAGTCTTTGTTTTTGGTTTTTTATAGAGCAAATCCTCATTTAATATCGCCCCAAACTAAAATTCGTGTTCAGACTCAGACACGGTTCTGATTTCCATTTAATAATATATATTTGTAAAAACATCAAAATATTTCCTCCACAGAAGGGTCGACTTATCCTCGAAGGACCATTACATCAATTCTAAGACACATTTCAAACAATTTCTACATCTTGCTAGTCTACCTTACGTTCAATCGAACTCAACATCTGTGCCATATGCTGCACAAAGCTGAATTAAAAGTTAGGAGCGCCCTATGCAATAAGTGAAGTGGACGTCTTTCTTAAAAAAATTGTTGATAATTTTTTGACATCAAATACATAAATAAAGTTACGTATATTATCATTTTTTAATTTAATATCATATTTTAAAATTTGTATTTACAGATCATAATAAATCACTAATTTAGATAAATTGATTTATAACAAATAAAAATATCCTATAAATTTTTCAAATAAGGATAAGTAATAATTCATGGATGGAGAAAATTAATGACAAGAGGTGCTTAGAATGCAACAAATATATGTTTTAATACAGGATTCGTCACTCATCTTATTTTCCAATATAAGTAGGTGATGGGACTCAAAATTGAACAAAACACCATTTTTTGCAAATAATTATATGTTCTAATTATAACAAAAATAATGAAAATATTTAAATTTAGGCACCCCCTGACTGCTAGCACCCTAGGCAGTTGCCTAGTCTACCTAGGGCTTAATCCCCCCTTGCATATGCATTTTTTCTTACTTCATAGCACCCTCTGGATTTGATTTGTCATCAATCTCAACAAGGCACAAATCTCTTAGGAAGTAGATAAGGTATGGAGGTTGCAAGAGGAGGCTATTCTCCCAGTAAAATGCATCGCCCTACATAAAAACATGCATACATCCATCTACTGCTATGTGGCAGCAACCTTCACAATTAGTTTTTTTTTTGAAACTTTTGTGTTGAAAAACACATTGTTGCTTCCGGGTTTTGAACCAAAGACCTCTCATGTAACAAAGTATGTTCCCACCGATTCCACTATCACTTGACACATGCAACTACATCATTCAAAACCTATACATTTAAAAAAATCTGCCCATGGTTTGACTGGATTCGGCGAGGTGCTCACATGCATAGTACACATGTGTTGATGACGGGGCATGGATGTAGGGTGATGCATTTTATCAGGAGAATAGCCTTTGCCAAGGTTGCATAATCTATTATTCCTCAATCCTTGTGACCAAATTCAAACCAACGTCAACCTCGGGAACATCAAAAGATAGC
Organism: Taxus chinensis; assembly: GCA_019776745.2. Taxonomy (NCBI): domain Eukaryota; kingdom Viridiplantae; phylum Streptophyta; class Pinopsida; order Cupressales; family Taxaceae; genus Taxus; species Taxus chinensis. The sequence goes on along the minus strand of CM034151.1, from coordinate 289,143,985 downwards.
AGAGGAGATGTCAACTTTGTCAACCTTTGTAGATCTACGTCCACATATTTTTCTCTTGAGATCAACTCTTCCACTAGGATATGACACCATTGTTCAGATCATGTTCACAAATCCCTTAGAGGATTGATATCCACCTATCCAACCCCTATAGGTCCTTCATCTTACTCACATTTCATCACTTCACGGATGCCTCTACTAGAGGTTCTACTTCTTTCTACGCTCTCTTATTCTTCTTCCCTCTCAATCACACAAAAGTCTTGTATCTATCCAATAGTTCTTATAATTTTGAATCATCCATCTCCTTAGGTGAACTCTGTGCTAGAGTTTTGTGATCCGGTCTATGAATTACTTGCATGCTTATCCTTACCCTTAAAAGGTATTATTATCTAAAATAGCACCCCATGCTATTTTAAACAACCCATCCAAGTTTCATACTTAAGCGGCTCCATATTAAAGACCAACAAAATGAAGGAGTTGAGGATTCAATGTTCCACAAAAGATTGGTCAAATGTTGTTATGTGGACTTGAAAATTTTGAAAATTATGTGGATTTAGTTGAATTCCATGCAAAAAAGCACGTAATCCGCTTAGGAAAATTCCTGATGCAAGGAAAAAGTGACAAGGACAATGCATGAAAAAAAACAAGCAAGTTTGAAAGCGGCTAAGGTTGGAAGCCGCAGAAAAAAGAACTTAGTGTTTTACAAACATCAAAGAAGTAGTATTCCACGAAGTTGACAAATTTGTGACACTTTTAAATGCCGTATAAGGAAAAGGCCATAAGGGAAAAGAGATGTAGTGTTGTGGCATGTAAAGAAGGTAGGTTGGATACATAATACATCAAGGCCACCAAACAAAGGAACATAGTGGCGGGTGGGAAAATCTATGATGTAGGGAAGAAGACCTCAACAGTATAGCAAGAGCATTAAATGGATAAGTGTGGAAGATTTGAAAAGGCATGGGACATGAGGAGCTGCTAAATAAAAGAGACAGTCACGGATCGAGAAAAATCATCTAAAGTTCATGGGGCGTGACAAAGTCGCACCTATTTTGAACCAAATGTTCAACTGCACCACCATCTCGGATTTAATTATGAGTGGCGTCATCTTCTTGCACTAGCAATATAATGGCGTGCACTTAGAGTAATGTCATGCACCCATAATTGACCTATGATTGGTCCTTGGGGTGGGTGGTTGTTTTCATTGATCACTAGATGCGATTGATCTCTTCTCCCTTCTCTCTAAAATTCTTTAAATGTAAGTGCTTTGGCACATAATACGGGTTCTTTTCTGATGAATTTACAAGTCCTCCTTGTGATCTTGTAAAACTCTTGCTTGCAGCCTCTGTAACTCACATATGGAGATTTCTCACATCGGCTCTGTGTCGATAAATGGTTAAGTTTTTTATATTAATTCAAGTGTGGCTTCATTTCTTTGAATAATTCACGTGTAACGTGAACATCTTTGTCCTCTTGCATGCCTTCATTCTTTTCCATTTTATTTCTTTCCAAGCTATGTGCATCTCTTAAATTTTCACTTGCGTGTTCACATGTGTGTCTTTTAGAGTCAAAATCAGTCCATTTTCTATTTTGGTGCATCACCTCCTTTTTATTTCAGTTCTCTCGCTCTCACACCATGTCTCCTTGGATTTTCTTCATTTAGGATTAGATAGTGTTAGAGTAGAAGTTGGTTAGAGTAGTTGCAGCAGACTGGGGTGAGAGGAACCAATACTTTCACCTAAGGTTTGATCTTGATTTCCCCACACTTTTGAGATCATTCATGTTTTCATTGAAATGTTGAATTCCCTATTTAGCAAGGGTGTGAATTTCAGCAACAACAAGTAGCATCCTTGTCAATTATCTACAACACTTTGTTTTGGCAACTTACTTTGAGATGTGAATCCAAACATTGGGCTATAGCCTTCTTTGCATCCCCAATAGGAATATTCAACTTATTGTCTTGATACTTAGGTTTAATTCAATGGACGGTGTCAATTTATTCATTGTTAATCATCACCCGTAGTTTCACATCTTGTGAGATATCTAATGACTATGCTATGACCTTAATCATATCTCATATGTTGGGATATGCACGGTTGACTTGTGGCTAACATAATCTCTTAACATATCATATATCATTTATTTATGCTTTCATATTCTTAGTAGGTCGGCCTAAGTGGTTACATAATCATGGCAGGGTACATATATGAGTTAGTAACTAGTAGATCACCATCATATTGAGCATTTGAGTCTTCTTGTAAGGTATGGAGGTTGCCCCTCAAATCAAATACGTCATTTATACTTGCATATTTGATCTTGTCTCTCTATTTTGGTGTTCTTTGGTGTTTTATTATTCTTGATTTTTGCTAAAATTAAGTCAAATAACATATTTTTTAGGATTTGGCTATATCTCACAAAATGTTTTGAATTTGTCTACAATTTATTAATTGAAGATGTGAAATTATTCAAGTAATCTTCTCTACCAATTTCAAGGCTTTTTAACCTATATTGCAAATGTTTATGCCATTTTAGGGTTTTCATAAATTTACTCCATATGCTTAATTTTTTTAAATTTTTAAAGTTTTTTACATTTTCATAAATCTTGTAAAAATAAAATAGTAGGGGCTTGTTATTTGTGTTTCTATATATTTAGCCAACAAACCATACAAAACCCTAAATTCCTACCCTAATACTTGCACCCTAAGACACAAACCCTACATCATGACAGGGAGATCAACTAGAGCCCAAGGGAAGGGGCAATTCACTCCAGGAAGGACTCCAAATAAGGAAGATATGGATTCTAAATCTTCAGCTTTTGGGGTATCGAAGGTTGTCAACCAACTATAGGAAAAGGTTAAAACATAGGTGAATGAAGATGACCTCAACTATGACATACAATCACTAAAGGGTGAATTGGCAATGGATTTAAACAACAGCTTGCACTCAGTTAAGGACGAATTAAAGGCATAATTTGACAATATCTTACTCTCATTGATGAGTGAATTGACAACCATTAACTCATTTGTGTCTACTTTCATGAATTCTCATTTGGGTCACACAGGATACTCAATTAATGCACTCTGAAATCAACCTCAACGCAAATAAAGTGGATCCTCTACTTGACCAAACCAAGTTGGATCTTTTGTAGACACAAAAATCTGCGCTAAATCATCATTACATCTTGTTTTTGTTAGTTTTTATGTACATGAGTTTTGGACAATGAAACAAGATATTAGTGGCATTAGTCCTTTGTTGATTTTCTTTTTGTTACTTGATAGAACTTAACCATTTGCTATTTTACCCCTTTGATTGGATTTTAATCCTTTTTACAGAGATCTCTAGAAATTTAATTTTATTGTTTACTTTTATCTAAGCCTGGTCCAAGACCGTACAATAGGGTCAAGACCGTACCATACGATCATTGTCTTGACCCATTGTGTTTTTCACTTGATTTATCTTCATGGGCCAATTTATCATCCCTTTGTCTTTGGGATTGTATCTTTTGGCTTGGCCTTTCTGGCCTCTAAGGTCTTCATTTCAAATCAATAACTCATATATATACAAGACCAACATAACCATTTATCATTTGGAAATCACCTATCTATCTACCACTTATTAAGCTAAGAAATCAAGGAATACATATGCATACTACATACACAGCATAGGAGGGCATAATTTTAAATTTATCATCTGTACACAAGGGATTCTATTCAAATGAAGTAGCATAAACCACTATCATTGTTGAGGCATAAGGGCCAACCTAGGTCAAGGGATAGTTAGATGCACTTTTACACAAAGCACTGGGAGAACTACATTGAGTCTGAAATGTTGTACAACGCTCGGTGATTCACTAGTGGGCTGACCACCAAGGTCAATCTAACTCAAGCATATGAATCTTTATTTTTAGAGCGAATGATTGTGTGAGTGTGCTACAGGATAGTTAGGGTTTGTTTTACAAGTTTCAAGTGTGATATCTAGGGTTTCATGTGAAGTTGAAGATATCAAAGAGTGACAAATAGTGACATTGAGCGACACTGAAAGTGACAAACTCCAATTATCTGAAGGTCAAAAAATGTAGGATTAATCCAATATTGTACCATATAATCTTGACCCCTTTTGTATGGTCTTGACCTTATGATTCCACAACTCCAGACAATGATTGTTGTAAGTTTCAAACTCTTCATGTTTTAAATCATGTGTACTTGAGTATATGATTGATTGTTGTGATCTAAGTTGCAAATTTGTGTGCTTTTAGTAGTGTAATCAAACTAATTAAATTGACCTAGAAACTTAATTAAAGTATAAACATCTTCTAGCTAGTGACAAAACATTATTCCATAAGTGGAAATGCATATGTTCAATGAGAATGATCAAGTGTCACCTAGATCAACCAAATAGAGATATTTTTTGTTGTGTACCAAGTTCCAAGTGGACATAAGGTGGTAATGGGATCCTTGTATCCAAAACCTAAACAGTTCATTTGGTACCTATGGATGTGTGAGCAAAAGAAAAATAAGGGCCTTCATGTTACATGGTCATTTTTTACAGATGAGCTCCGTATGCATGATAGTAATAGTGTTGCAGAGAATTATTTTAGCTAGATAGAAAAGTTACAACAAACAGGGACAATCAAGGATTATGTTCAACAATTCCAAAAATTATCCTTACGAGTAAATGGCATCTCAAAGGATCAACTAAATGATCTATTATTGGGAGGTCTCAAGGATAGCATCCAACTTCAAGTTTGCCTACTTAATCCAAGTTCTATATCAAAATCCATGGTAGTTTCTCATCAAGTGGAGGAAAAATATATGGTCAAATGAAGGACTCTCACTACTAATAAGGAGCATATGCTTCCAACACAATCATTCCCTTAACCTATATGATTGACTCCTCAACAAATCGAAGAGAAACAAGCAAAATATCTATGTTTCAATCGTGACAAAAAATAGAGCAAAGAACATAATTGTGTGGAGATGAATTTTTTATACATTGAAGGGCCCAATGAGGAAGAAGAAGATGATTTCGTTTCTGGTACATAAGAAGGGGATTTGGAGGTCGATGTTGAAGAATCTCAACAACCACCCCTTGCCATGCAATTGCATGCATTACCACCCCACAACCTCTCAAGGTTGTCAAGTTTGTGAAGAAACAAAGGGTAACAGTAGTAATTGACTTGGGAAGTACTCACAATTTCATTAATGAAAAGAATATGAAACTTATATTTTACTATGAAGTTTTTGATATCCATGTTTGGGAAGTATTATTAACAACATTTAGGATACATGAGAGCCACTATGAATTTCTAGTGATGTCTTTTGGCTTTACAAACGCACGATCTATATTCTAGAGTTTGATGAATTCTATCTTTCGTCCTTTTCTACAAAATTTTGTTTTGAGCTTATCTGATGATATCTTAGTCTATAGCAAGACATGGGAGGAACACCTACATCACATAAATAAGGTTTTGGAAACTCTTGAACAATGACTTTATGCCAAGCCCTCTTAAGTGTTCTTTTGGAGTTAGGGAGGTAGAATACTTGGGTCTTATTATTTCCTATGAAGGTGTAAAAGTAGATCCTCACAAGATCAAGGCTGTGGTGGACTAGAAGTTACCTAAAACCATTAAAAACATTAGGGGATTCTTAGTCCTTACAACTTTCTATTATAGATTTGTGACGAATTATGGTAGCATTGCAACACCACTCACTACTTTATTGAAGGAAGACTCTTTCCTTTGGAATGAGGAAGCAACACAGACATTTGAGACACCAAATAAGGCCATATGTACCACTGTACTTTTTGTTACCCCAAATTTATCCAAAACCTTCATTTTTAAATGTGATGCTTAACAGTATGGTATAGGTGTAGTACTCATGCAAGAGTGTTGTCACATTGCATTTGAGAGTCATAAACTCAAAGGTAAGAATATATTAAAACCAAATTATACTCAAGTTCCACACCCTTTCACACTCACTAAGGTAATCATGTGGACTAGTATCCCCCACATATACTGGAATCCCTTTCTTCACATTACTTCTCCCAAACCTTATGTGCATGGATTTTTTGACATGCATCCAACCCAGGAAATACGATATACATAATCCACCAATGGGTAGCAATGTCCTTCATAGTGTGATTTAACGCAAAAACTGTGTCTTCTTCCTTGGGTAAAGAGGCTTCCAAACCCACCACGTATGCAAGAATAGCCATCATACTCGAGTAACTTCTCTAAGGGACCTTTACTTCTCATCACCAGTGTTTCCTATGGTGTTTCCTTCAGAACCCATCTCATCATAAATCCCTAGTCACTCACAATCTTGCGATCTATACCACTTTTAATTGTCCTATCTATTTTCTTTTGCTATTTCATAACACCAACTCATTTATTGTCAATGACTTCTTATTCTTCCATAACCCACTTTTTGCAAGAAACGCTGGTAGTATCAGATATTGATTGCCCACTCTACCACCCAACTCGCAATCATATCGTGGGTCAAGATAATCCTTATCTTGTATAGTTACCTTATAGATGTTGATTTCTTCCTCCATATCTACACTCTCAACGCACAGGTGTCCCATGAAATCATCTAATGGTATCACAATCGTTTGTATGTCCTTCTCAATACTCATTACTCTCTTCTTAAACCTCATATTTGTATGATTATCATAGCGATGACGACAACCAAGCAAAGCAAGGAAATTGTCCTTTTTGGTGATATCAATCACCTCAAAATATGCACCAAAGTTTACTCCCATAATGTCTAATTGTGCCCCACACAGAAGCCCAATGGGCCTTACCTTGGTCTTGTTCACCATTATCAATAGAATCGAGGTGGGCTCTAATGCAAGAATTCTTAATCTTCTCCACGCATCTTTATTTAGAATATTTACCTCAGCCCTTGTATCAATTAGTATATTCTTGATATCTTGTCCATTTATTTGCACTTCAACAACATTTCCTTGTAATAACCCATCTGATTCGCAATACACAAAAAAAATTATGCTCATAATCTAGCCTTTTTGCTTAGCCTCAAGAGTATGTTGAAGCCAAGTCTTTAACAAGGGAAATACTCCTTCCTATTTTATCATTGCAAAAATCTCAGTTAACTCCACAATTTCTTTCAACTTCGAGGCCTTGTGCTAATACTCCCTCATCTTTGCTTCCATTTCTCAAGTGACTAACATTTTTCCTTGTAAATTTCTAATCATCATTTGTGATTTGATTGACATATTATTGTAAGTCACAACATCAACTTATGGTGGTGGGGCGCTCTTGGTTTGCATGTTCACTCCACACTATGAAGTAATTTGCACTTTCACATCTTCTCAAACATCTTGTGAGGCTATCAACTTACACCTCCAACTCTTCCCTTGTTAGACCAACTTCACAACTCATATGGCCCAAGCCTTCTCACATTCCTTAATCTTCTTTAAAAATATATATGAACATTCTTCTAGTGTATGGCCTTCCCCACGATGCACACAAGTTAGAAAAAACATCATACAATCGCCATGATAGTGATCGAGAGCTCCAAGCTTAGAGCATGAGCCCTGAAATCGGCCACCACTTCTTCCACCTCTTTGGTCAGCAAAATGACCTTCATACCCCTAGTTTCAAGGCAAATACGAAGGAGAACTCCCCTACCTTGAATCTCTACATAAATCTTGGCATATTTCTTCAATTATTTTACAATTTACGGTATCATGTGTGTTATCCATGCAGACTTTACACCATGTTGTCTTTATCCATTTCATGTGTTGAACCACAAGGCGATCTCACATCTCGTAATCCTCGCATACTTCACAGAAAAATTTTGCAACTTATATTATGCACCGAATGTTTTCTCCCCTAGTTTTCCCAATCACGTTGCAATTAATACATTATTTCTCTGGTTCTTGTGATGGTTAGATGATTGAAGAAACGATTTTCTTTAATTGGCTTGTCATCATAGAGATCTACACCTCAAAGAATGGACTCACACCAATGTCAATACTACTAGCATATTCTATCTGAAAGTTGCATCTAGAGCTTTATGTGGATCCATAAAGTTATTCATTGCAAGTTGTTTATGGAAAGGGATCAAGAACCCTCCCATAAACCACTACGCATGCTATAATGAATGGATATCATATGGGATCTTTGATAGTAAGGTTTTAAAACATGTATCATATGTCCGCACACTTCATTTTCCCCTACTTAATATCCTTCAATGCAGAAACACTTTCTTGCTCGAACTCGGGGATGTGAAACTCTCTCAAGAAGGTAGTCTTCAACGCATCAAAATCCACCAGAATTTGGTTATGGTTGTACTTTATATACCAAGTATGTGCATGTCCAAGCAAAGGTCAATGCAAACTGACTTGTCTTCACCTCCTATGAGGTTATACCTTTAGCTTGCCATGCAATTTCACGCCTATGCACATGGTCAACTACAAATTCAAACTTGTGCTACTCAGGGGGCTTCATCGCAACATCCAAAATCATTGGTGTCAGAACAATAAATAGTGACTGAGTAATCGAAGTATTCATCAAAATGCATCTCGTGACTACTGCAGACGTCATGACCCTAACGCTACTCTTGTAGTGTTAACTCCACCAAAACTGATTCTCTCACACAAAATCTATCAATATGTGTTCAATTCCACTCAAACTTTGTTTCCAAACTCTTTAAACCCTAACTTAAAGGAAAACCCCCGAATTGAAAAGGTGATTTAACAGAAATTAAATCTTTATCAAAGGACTAAGATCAAAGAAATAATATCATAAACACACAAGATCTAACATGCAATGGCAAGCAAGTGCAAGTAATGAGAGGATGAGATTGATTTAGCTTGTAACTCATTGTCAGGGATGATTATGGGTTAGAACAAGATGGATCTAGGTTGTGTAATTTTTATTGGTACAACAGGCTTGTGACACAGGAACAATTAATTGATATTATATTCAGCATATTAAGTCTTTTCATACATTCAGGATAACATATATATAGGAGTATGCTTTCCTATAAATATGGAGGTTGCTCAACAACACTCCTACAAATAACTCTACGTGAGTTCACATAACAAGAATATTGTTATGATTTGTTTATAATAACAAATCTATAACAATACAACTATTTACGGTTTACACATTACACATTAATAATAATCACAAAAATATATATTTGCTCAAATATGTGAGCACTACTCCATTTTCCTAACATTCCCCCCCTTAGTGCGAACACGGGGAAAACACCATCTTCAACCAAGCAGCATGCCGCTCCGTAGCTTGCACATGGTCTCGATCCTCAATACCGACTGTGGGAACTACATCATCCAGGGACCGTTCAACCTATTAGATGAATACATGAATTGGGACCGTTCAACCAATTCACATCAACCATCAAATCAGTCTGATCAAGAACACTTCTTGCAATAGTATCAATGGTACAATTTATCATCACAGGGGACACACAAGCACTGCACTGCACACAGGAACAGGGATGCTCATCTGTTCTTATTCATCACACAAGACACCAAGATGTCACTAAAGCAGTTTGCGGCCTCTGAGGTAGTGACGAACTCGAGGACGCTGATTGTCCTCCTGCCTTCGTTGCCTCCATCCTCCAATATGAGGATAGATGCTCAAAACAGATAATCTTCATCACTTGAATAATTGATAGGTTCATTGTCACTTGCAGGATTAGAATAATCATCCCAATCTTCTTCAGCAACTAAAGCCTTTTGTTCCAACTTATCATCTAAGAGATCTTGAGCTCTTTTCTTACAATTCACAAAACCATGTCCTGGTTGTTTACAGTAATGACACAAAAGACGTGTCTTTGACGATACAAACCTTTTTTTACCTTTATAGAATGATGATTTATTGTTTGCAACCATGACACTTTCTTCTTCTAGTACAGACCTTTTAGTTTTTTCTTCCTCATTAAGCAAAGAGGAAATTAAATTTTCCAAACTGGGATTGATCTTACTAAGAGTAAAAACAATACTCGAATATTCTTTTGGCAAACTATTTAGTAAGATTGCTTTAGCATCTTCTCCATCTACCTCTGCTTTTATTCTTGCTAATTGATTTAAAATGGATCGAAACTTACTGATATGTTGAACCATATTGTCATTTTCTCCCATCTTTAGCCCAAAAAGTTTTTGCTTTAGCGCCATTGCTGCACTACCTGCTTGAGATCCAAATAACTTGTTCAATGTCACCCAGATGTTATTAGATGACTTGGTTAGATCAATATGATGCAAATATGCATCAAAAAGACCAAGGCTGATAATTGCTATTGCTTTCCGATCCTTACTTTCCCATTTCACTGCTTCATCTGCATCATTCGGTTTTTTAATTTTTCCTTCGACAATGTCCCATAAGTCTTTATCAATCAATTGTAATTGGGTTCGTACTTGCCACGTGTGGAAGTCTTTACCATCAAATCTTTCAATTACATTTATCTTTTCCATTTTGAAACTCCACAAAATCGAGAAACTTGAACCGAACAATAACAAACTCTTTATACTGGTAGAGATACTTGACTTTAATAAAGAAAATATATCAAACTTGGGAGATAACCGACTACATACTTACCAAATTAATTTGCAATCTTCATCCATGCAAACAGATAAAAAAGGATTTCATAACATTTCGGCACGAATGTCAAATAAATATGTACCTTTCCACCACGATGTATGCTTCTGCTGCGCCCACTCTGATTAGATTTCCGGTTCAATACGTAAATGCAGTCATCGCATTTTTTTTATTGCAGTCAGAGGTTTCCGACTCACCACCGCCAAGTGAAGATACAATGGAGGCCTGAATTCATGAGGGAAACAGTGATAAAGACGAGAGATCCCAAAAAAAAAAGGCCAATTGGGAGAGAGATCCATGATTTAGATCCGAACTGTTGCGCTCAAGTAGACTGTCGATCAAGAATATTTAATAGAGAATACTCATTGAATGCGTGGACACCAAACTCAGCAAATAAACTTGCAATATGGCTCAAATTTAATGCAAACAGCTGAACGCCCTCTCCTTATCTACAACATGTGTCCATCTCCAGGTTTGCAAATAAATAATACTCAGGACAAATTATGCATGCAGACTTATAAGACTCTCATTCAGATGTTCACAAGTCACGATTCACTTTGACTTGGATGAAATGAAACTCCTTGATATGCCTTTGCTAGTGTTGAAGGCACGTTTGATCAAAACGTTATCCAAACATGAATAGAATATTTACTATATGATATCTCACTGAAAATCATCAAAAATTTGACAGAAACTTGTACACATAAATACGCACAGCTCTGTTACACTAATTTCTCCATCGTTGGGGGCAGCATATTCAAAACTCAGCGCAGTAATGGAGTACCTGCTCTGATACCAAATATTGGTACAGCAGGCTTGTGACACAGGGACAATTAATTGATATTATATTCAGCATATTAAGTCTTTTCATACATTCAGGATAACATATATATAGGAGTATGCTTTCCTATAAATATGGAGGTTGCTCAACAACACTCCTACAAATAACTGTACGTGAGTTCACATAACAAGAATATTGTTATGATTTGTTTATAATAACAAATCTATAACAATACAACTATTTACGGTTTACACATTACACATTAATAATAATCACAAAAATATATATATGCTCAAATATGTGAGCACTACTCCATTTTCCTAACAATTTTCGCATGGAAAATAGGGATTTGAAAGTCTTTTGGGCAGTAGCACCTAGAAAAGGATGGTATCGCCTGAGAACTAGTGTTTGTATTGGGCGCTAGTGTCCTGGAAGTCAGTTTAAATCTGATCTTTTTAGGGTTTGCTAATATCACCTTCACTTTGCTCTTTGACGCTCTAACTTTGTTGTAGGGTTTCACTGTGGCACACATACCTGCAAAACAAACCCTAGCTAGCTATACAAAGCTCAAACACACATTAGATGGAATAAAATATGCATATGTTTGAGTCAGACTAACCTCGGCGATCACCTCAATGTGATTGTCACTGAGTGTTGCACTACATTTCAGACCCAATGTAATTCTAGTGTGTGGTAAAATTGTGTCCCTTGAAGCTAGGTTTCCCTTATGCCAGACACACCAAGATAGCGAGCTATAACTACTTTACCCCCAAGATGAATGTGTGAGATGGAATTCAAAATGTGTCCTTCATATGCAGTGAATGATGCAGCCCAAATGCAGTCCTTGAATGTTGTTCTTTGCCCAAGTAGTAGATAAGAAGTAATAGCCCAAATTGTCTAACGCCTTAGAATAGTAAGTCAGTCGTGTATATATATGATTCCCTTGTTTGAATTTCATCATTTATAACTAAAAAGCTAACCCAAAATGATAAAAAGAAGTTTTAGAAAAGCTAATGATCAAAGTGGCATTTAAAACATAAGAGAAGAGAAAAAGATGACAGAAGTGCCCAAAGGAGACGATAGCGCATGGGCGCTCCTGTTCCTATTGAGCACTAGTGTTTGAGAGGCTCTGAAGATAAAATAGAAGACATTGAACTAGGTCACATGTTGTGTAATGTCCAAAAGTAAAGAGATAGTTCCATAAAAGAAAAGGACAAAAGTATAAAAAGATAATTCAATGTAAATGTATAGCAAAACAAGTGTTGTTAATTTCTAGGTTTCTTACTTAGGAAGCATGCATATAATGTCATATTAGAGACATGATTTAATAGTATCGAGTGTGTGATTTCATGTCTACAAAAAGCAACAAGCAAAGGCTTCAGCATTTAGTCACTTTAAGGTGAGCACTTTCATCGATCATGTGTTCTTCAACCACAATAGCTTCTATACCCCTTTCTTTTACCTTTCAATGTTCAAGGAGTGCTTCACATTAATTCTCTCTTCAAAGGAGCATTTTCCACCGCAACACAAGTTTACCAACCCCATCCTCCTAGGGTTTTAACAACATCCGCAAGATCAATCCCCTATGTCTTCCAAAAGGCCTCAATGACAACGTCAATATGTCCATCTTCTCCAATTGCACAGAAATGCCCTCTTGTCATGAAAATTCATTACTCGCACCGATCAACAAAGATCCAATGGTAACTCGAACCCTTCCATCACCTAACGCTCACATGCTACAATTTGAGTCTGCCATACCTAGAATTTCGATGCAAAACCCTTCAAATTATTCACATAAATTTGTGATCAAGTCCAATCCTTCCAACCAAGCAACGGCTAACATCAAGAAACTCTCACAACCAATATTAGGTCTTAGCAATAAAACCGGAAATGTTAGCCTAGTTTCTACATCAAGGAATAGAGCTCTATCTGCACTAACATGTTTGATCAAACTTGCACTTGAAGGTCTCACCCGAAGCACAATAAAGTTGCCTTAAAGACCTCATTTTAGAGAGAATTGTAAGGATCAGATGTCAACCAAAGAAAGATTTACGCAATAACAAAACATACACAACTTGCAATGATTCAACAGTAACATGTCACAAAATGCAAGAAATGTCCATTATATTAAGGTAAGTCTCGGGAATTTAGATATTGTACACATCAATGGCACACCAATCCTTAACAGGTATTTAGTCACTAACTATAAAAAACTAAGGGCAACTATCATTGCTCCCATAACTGCTCTTACCCCCCTATTTACAATATGATTCAACTATAAATGAATTTCAATGGCACCAGTATATTCTTGCAAATATCCTTTCTTTTGAGAGGTTCCTCGAGAGTACAACTAGCACGCAATCTGATATTTACAATTGTTGATCATCAACCCGATCAATGATTCTTGCATTAACATGTTCTAACCAATGGTTACACCCAACTATAAATGAATTTCAATGGCACAGGTATATTCCTACAAATATCCTTTCTTCTAAAAGGTTCCTCTAGAGTACAACTAGCACGCACAATCTGACATTTGCAATCCTAATCATCAGCTCAATCAGTGATTCTTGCACTAACATGTTCTAACCAATGGTTACACCAGTCTAGTTGATTGACGTCCATGTCTCACTCACATTCTATGATCAACTAGTTTTTGTGTTTGGTATCACCACCCGCCACCCCCTCCCTCCCCACCCACCCATCAACACAGCCTACATAAAATTTTATTTTGCAATACTACTGCTCAAATTTAGTTTATGGTTATCCTAGGTATTCGTAAAACAAACAAGTTCAAGTGGTTGGTTGTTGAAAATAACTGTAAGATGAGTTGTTTTATTATATATGATGATTGTGATTTTTTGTTTTTATCTACATTTACCACTACCCTGTTGGTAGAACACCCAACATGTTAGTGGGAGGTTCTTGATTCAAATCTGGTCCGAGTGACTTGAGAGGGGAGACGAACGTGTTGTTGGAAGAACAAATCCACTCCAGACCAAAAGGGGCAGTAGCTGGCTAGTAAAGCACCCCAACATGTTAATGGAAGGTCACAGGGTCAAGCCATAGCTCCTCCATAAACAATTAATATATTCTAACTAGCAATCGCATGTGTACAATGCAATGTGAACGCCAAACGGAATATGTTATTTGATTTAGAGGGATAGTTATTTCTTTTGTAGTTGATGTTGATAAGGGGTGTGATTGACAATTCTGATTTTCTATTAAAGCCAAAAAATGTTGCAAAGTACATTGGAAGGGATGTTAAATAATTGTTAGTTGTGTAATAATCGAATACAAATGCAAGTGAGACATGTAAGTTTGCTAACACTCACTCTTGAGAATGTAGTGAATGTAGTGAAGAGGGGAGACGAACATGCTGTTGGAAGAACAAATCCACTCCAGACCAAAAGGGGCAGTAGCTGGCTAGTAAAGCACCCCAACATGCTAATGGAAGGTCACAGGTTCAAGCCATAGCTCCTCATAAACAATGAATATATTATAATAATTATACCTTTAGTTGTTTTTCAAAATATGACTGGTATGAAATAGATATCTAACCTTCAAACATTTAATATGAATATTAATGCAGATATTAATGTCTGATAGTAACCATAACAGGTTTATAGGACCGCAAGAAAAGTACATTTCAAATAAGAACTTGTAAGAGAAAAATGAAATAAAACATAAAACACACGAGCTATGATGTCATCCATGCACAGGGACACTAGTTCAAATCGATGAAGACAATTGTACAGGTGTTTATATTATTATATAACATTTTGTTTACTGAAAAAACGCAGCTTTGGCTATCCCCGACTCTGTTACATTATATAGACATTTTATCCACAATATTATCTCCCAATATTTAGTTGTGTTTAACTGCATGCTGAATAGGAGAGCATTTTGCTTAGTATTGCACATTATGTTTCATGTTGCTTCATATTCTCATCTCAGGTGCCATTATTCTCTACAAATTTCACTATTATTCAGTTGAAGGAGATGGGCCATAGAATCGATTACATTATCCTCCAGTAGTTTACAATAACATCTGCTGAGACCCAAAGAGCAGAAGGTAAATAATTCGTCTCCATGGATGCAAAATGTGCATTTGTTACAAATATGTACTTAATAATACTCGTAAGATAAAGGTATCGATAGAACCATCTTGATACAAGTAAAATTAATGTGTCTGACCAAAACATTTCTTTAGAAATTCCTAGCAAGATAATTTTAGAAGTATATAAAACATACTTGGTTTACACACTTACACCATTTTGATACATTAAATCTACTCTTTTATTATGCTCCCGTTGCTTTTACAAAAGCTCAAATTATCATCATTTGCAATGAATGAGACGCATAATAAGATGTTTGTCGCCAGCTGAAACATTGCTTTCAATCCAAGTTATAATTCCCAGATGATTTGGATCTCATTTCTCTGTTACATTGTGCTGAAAATGGCTTTCCAAATGCTTCTAAAAGTAATGAAAATCTAATAAAAATATCTCATCCATAGTAGTGTAAATAATAGGTGTTGCAGTTTAGTCTCATCCAAGAAATTGTCTGCCTTCAGAAATTTCCGATAAGAAGACGTGAACTTTCCCATAGGTGGGATTCCAAGTAGAATTGAGAAAATTAAGCCTCAAAAAGCCTTAAAAATATTATTTCAAAACCTGAGCAGATGGCAATGTACAAGTGGATCATAGAGCCATTTCATTCTCAATGTTGAATTCCATGTTACAAAAAAAATCTTCTCCCAATGAATATTTCCTTAAATGAGGAAAGTTGAATAGAGCACAAAAAAAGGAAACATGATAGAACAACTAAAAAGAGAGAGGTGGAACCAGTTGAAGATAAATACATATGAGAATGTGTACTTCTATCATTATAAAAGAATTGGAATGATATACATATTGCTACAAATGGCTCTTGTGCTCTGTAGATGCCAATTAGAACTTTACAGGTCCAAAATAATGTAAATCAAATATAAGAGTGAATACTGCACCTTGACCTGATTTTTTTTGACATGCACGATTTTCCGATGAATTAGAAAAATTAAGTCAACCAATCGAAGCATTTTTCGTCTTCTCCAATTTTCTCGTTGGATCCGATTTAAACTTACTCACGGGCTTTGTTCCAGGCTGCAAAAATGGATCAATCCAGCACTTATCTTGACGGATTGCTTGGGCCCACCTCTGCCTAAAAATATCCAACTCATTGTAAGACTGTCGTCGTACCTAGGGAACATGAAATAAATGAATTAAAAAAATGAAGTCATTGCCGATAATGTCAAAACACATCTTTCACACACAAATAATATCCATTTCAAGCTAATAAGATTTGTTTTACTTACCTCTGCTCTCTCGCTGAAGGCAGATTCAGAAGGTGCCTGCAATCAATCAAAATAACTAATTTGCTAAAATTTGGGGAAAGTAGTATATAATTGTTCTGCAGTCACTGACCTCATAGACCTAGGAATAAACCTTTTAAGGGGAGAATTGCTTACCGGACTGGAGGAATTAACCGGAAGGTGAGCAATATCATGCATCCCCAATATTGTCTGCAATTGAAATTAAAAATAGCTTACTTCTCAACCAAACATACACAAAAAATGGTTGTACAAATTTGATATTAGTTAAAAGTCCCATTTGTATAAGGAATGCCATGCCTACTTTGTCATCCGATCCTCCCAGGGATGGTATTCCTTGATGCACTATATATTCACTATCTATGACTCCGACCTTCTTTGTTCGATCTCCCTACAAAACGGATAATGATTGAACCTTTATTAAATAATCAAAAGGTCGAACCTTTATTGAATAATCAAAAGAATCTACATTCAAAAAAGAAAAAAAATCTGAGAAAGCTGAACAACGATGTTCTGTTTATCTGATAATAAACACTCTAGTAAATCGTCTGGAAGTTGATACCAGTAAAACTTCTTTCTTCTAAGGGATTAGTTCCCCTTCCTTTTCAAAGGATGCAGATATTATGAACTCTTGTTTGTGGTAACGGCATTAAGATCTCAAAATATTGGGACTGAAATGGAATTTAAACATACATAGAAACAACTGCTGAAGAATAAAAATCAAAATATGAATTGTTGCAAATTTCAAAGAATATTTATAATATTCTTTTGAAGCTCATTAACATTACCTGTGCACAATAACCTAGCTTCATGTCTACACCCCATGCATGAACCAAATCATTCTGCAACATTACGAAACAAAATTATTTGAAGATAAAATACCAAAAGCAAGTTAACTGATTTATGTAATATGCAAGAAGATTTGAAGTTTTAAGATTACTGAAAGAAGGTACATCCTACTTTAGTCATCCAGACATTAAAATCTCACACAAGATCTATGCTAACGCAATAACATGAAAACTAGAAACCTTAAAAACTAAAACGAATATGTAATTGCAACGATTTAACCCCTATAGCTACAAAATTGAACTCACCATGTGCATCTGGTATCACCATTCCCTTTTGATATCCACTAGTAGGAGGACATACAAATTAAGAAACAAAAACTATGTTGAAATGGCCACACTAAGATTTTATCAATCATGTTTTCCTAGATAAAGCAAATAATATTTTTGTTACCAGTGATACTTTTGCAACACAAGAATCCAAATCGACCAATAACAGATTTGGGAGACCAATGCTTTCGAGCTTCGCCAAATTTTACCTCGGCCGAAACTCTTTCAAAGCACAAATTGTGAGAAATTAAATTAATGTCCATGAATGACCAAAAATTGGTCAATGGGACTCAAGAATACAACTAATTAAAATAGAAAGTGCTAGGGTAAGAGGACCCTAGGATCAAAGAATTCACTAAATAAAACTAACAAAAGCCCCAACCCAAGTGCCTAAGGTACCAATACAAATAGCCATGTGGGGAGAGCAAGAACCCCCAAAGAGTATGAGCTGATGAAAAGCCAGAAAGATGGAATGGTAGTTCCATTAAACATCTTTTGTTATGCTTGGTACAAAGGAATCATCTATATCATCATCTATCAGTTGAAAAGGGCCAATGCGGCATCTAATAATGCTCACTTCGGAGTGACTACAGTTGGGTAACCCTCAAAGGAAGTAAAGCACTCCCACTAGAATCCCTCCTAACATCCACAGCCAAAGAAACTCGTAATGTGTGCATGTCCCCGTGGCCTAGGAAGTGGTCAAAAAGAAATATATCCACGACACCGAGGAGTGGATCCATAATGTTAAGGAGCAGATCTCAGTAGTTGAGAGATAGTGTGCTGAGAAATGTTAGTAGCGTTGTGTAGAGACGAGTGTTGCCTCACTAACCTACTCCCCTTAGCATGTGAAGCAACAATATCCGAAGTGCACTTAATGTTACCAAACTCCATGATGTCCAACTAACACTATCCAAAGAGTGTTTAAGGGTGACAACCTCCCAAAGAAAAAAGGCCAGACACCATCGGTCTAGGTATCAATAGACATGGATAGACAATCACCTAGGTTGTTATAAAGGTGTAGACACGAAATTACGCATTTAGTACTATTACATTATGCCACTAGTATGTCATTATATGCATAATTCCTAACCAAGAGAACTAGACATTAACAACACTTGTTTTGCTTTACATCTACATTATTTTATCTTTTTATACTTCTATCCTTTGTTTTTCTAAAACTATCCCTTTACTTTTGGACATTGTACAACATGTGAACCATCTCAGTATATCCTGTCTTATCATTGGAGCTTTTGAACACTAGTGCCCAGTAGGGACAGGAGCGCCCCAGGCGCTACTATCCCCTTTGGGCGTTTCTATCCTCTTTCCCTCTTCTCCTATGATTAAAATGCCACATCAACCATTATCTTTTCTAAAACTATTATTACCACTTTGGGTCGGCTTTTAGGGTTGTTAATGATAAAATTCAAGTAAAGGAATCATATATATATATATATATATATATATATATATATATATATGACTTACTATTCTAAGGGTTGGACAATTTGGGCTATTACTTCCTATTTACTACTTGGGAAAAGAGCAACATTCAAGGACTACATTTGGGTTGCATCATTCACGGCATAGAAAGGGCAAATTTTGAGTTCCATCACACACATTCATCTTGGGAGAAAAGTAGTTATAGCCCGCTATTTTGGTGTGACTGACAAAGGCAACCTAGTTTCAAGGGGAACAATTCTATCACACACACACCAGAACTACATTGATTCTGAAATGTAGTACAACGCTCAGTGACAATCACATTAGGGTGACCACCGAGGTTAGTCCGACTCAAGCATATGCATGTTTTATTTCATCTAATGTGTGTCTGAGTCTTGTGCAGATAGCTAGGGTTTGTTTTACAAGTTTAGGGGCGACAGTAAAACCCTACAACAAAATCGGAGCAACAAAGAGCGAAATGAAGAAGACATGATCAGACCCTGAGAAGACTTGTAGAACTTTATTTTCTAGACAAAGCATATGTAGCCCAAATCCAGCCTATTTCATCGATATTACAGCCCAGAATCAACTCAGACAGCGAGTTATCAGCTAAGTCACTCTCATCCTCTTGTTGATTACACTTGCTTGCCATTTGGATGTTAGATCTTGCATGTTTCTGATATTATCTATTTGATCTCAGTCCTCTTATTTACGATTTAATTTATGTTAAAGCAAAAGGCAATGGTTCATCCCCCACATCTCAAAAATAAATGGAGCATCTAAAAATGAAGTGCTCCTCATTCTCTAACTCGTTGAAGAGCAAAGACAACATATCTAGTCCCCACATGTAATATGATGATGAGTCTCAACCTGTAATTGGTGTAAGCACACCTTCGACTAGCCGAGGGGAAACCTCAAGTCGTGAGACCAATGAAGGTGCAAATAGTCAGGACAACAAATGACACCATCCACCACTCATTAGAAATGTTCAGTGTAAAAGGCAAGCTTGGGGATGAGAGTTGATAAGAGGTTTTAATGATTTTGATATACTGCATATAGATATCCTCTCTAACAACTCTAATGACAACCTTGTTTATGGGAAAAATCCAACAAGAGGCATCCCAAAGAGTACCTGAAAGGAGATAACCTATCAATAGATGTCAATAGACTGCAAGAGTAAACGTGTCTCAGAATACTAGAAACAACAATGTCTATTAGGGCCCCATGATGCAATTCTTTCCCAAGAAAATAGGGCTAAGTAGTGATGTTATACCTCCCACGACCTAAAGTTGAAGCCCACGTGGTTATGCGCCTATGAATGTAGAAAATCAGCCTGAAGATTGTCTTAAGGTGTAGAGGCTAGGTAGAAAACTAAGATTGGACAATTCATTGAGAAACAATCTATTTTCAATGGATCATACGCTAAACCATGAGAGTCCTCATACCCTGGACTACGTCCCCAAACCTCGGACCGATACAAATCCATAGGTTTGATGATTGTATCGAAGAGGGACGTCTTCAAAGGGATATCCTAGAAGTGGATCTGAAAATATTGGTGCTCCAAGCTTGAAAGGGATGCATATCCCTTGCTAAGGCATGACCAAAAACAATGCTTAATATTAAAAAATGGTTTGAAAAACTTGACCCCCAAGCAAGTGTAGGCTAATGTAATCTTTAAAGGTTCCCCTTTATGGAGAAAGGGGGGAAGGGGAAGAGAACATTTGGAGAAGTTGAATCCCATGACTTTAGTTTTGCTATCCAACTAACGAAGCTCACACAAACGAGCAAGGGCACCAAGTTGTCTCTGTAAACCATCAATAATGTGAGAGAGGGGAATGTTATCGACAAAAAGAAGTTTTGTCTATCACCACATAATGTAAAATGCAAGAATCGTCAAGATGGGTATGTTCAAAGAAAATCCTCAAGCTAATTGATGTAAATGTTGAAGAGGGCCGATGGGAGGGGGTATCCCTGCTTGACCTCAATGGTACTCTCACAAGATAAAAAGATTGTGAAGTAAGAAACTCCCCAACAACTATCTCATAAAGTCTCCAAGCAGCAGTAATGAGAGAATTTAAGTACTAACATCATGCCACTTCTACAAAAGGAAACAACTCGGAACCTAGTTGAAGACCTTCCTGAAGTCTGTAAAATAGCAAAAGAATTTGGAAGACCAATGATGAACCTCCTCAATAATAGCTCAAAGTATAAATATGTGGTATCAGGTATTCTCTCTTGAAGTCGGCTTGCCCCTTGCTCTAAGATAACATCACTCCAAGTTCTCTAAAAGTTGCAATTATTAAACTGTGACATAAATTTTGGAAAACGTGTGCCCAATCATAATGGTCCTCTAGTTGCTAGAATTGGAGCTTTCCTTGGACTTATGAATAGGATGGACAACAAAAACCCAAGCAAAAAACCTGATTAAAGAGCTTTGCTAATGGGGAGGAAAGGGAATCCACACCATATTTGAGGGATTCAGCTTTAAGGGCCTAGCAATATGTTGTTTTGTCGGTGCCTTTTGAATAGCCCTTTTGATCATCCTTGTAGCGAAAATAGTTGAGGATGGTGGTGGAATGGAGACTGTAGCAAGCAAGCTTGGGATGTATTAAAGAGAACTAGCATAGGAAACCCGCGCCTGGGGGCCAATGACAAAAGCGGGAGCTTTTGTTGTGAGGAGAGCACACCAAAATATCTTATGGGAATGGTGGAGGTAAGCGTAGAGAACAAGTCATCTGGACATAAGAAGATCGTGCTTCTTTTGTCAGAGAAGATGTCGTTAACCTTTATGAGTGGAGGGTACGGACAGAGGGTCATGGGCTAGGGCAATACTAAGTCTTTGATGTAGGGATTTACACTTGTCATTGTATTGATGGTTCATAGAACAGACCCATGGGGCCACAGTGAGCTAGAGTAGTTGCAAAACATGGGGATAGGAGTCAAAGTTGCATCCTAGAAGGCGTGCCATAAAAACTCGCACATGGACTCTACGGTGGGAAGAGGAAGGGAATAGTATCCAGGCATAAGTTGGGAGAGCCAAGCAGCATAGTCAACAGTGTAATCATCAAATTGAATCATGGTGTGGTGAGTGTTGGATGTCGCAATGGGAGACAGGGGGGTTAAGGGTGAGAAGCAACATGAAGGGTGAAAATCAAAACACTATGGTCGACAAGTATGAGCTGATGTGAAATAATGAAATCCTAGATGTGGAGGATGAGAGCTCTACGAGTGAGAACATAATCCACTATGCTCACTCAGTCCGCTGATCCCTTCATCCCCTTCTCCTACAATGGGGGGAGACAAGTGAATCTACTAGAATCATGGAAACAAGGCAGCCTATTGAAAATGTGAAGACTCTGTGATTCCAATAGGCCATGAATGAGGTATTTCCATATTTTGATTCTCTCTATAAACCAAACTCATGATATGGCTCCTATGAATAGGTGTCTCAGGGGTGGGTCCCTCTATAGGCATTGAAGTTGCTCAGAATAATAACATTGTCCACTAAGGAATATTTGGAGATCCCCAGTTAAAGGTCAAGGTATTGGTCCCCATCAATGTGCATAATTAAGGGTGAATGAGACGGGGGGAGGGAGGACTAGCATACCGCTGCCATGAAGACATCACAGATAGGAGGTGGATCTCTCTGAATATGGAACCCCATGTATCTAGAATGGATATCAAAAGCTACCAACAATATTCTAGACCTAAGGTTGTCACGAAATGAGGCAAGCCACTTCACCTAAAAGACGGACACCACTGGGCCAAGGGTCTCATGCTAATAGGCCGAGACCCAAAAGTCATATGTGACTGGCAGGAGCTCCAGACATAACCATCCTGAGGGTGGGAAAGCCCTGCAATCCTGAATGGCCGTTGTTTTCTTTGATAGTAGTGACAACTAAGGTACAAGCCATTTCAAGCTTCTCTGCTTGGAGTACAGTGAGATCAGCATCTTAGTAGACTATTGGGAAGGGAATAGAGCTTATTTTTAGATTTCAGAGCTTTTAATCCATCCTCTACCAAAGTAAAGAGTACATTGATAAGGCTGCATTCAAACAGAAAATGCAAACTCAACATGTGGAAGCACACCAATTGAAATTGCTTAAGCATTTCCCCTTCAAACAAAAAGAACCATTTAAATAGAATGAAATATTTTGAAGGCAATCTAAAAGCTCCAATGTATAATGCCTTGTAATGTGAAAATTTTGGACAAACGAATAGATTGATACATTCTAAACTATCTTGGTTTAGTAGTCATCCTCCAACAATTCCTTAATAGCTACCCTTTGATCAAGTGGCATGTAACTAAGATGCAAAAGCCTAGAACTCAAATCCTAAAAACCTACTAGTGTAGTCTAGATTTGAGTGGTAGAATGGTCTTCCTCTATAATGTCAAGCACTCAAAATTTGCCTAAAGTTTAATCTGATTGCATTAGTGAATCTAGTCTGCTCCAAGAAAAAATTATAGCCTTAAGATGCAAGTGTCTAGCTAACTGTTTTCATAACAGCCATCGCCCAAGAGTATACTAAAATTCAGCAATAGCAAAGAAAAAGAAAAAGAAAATCTGGCTTCCAGAATCCAAGCAATACATGGCAAGGCCATTGAGGTCTGAGTTCACCACTCATTCCCTCAAGAGGTAGATGAGAAACATTTGGAGAATGTACCAACAAAAGAGTTGTTATCCTCACTAGTCATTTTCTCAACGTTAGAATTCCAAATTTTCTTTATTAAAAATCGGAAGTATATTTCTCCATTGTATATCTACCTCTGTTTTGTGCCTTCAAAGCATACAATGCATTTGCATGGTGTTTTTTCAGACCTCTTTTGTTTTGGGGTATTTTCTATAACTAAACCAGAAACCAACCCAACCAAAAGATTTACAAGTTAACAAAAGCTAGAATTCTCATATTTATAGGATCCAAAAGCAAATGTGTTCTTTGGAGCCTTTTTATTCCGAGTTGCAATGACTTCAACTGTACAGCTTTAAAAATTGCAGAGTTAGAAAGTAAAGGAATTGTATTAATGTCTGTGTCTGCCCAAAAGTTGGCCACAAAAGCTAGAATTCTCATATTTCTAGGATCCAAAAACAAATGTGCTCTTTAGAGCCTGTTTATTTTGAGTTAGAATGACTTAAACTGTGCAGCTTAAAAAATTGCAGATTTAGAAAGAAAGAAATCGTATTAATGTCCGCATCTGCCAAAAATTGATTCAATGTGACCACCAAGTACAACCTGATAATTACCACCAGCAAGGGGTGCCGATTAAAAACTATAAGACAGACAAGCAGAGTGTTTATCATAAAAGGAAAATCGAAATAGCTAGGAGCTACAAAATACTTCCCAGACTAGAAAACCATCCTGGAGGGTAAATACTAAAAAGAGAACCACTAATCAACTCTGGCAGCAAGAGAGTTTGCAAAACATTCTCAACCACAAATGTGGGATATGATAATGTCACCAAGTAACCAGGAGGACTGGCTCGGAGAGAAAGAGGCTGACAGAATATTCTCAGAGCTTATAGGTTACTTTGCCTTTTCCTAACATCAAAGGCCAAAGATCAACTGAAAGGGTTCATGAAACTAGCAATATTTATCCATGGAACCCAAACTGGATGCAAGGAGATCATGTTCTCGTTGTGTGGATTAGTTACCAGATCTAGGAAGTAGGATCTGTCCCTGAAAAGTATAAGTATCTGGTCTGAACTGTCTCCTCCTGTGTACCTATGTTTTCTGCAACAGGACACTTAGTGCCTCTATCAAGATATAAAAAGGACCAAAGACAAGTACAAGTATCTGGTCTGACCTGTCTCTTCCTTTGTACCTATGTTTTCTGCAACAGGACACCTAGTGCCTCTATCAAGATACAAAAAGGACCAAAGACAGTTTGGCATACACCAAAGACAGTTTGGTTTACCAACAAATCTGTACACTGCATGACCCTGATATGTTTACACTTATTCCACCACTCTTGGACTAATGATTTGATTTGTGCATGGAACAACAACATATATGAAACTTGAAAGAAGAGCAATTAATTTTTTTATTTGATCATATTTTTAATTGAACAGGCCAGTGGTCTAAAATAGTAGAATTGTGGATTGTGGATTTACCTAATTTTCAGATAACAAAGAAAAGTTGAGCCATTCAGGAAAAGTACCACTCCCTCTCCTCTTGTAATACCATGTCTAGATACTGTCCTCATGTAACTTCAACATCAACAAGAGAATTATTTAATTCCAATCTTCGAAATCATATGCAAGCCTAGAATTGAAAAGATGGCCCCCTTTTTCATCAATTCATTTAATGATACTAAGATCTCCATCTAAAATGATAAAATTGTAACGAAGCAGTCCAAGAGACTTTCAGTGTATCATCCTCTCAGCTTACCATATGGAGGCACAACGCTTATCCTAGGACCTACAATGAATTGAACCAGGTTTAACTCAAAATAATTTGAAGACAGCAGAGAAGCCCCATGGAAATAGTTGCAAGGATTGAATAACGTATCTGCGTGTATCCCATTAAATGCCCACCTCTCCAGTCTTTGATTCTTGAATCCAAGATACACAGTCGCAGCTAACTAGAGATTTTCCTTTCATGCAATAACCCTTAACCCATGTTTGAGGATTTTAATTTATCTCTCAAGTATTCTATGTTTATCTGCAGGACCAAGGCATCTGATATTCCAAGAGAGGACTCTCATTGTGAATATTTTGCCATGCCTAAGGTGTGTTGCAAAGTGAGATTTTCACCCATGCTATCCGGCATTTGTTTTTCCAAAGCAATACTGTCAGCACTGGCTAAACTGGAGACTTTATTACGCTCTGTACGTATACGCTTTCTCTTTCTCTCAGGCCATAGGAGGGATAGAGTAAGATTTTCTTAAGACTTAAGTTTCTCCTCTCCATTCCTTTGAGCTAGAAGTAGTCTGAGATGGTGCAACAGAAAATTCAAAGGGAAAAGTTTCCAGGGCTTGAGTGCTTTGCTGAATGGGAGAGCTGTTATCAATTTCATAGAATCTACAATCTGAGCTTGAGCTTCCTTGTGACTTTCTGTAGTACCATTTGGAACAAATAGTTTCTTGAGATCAACGCTGCGAAGGGATAACTCTTGCCAGATGCCCATGTTCATGACATAGTCTGCACTCATAGAATGTATTCATAATCAATGGGCTTTTCCCATTTGATGCCCCCTAGGCTCAAGGAAAATCTTCAGATCTATAAACACACACATTCAACCTTGAAGAAGTACTTTCAGCTGCAATGCTGGTCTGAAGCGGTTATATACCCCCAAAAGTACTTTTTCAGAGATGCTTCTTCCTAAAATTCACCGGATAATAATGGGAGTCTGACCCAAGCTGGTATGCATACTCAGCGAGTACTCGCCATTTTTTTCACAGCTGAGTATTCACCTGAAAAACTTGCCAAAACCTGCACAAACGAGTTTTTGGCAAATACTCGCAAGAATTTGACAAAGAATTCACGAATACTCACGAGTTTTTGGCGAATATTCATGAATACTTGCAAGTTTTTGATGAATATTCGCAAATTCTCACTAGTTTTTGGAGATACTTTTTTTTAAATGGTTTGCTTAAATTTTATGTTTTTGAAAGAAATTTACATATTTTTTAAGTTGCCAAGTATCGCCGAATATTTGCCGAGTCAATTTTTTTTTGGGTTTGCCGAGTATTTGCCGAATACAAGTATGCGAAATATGGACTATTGAAATATGGAGACCAAGAGACTTGATTTCTTTAGGAACCAATGGTTCCTTTGGAAAATAGCATCCTGCCAAAGCTCTTGCAGATAACATGTATAGAAGTTTTTGCCCAACACTTACCACACTCATCATCAGATAAACAGCATCCTTCTTGGCCCTTGAAGCAAAAACAGACATAAAATAGCCTTTAGACCATATTTACCAAATCCAGCTGGATTTTACCCGGATAAGTTCAGTCTGGGTCAGTCCTTTTTTACAATTTTATTGTCTTTTTTTTCCCAAAAAAAGACACCAAGCAACCTTAAATAATATTTAATATCAAATATGTTATGATATTAACATTTTATATTACATTTTTTTCCATTGTTTGTCAATTTTGAATATTTATACAATTGTGTTCATATATAATATGCATATATTTTGGACCATCTTTTTCTGAACTTTTTCGAGTATTCCCATTTTCGGATTTTTTCACCCTCCCGAATGGACCTGGATTTCTGAATTCGGTAACTATGCTTTAGGCATCATATATATGTTGATGGAGCCTGAAGGCTTCCAATTTCCATATACCCAATCTTCTTACTGTCTTTGGCCCTGGATATGCTCCCATGAACCTACATATAAATGCCCGCTTCTTGAGATGTCAGAGCCTTCTTCCACAAAAAATAAGTGTATCTTAGGAGGTGTCTCCATCTTCAACCACTGGTCATTCTGGTCATGGCATATTTCTGAGCATGTTGGTGTGAATATTTCAACAAATCATAATGGGAAACCTGACTACTATCTTGTGTTACAGCTGCCTTAGAAGGATGGTAAGAGGATTGAAAAGGAGGCCATGCCCTCCCTTCTATCAGATCCTCCTAAATGTTGCCTAAATTCAGATTGATCTTGATGGGCTGCAATTCTAAAAAGGAAGGGGAAAACTGCAGAAAGGACTAGGCAGTTCCTATAGCCTCACAGAACCAATGTCAAACCTAGATTGTGTCTAGTAAACACTCCTTGAGCCTATGATTGTAAAATGCATTCCATAGTCTGCAATGCTTGAACTAGATGACAAGAAAATACCTAAACATGCCAGTAAATAAGATTAAAGATTGATCATCAATAGATTTGGCATATGGAAACGAAACCCAGACTGAACAGTTTGGCCATTAGTTTACACTTTTTACACATAGAGATCATGTGCGACAGTAGCTAGTTTATACTTCGAATCCAGAAGCAAGAGTTGGGGATATCTACTGTACAGAAGTAATACCAAAATTTTATTTTTACTCAAGAAAAAGAAAACACAGCCACTTCTATGCAATTTTTTAAATCCTAGATACTTCCCAAAACACACGCACAAACAGATATATATTATATAAAACATGCAGATTAGTATGTAGCCATTGTACTCTTAATGCCTACATAAAAAACATCAAATAC
Source organism: Taxus chinensis (assembly GCA_019776745.2). Lineage (NCBI taxonomy): Eukaryota > Viridiplantae > Streptophyta > Pinopsida > Cupressales > Taxaceae > Taxus > Taxus chinensis. The sequence goes on along the minus strand of CM034151.1, from coordinate 289,115,556 downwards.
TGAAAAAGCTTTACAGAAACAGTTATGTCTCCTTAAAAGAAAGGCTAATTATGCAAATCTCTATTTAAGATTATTGTCTTGCAGAAAATAGCTCAGCAAATCAGAGTCTTAAGTAATACCCGAGCTTCACAAATATATGAAGCTTCATATACTACTTTCCGCTCCAACTTGTGACATATTCATATCTTTTTCATTGCTGTATTCTACACCCTTTCCTTTTGTGAGTGAAAAGAGTTACTCAAATAAGGCTATAACATATGCTACCCATGTGAAAGTCAATAAAAGGGCACTTACCTGGATCAAGTACCAAGCACAGCGCCAAGCAGATCTTGAGAACACGGGAGCCATCATTTCCACCCAACTATAATAGAAAGCCCGTTAGAACAAGATATATAGCAACATTGTTTCTCAAAAGAATTTAAACCCATACAAAATTCAATTCAGTTAAAACCATTGTAGGACCATCTTACCACACTTAATAAGGCAATGAACCAAAACAATATAACAGGAAATGTTGTATCTCTTGCACGCAAGTAAAAACACTCAGGAAGACACTCTGACCAACAACAAAAGATTTAAAAGTTTCTAGCTGCTTACCCCGTACATGGAGGCCCAGTACTATTTTCATAACAACGCCCACTGCCTCGCAACTTGTAGGTCCTTCTGTAGATTGCACTAAGTCAGAAATACTAGGAGAAAAATAAACTTCATACCACAATTAAAATGACAAACCCGAGACATTCTAAATTATTTTAAGTGCAAATGGAGAAGCTTGCCTGTGAACCCTTGATCGACGACTGCGAACAGTGATGCGATGATGAATTTCAGATTTTTTGATGTCCAGTCCTGGCTGAGAAATTTCTAGTCCTTCATCCTCCATGATAGCCAAGTATCTATCAATATATCAAAATACTGTAAGCAATTGTTAAGAGTGCAGAACCAACAGGTAACCACAAAAATATCAACACAAAGAGTGACATATTGATAACAGACCAAGTGTAATGCCAAAATGATTGGAACCTCATTCGCGGAACAATTTCAATGTAACTATCAATCATCAATAAACCTTTGATGATTGAAAAAACGAAATATTGAGACATGTTTACATTAACTTCAAGTAGAAAAAAGGAAGCAGGAAAGGAATAAACAAGGCAAGGTTAGCCTACTTTCACAAATAAAGTCTGGGCTGATGACTGGAATAGATTTCCTGGTCATCAGCGACCAGATCAATAATGTTTGTCCAGAAGTCATCCAACAGTCTAAGGCTTCCAAATAGCAAAAAGGCCTAAGCAAACATGTTTAAACCTGTTGGATAGTTCACTCCAAAGATTAACAACTTATTAACATAAGAACATTATACAAACAGAAATTAACACTGGGTAGATCTGAAATCTGTTTTAATTACTATGCAAGACAGACAGAAGCAACTACGCATTTTCCTTAGAAGGTATCTTTTTTATTGTGATAAAGGTACAAAACTATTCACATTTCATAGGAGATATAAAAACTACAATCAGATCTTTTGAGAAAAATGGTTTGTTTGACTTGTTGCATCAGGCATGTCCTCCATATAGTAGATGTTTCAAAGACAAGGAAAAAGAGATCCTTTAAAAGGTAAGAAATAAATTATCTTAATGTCCACGAATGACCAAGGTCTGTCAGTTAGAACACTGACATTTTGAGTTTCTCATTAGTCTACCTCCAGTTGACTGCCTAAGTCAACTAGAGATTGGCACTGCTCTTGCAAGCTTACTGCTTTAGCTTTTGGACCTTCTGCTTGATAGATTTTTATGGAACCTGTCCTACACCTAGAGAGACAAGCATACAAAATTACCATATATTAAATTAGATGATGATCATAAGTATTAGTATTAGTATTAGTATTATTTAATAGCAGAAGTGGCTTATTCTGCCACTGCTGCTGTTGTAGTTGTTGTTTAGGGTGAGCAGTACACCAGATTGTCCATGTTACCTCCATTTATTGATCAGCCTGTAACATTTCCCACTAGGATTGTGTTTTGGCTTGAAAATGCTCTTTTTCTGCCACTTTCTTTATTCCACAGGCTTTAACAAAATTCTTATGAGCATTAAATTTTTACCTCACTCCAGTTCAACAAGGTTTGTTTCATAAGCATCTACAACCTCCTCTGCTACAGCCCCAAAGGCTCTCGGTTCTTTTCGCTTTCATTCACTCGCTTTTCATGGGCACCGAAAGCAGGATGCTCAGGGTATCCATGAAGCAGTTATCCCATAGTAAACTTTTCCAAAGCAATGGCCTCTTCCTCCATATCTTCTTAGCCTAGAGGATATGATTCAGTTTTTAAAGAGAAATTGATCCAATAAACTTAAACTAAAACGGAATAGAAAAACAGCATACACACAAGATTACATAATACGCAATTTCACTTGGGGAAACCCCTTTGGGCAAAAAACCGAGGACAAGAACCTTTTTTTTATTGTATTAATGCATCCGTTTACAATACAATAACACAATTTACAGTTCCCTATCCTAGTCCATGCACTAGACTATGCATTTACATTTTTCTTTTCATTCACTTATATTTACGTAAACAATGTGCGAGTATATATACTTATAGGCACATCAATAAAAGGCCTGTCCACCTTCCTCAAACATGTGACGATTCATATTCCCTATGTCAACCAACCATCTGCCCGTGACGCTTCAACTTCTACCCGTGATGCTTTTGCTTCCACCTGCGATGCTTTGTCTTGCACCCAAAACATATTCCACAAGATGTCACCTAGTAGATAGCTTATGCAAAATATTTGACTCCACCATTGTATTCCCCTTGAAAAAATATGTGAAATAAAAAAAAAGCAACACTTGATTTGGAGTCCGTATGTGGAAGTTATGGTCTTTGGAAAGGTTATTGCTGTTGTGATATTATCTACACCACCAAGGTGTCGCCTTAGAGATACCTTACCCGAGTGTAGCTCGAGTTGTTGCCAAAGAGATATCTCATCTAGGTGTTGCCTAAGCAATACTTCACCTAGGTTTAGCCCAAGGTGTATCATAAGAGATATTTCATCTAGGTGTAGCTCAAGATGTCTTCTAAGAAATATGTCAGCCAGGTGTCAACTAAGAGATACCTTACCCAAGTGTAGCCCAAGGTGTCTCGTAAGAGATATCTCATCCAAGTGTAGCCCAAGATGTCATGCCTAACAACAATTCTTCACCCAATGCGAGATGTTCTTTCTGGTAGCCCCCATTATGCATCATGGAAAATATACAACACATTTCCAACAATCTCCCACTTGTTGAATACTTTCCATTGGGGGCCATAGATTCATACTTTCAGCTGCCAAGGGCAGCTATGCCCATTGATTTTCTGCACCAAGAAAACTTCTTAGTCCTCGCAACTTTTGTCAAAGAATCTGCAACATTCTCATTTATTTCAACTTTTTCCAATAACTCATTTTTCTTTTTGTCTTCAACCATTTCTCTAACAAAATGGTATTGCGCGTTAATATACTTTGTCTGGGAGTGATACTTAGGATTACATTGCCTTGCATATTGCACTTTGATTGTCATAGTCTATCCTTGCAACGTTTTGTGAGAGACCAACAATTGAACTCAACCTTTGTAACCATATTGCTTCCTTACAAGCGTGAGTGGTTGCCATGTACTATGCCTTTGTTGTAGATATTGCATCAACTTTTTGCCTTTTTCTCATCCAACTTATTGTTCCACCAAACAATTTAAACACAGGCGCTTGTAGATCTTCGACAATCAAGATCTCCATCCCAGTCAAACCATAAAACCATGTCACTCAATGCCTTGTTTTCATTAGGAGTTCTTTGATAGCGTATTCGATAGTCAAAAGTCCCACTCAGATACCTAATGATCCTGTTCACCACATTCCAATGTTCTTACCTTGGTTTAGACATAAATCTGCTCACTACACCCATTGCATGAGCAATGTATGGTCTATACAGACCATTGCATACATTAGTTTTCCAACAACACCAGCAGACTCGAGACATGTCGTCAATATCCTCGTCTTGGGAAATTGTTATGTAGTTAGTTTTTGATCTATAGAAAAAGTAGTACTCACAGGGTTACTTTAATCCATTCTAAGTCGGTGCAATCTTTGTCCATGAGCTTCACCTGCTCAAAATCAAAATCTTCCTAAACCTTTACACTATCATCGCAACATACTTTCTTTGATTTCTAATTCCATAGTTTCTTGGTTACACGATCTCTTTTAATTTCTATATCAGAGACTTGAGACTTCAACCTAGTTGATATTCTATTTGTTGTTACCCATTAACAACATATCATCTACATACAAGACTATGCCATAGCAAAACTATCTCCTTGTTTGAAGCTCACAATAGGGATCAAATGTTGCCTTCATGCATGTCCAAGCCCTAATACATGTTCAAGATTTCTGATGGTTCCACATTTTTGGCTGATTGTTTCAATATTTCAAGTTAGACTTCTTCAACAAGTGCACACAAGTCCTCCTTCCCTTTTGCTTAAAAACAGTTCTTGTCACACCTATATAGCATATTCTTCCTCAACCTCATGATGTAGAAAAGTTGTACTTTACATCCATTCGTTCCTATTTGCATTAGACTTCTTCACGAAGTACCAATAATGGCTAAAAGAAATCCAATGGAAGTTATCTTAGCAATAGGAGGTAATTTCTCCAAGTCCCATCACACAAATCAATTCCCTCTACTTAAAAGTAACTTTTTTGCTACCAAGCGAGTTTTATACTTCTCCATTTTTTCGTTCTGCATTATGCTTCTTCTTGAATACCCATTTGCATCGTACAAGTTTTTTATTAGGAGGTGATTTCACCAAGTCCAATGTTTGATTTTTTATCTAAGGACTCCATTGATTACTCCTTGGCCTTCTTCCAAGACTTATTTTCATTTGACCCAGATGCCTCCTTCGGGGTCTTGGGGTCTTCATCAGTAACTGACAAAGCTGATAACATAAATGCAAAATGGAAAGTATACCTTTCTAGTTCCCTTCTAATTTGTTTAGAACTCCTCAAAACTAGGGTCACTAGTTCTTCACCTTTTGGTTCCTTCTCATGTGCTTCATCCGACTCCTGTATCTTCCGACTCCCTCTGTGATGGTTCATCTTTTGATGTTGCTTCAAATTCAGATAATGGTTTTCCCTCTTCTTATTCAACATGAACCTGTTTAGGATCTTATGTTGCTTTTGCTTCATGTTTTGGAATCCCCTTAACCTCTCTGAAGATCACATTACGACTGTTAACAATCTTCTCTCTGTTTATGGATTCCAAATACTTCATAGTATTTTATATCATAAGTAAATCCAATAAATATGCACTTAGCAGATGTATTATATAACTAAGTCCTTTTTTTCCTTAGATTATACATACAAGCATCACAACCAAAGACCTTTAGATGTCAGATATAGGGTTTCTTACCGGTCTATACTTCCTGTGGAGTTCCGTTGACAAGGGCTGATGTGGGTGAGCTATTGATCAGGTAACAACTGTTGTCACTGCTTCTATGCAAAAGCTTTTGTCTAAATGCACACCACTAAGCATACTTTTGGCTTTATCCATTAGTCCTATTCATTTTTCTGCAATTCCATTTTGTTGTGGTGTATATGGAGTTGTCTTCTTCATTTGTATTTCATGCTATTTACAGAATTGCTCAAAAGCATTAGAGCAATACTCCCCTCCATCATCACTTCTAAAAACCTTTATCTTCTTATCCGTTTGATTTTCCACAAGTGCCTTAAACTCTTGAACTTATTGAAAACATCATATTTGTTTTAGATAAAATATACCCATGTCATCCTTAAGAAATTATCATTAAAACTGACTTAGTACAAAGACTTTCCTAGCGATGGAACCTCTGCAGGTACAAATACATCACTATGTATTAATTGCAAAATCCCTTTTGCTCTTGTGGCAATACCGGTAGAATTTTCTTGAGTTTGCTTGCCAAGAACACAATGCTCATAGAAATCAAAATCTAAAAGGAAATCAGAAATTCCATCAACCATATCATTAATTTTTAATGCTTGAAGGTGTGTCTCTCCAATATGTGCCCCTTCCTCTAATGCCTCAACATTGTCGTTTCTTCAAGCAGTGCAAGGGTCCAAACTGAAACATTTTTAACCTCATAGGAACAATAGAGCTATTACACCCATGACTTAAGAGTGCTTCACCTCAAGCTTGAACAATATTCTTGCATGGGGACTTCTCTTATCAACACCATTATTCCATGATACCATCTTGCAGCCGTCCTTGTTAAAGACTGCCTGCATACCCACGTCATTCATCCATTTTTTAACATCATCTTGACTCTTCCTCGGCCCATGAGTTTATATGTTGAGTTGTCTCCTATACAAACATCAACTCCATTGAATTTTTCATATTCACTGGACCACTCCCTATGGGGTGTTATATGAAAAGAGGCACCTAAGTCAATCAACCATACACCATCACATGCATGTGAATTTGAAGCTACCAATCGCATTTGCAAACATCGAATTGTCTGATGGCTTACCCTTTTGAACCTTTTTAGATCTACAATCCTACTTAAAATGTGTTATGTTACCACAATTCCAGCATCTCTTATCTTTTGTTGTAGTCTTAGATTTACTTCTGGACTTTGATTGTTCCAACTTCTTTTTGTTTTGCTCTTGGGAACAGCCTCTTACAAACAAGGCATCCGTTGTTTATAATCCTCGACTACTTTCAACCTCATTTCTTCTAATAATAATGCTATCCCTTGAATCTTCAACTTTCAATTTGAGGGCAGTACTAGCAATCTGCCATAGACGTGGTATTATCCCAAGCATCAGGGTTGCCCTTTTGAACCTTTTTAGATCTACAATCCTACTTAAAATGCCTTATTTTACCACAATTCCGGCATCTATTATCTTTTGCTGTAGTCTTAGATTTACTTTTAGACTTTGAGTGTCCCAATTTACCTCGTTTTGCCTCGCTCTTGGGAACGACCTCTTACTACCAAGGCATCCTTTGATTGTAATGCTTAACAAATTTCTAACATCATTTCTTCTGATAGTAATGCTGTTACTATATCTTCAACTTTCAATTTAGATATAGTACTAGTAATTGCCAATAACTAGATTTATCCCAAGAGTAAGGTAAAGAACAAAGCAGAGTAAGACACTTTTTTTCTTCAGCCATGTTTAATATTTGACATAGAAAGTAATGGACTTACCACCAATATTGAAGGCGTTTTAGGTGTTCAGCCACAGAGTTACCATCATTCATTCTTTAGTGAATATAGCTTCTTTCGGAGGAAACAGTTTATTTCCTTATAGACTTTGTTTAATACAAAGTTCGCAACTTATCTCACAGTTCCTTAGAAGTGGCTTATTGTTGATACATTCAGCAAGAATGAATCTGATAGACACAATTTCGTTGAAATCTTCGCCTTCCTGGATCAATTTTTTCCCATTCTTCGTCCTTCATACCTGCAGGATTTTACTCTTGATACAACAATCCACGTTGTTCTTCGTCAACAAGAGGATCTTTCCATATTGAGTTTCCATAACTCAAGATACTGTTTACTGAATTTTTTGATATCTAGACCGTGTGCGCTTTCTATCATTTTTTGCACATGTATTCTAACATGCACAACTCCCACTCGAGAAAAAGTTAATCACAAAGGAAGAAACCATAACACTTCAAATAAAGCTACATCCTAGCTCTAAAATACCAAATGAATGAGAAAATAAATTCGATAAACTTATACATCAATAGCAATAATAATAATATCTTTACTCAAAAACTTAATAGAAAAATGGCATACACACAAGATAACACAATACACAAGATTTTACATGGGAAAACCCTTTCGAGTAAAAAACTTAGCACAAGAACCTTCTTCCTTATTGTATCAACTCAACCATTTACAATACAATAGCACAATTCAAGGTTCTCCTACAAAATACTTCCATACACAATCTTACTTTTCCTAATCAATGTGTAAGTATATATGGGCACATCAATAGTCCCGTCCACCTCCCTCAAACGTGTGACAAGTCATATTCCTTGTCAACCAGCCCTCTACTCGTGACACTTCAACTTCCACCAAAAACATCTTCCAGAAGGTGTTTTCTAAGAGATAGCTTATACAAAATATTTGACTCCGCCATTGTATTCCTCTCTGAAAAATACATGATATCCAAAAAACGACAGTTAATGTGCATTCCATATGAGAAAGTTATGGTCTCTAAAAAGTATTGTCTTCACCATAGTTCACATACTCGTACTCAGCAGACCAAAAACATTGACTCGACAATACTCCACCTAAAAAATACTTAAATTTATTTTTAAAACATAAAATGTATACAAAATATAGTTATAAAATGTCTCAAATGAGTCTATAAAACGTTGGGGAAGTGTTTTCTATTATATTTAAATACAAATAAAGTACAAAATTGCATCATCATATAGGAATACAACAGCCAATTGATAACTATTATGAATTTCATCAAAATTTGCATATCCATGCAAGTTACACATTCACTCAAACAATGCTCAAATGTTGTGTGATTAGAATGTGTGGAGGCGTAGAACTTAAAAGAAGAAAATTCAGTGTTTTTCTGTGTTTGACTATAAAACCACATTTTTTCCTCGTGTGGCAAGTCCATGCTCAAAACTTCTCAAGTATTAGAGAGTACTCTCATAAAACTCACCAAAACTCGCTCATGAGTATAAGCAAAAAATACTCACCCTAAGGAAAAATCTTGTGATTATTTGCAAACTCGTCGATTACTCATCAAGTATGTAAACTATGGTTGTCATGATACTACTTGCTCCACCAAGGTGTTGCCCAAGAGATGCCTCACCTAGATGTGGTCTAAGGTGTTGCCTAAAAGATACCTCAACCAAGTGTCACCTAGGAGATAGCTCACCCAAGTGTAGCCAAAGGTGTTTTCCTAAGAGACCTCACGAGTATAAGCAGAAAATACTCGCCCAAAGGAAAATCTTGTGATTATTTGTAGACATGCCAATTACTCATCGAGTATGTAAATTATGGTTATCATGATACTACTTGCTCCAACAAGGTGTTGCCCAAGAGATGCCTCACCTAGATGTAGTCCAAGGTGTTGCCTAAAAGATACCTCAGCCAAGTGTCACCTAGGAGATAGCTTACCCAAGTGTAGCCAAATGTGTTTTCCTAAGAGACCTTACCCAGGGGTTGCCTAAGAGATACCTAACCCAGGTGTCGCCTAGGAGATAACTTACCCAAGTGTAGCCGAAGGTGTTTTCCTGAGAGATCACCCAAGTGTTGCCTAAGAGATACCTCGCCCAGTTGTCGTCTAGGAGATAACTCACCCATGTGTAGCCTAAGGTGTCAACTAAGAAATACTTTGCCTAAGTGTCACCTAGGATATACCCGAGTGTAGCCCAAGGTGTCGCCTAAGAGGAACCTCACCCAATGTGAGATATGCTTCTCTTAGTAAGCCACATTATCCATTATGGGAAATATACAACACATTTCCATCATTTCTTTGTCTTGTCCTAATAAGTACCCATCAAGTTACAAGTAGAACCAGTTACAACGAGTTTGTAGAATCAACAGAGTTAAGTATTCACAAGAGCAGAAATTCACATGTTTCTGCATACTTACAGGTCCTTACGAGAAAACTCACCAAGTCTCTGGAAAGAAAAAGAAAAACATTTTGTTTTAGTCCAAGTCCGAGCCTCATTACCATGGGACTCCTTGAGAAGAAAATGATTCTACTCTTCATTCTTTTCATGTTATTGTCCATGCTTCTCTACTACCCACAATTCCTTTTCCTCAACCTCAAACGTTGAGATCACCTCCTTGGGATCTTCTTAACAACTCCTGTGTTAAGGAACTTTCATAAGCCTCCTCTTCTAAGTTTGTGTAAACTCAACTCTCATCTTAAACGGTGATCCTTAACCAACTCAACACATATTTCGCACCTTTTCCTCATCATCTTCATCATGACCAACTCAAATGGTTCGCTTCTTAAATTCTTCAGTGTGTTCACTCACTCTAAGATTTTATTACTGAAAATTCTACAACTTAAATAAACTCCACAAATAATCAAAGAGAAAAGATTTAACTCAAAACTTGGAAACCATCTTCCAAGTTTTAATATTCACTTTCCCCTTTCCAACACTCTCCTACAAATGATCCCTCTAAAGAGATAATACAACCTTCAAATTAGGTGCATGTAAATTTAACTTGTTTTGTGATGCAGGAGCATCCGGGTTGACAAAGTAATTTGCATCGACCAACAAACAATTAACGTAGGTTTTACATGTTTTCTTAGTGTTTACTCTTCGCAGCATATTTAGAGGAGCTTAATTGGTTTGTGATATATTTTAGATTCTAGAACATGTTACAAAGTTTGGAGCGAGCAAGTATTTCAATGGCACGACACAGAAAAGGTCATGCACAAGAAATGGAAGGTCAAAATGCATCGTGGAATCTTTGCAACAAGGGTACATCTTCATAAGGATCATGTAGTGTTTTAAATGCTCAGCATGCAATTGGATCACTCAACGCATGAGCAAGGGACTTCAGATAATTACCCTACATCACCCTCAAATTCTACAAAGTCGCTTCTTCATGCACTATGTCACACACTTCATGTTTAGAGCTTCACATTAACAGTGGAAGTTCATCTCAATGATGTGCATGTACTCTTGAAACCACAAGGTCATTGAAGTTGATTTGAGCAACCATGCCAAGATTTGGTTGGTAGGTTGGTGCGCAATGGCGGAACCTGTGTGATCTTTAATGTTTCAAATACAACATTGTTGATTCAATGTGTGGGCTCAATAGACGAAGATTCACCAACCCATGATTGTAATTGTTGAGCCGACTTGTATGCATCAAGTTGTTATGATGGAAAATGCATTAAGGAACCATTTGGGCCTTATCTTGCATAGTACACTATGAATTAGGGAGGTTTTAGTAAATCTCATATGGGTGCCTTGTAGCTTTGAGGCAATGTTGTAAGTATGTGGGTCTTTTGTCTATATAAGCATACCCATATGATTATGTTAGCTTAGTCGACAAGAAGCTAAGTTCCAGCAAGGTTGTTGAGTGTGTGGCATATGATCAAGGATAACACTACTCAACTCTATTTTAGAGATAAAAAATAATAATTTAGTTAGGAGTCGGGTTTAACACTCCTAACATTGTCAATAAAGTTGAGTTGTTAGGTGTTGTCTTAGCTCAATCTATTTAGATTGACGTTGTTGTTGCTGTTATTGTAACTCTTCACAATGTTATCTGAAGACCGTATCATTGATGCGTGAATCTCATGTGTTGTTTCTTGTTGATGAGCAATAAAGTGGGAAATTAATTCTAATTGCTTCCATGTGCAAAGGCTGGTGCAAAGGCTGCGATCAACCAAGAATCGTGTTGTTGAAGGAACATCCATCTTTGGCGTGCTTCCAAGGTTCAATAATGTCACTACATTCTTTCCTTTGGGGAGCATTCCACTAGTTCTATTGACTCATAATCTTCATGCTCATCATCATTGTCTTGCACAAATCTTCCTCTTTCCCATGCTACCTCCAATTTTTCTAGCCTTCTTTCCAAGGTTGTCATTGCACCTACATGACCCCATCTTCCGCACCATAAAAAACTAAGATCATTTAGGGCCCTCCACACTCAAAGTTGAAGGAAATCCATCTTTGACGTACTTCCAAGGTTCAATAAGCCACCATATTCTTTCTTGTGGAGCTCACTCCACTAGTTTTATTGACTCATACTCTTCAGGCTTAGCATCATTGTCTTGCACAACTCTCCCTCTTTGTCATGATACCTCCAACTCCTCTAGCCTTCTTTCTAAGGCTCACATTGCACCTACAAGACCCCATCTTCTATATCATACAAAATTGAGGTCAAATGATAAGTCTTTTCATCACAGTTCTTAACCTCAATCACTTTATAACTAGAACAAATATCTTGATGTAATTTTAACCAAGAAACCCTATAGTACATAAGCACACTAGGTATACCACAAGAAAACTTGCACTAATAAATACCACCATCCAAATTCATACCATCTTCCACATCATACAAAACTGAGATTAAATTATAAATCTTTTCATCACAGTTCTTAACCTCAATCACTTCATAACTAGAACAAATATCTTGATGTAATTTTAACCAAGAAACCCTACAATATATTAGCGCACTAGGTATACCAAAAGAAAACTTGCACTAATAAATACCCCCATGCAAATTCATACCATCAACCACCTCAAAAGGCCATTATGCTTGATAGATTTGGTAGAACTTTGACCAAATTGACACAAAAATAAACTTGAGATATATTCACAAAGAGAGAAGATACATATACATAGTGTTGATCTCCTTCATAATAATATCATGAGCCATTACATTCTAACTATAGAGTGTATCATTTCTTATAATCTCTCTCATACATTATAAACCAACAACACAATAACTATGAGTTGTTACTAGAACTCATCACACTATGTACAAACAATACAATGTGAACACTAACAAGATATTCCTAACATTCCCCCCCTTTAGTGTGCACATGGAAGAGAATCATATTCTGAAGAAGTCAACAATCTCTCTAAAAACACTACTTAAAGATACCGGTATGGTGGGGGGGGTTGGAAACCGGAACGAAACGTCTGTGGGAGTAGGCAAGGTACGTCCGGGTACGTCTACAGACGTACCGTACCCGCTCCCACCCACGTTTTCAAACCAAAAAAAAAAAAATTGTTTTTCTTATTATCTTTTTAATGACATTTAATAATAAAAAATATAAGTTTCTTTTATTTAAAACCCTAAACATTAACTAGAAACAATAAAACAAAAGTAAAACACAAAAACAAAACATAAAAGCAAAGAAACTTACCTCTCCTTCCTCATTTCATCTTTGCTTGTCTAAACGTTCATTTTGCTTGTTTAGGGTTTGATACTTCATCAACAAGCATTGCAAATATTTTCCTAAGCTAATAGGAGTGTGTATTTGCTGTCAAGGCCATTGAGGAGCTTCAAAAGAGGAGGATTTGTGGATTATTGAGTCAAGGTAAGGTTTTAAGTTTTATTTTTAACTTTTAAGTTTGTTTTTCATTTTTTTGTTTTGTTATTTAATCTTTCACACACTTCATGTTTTTGCTTATGTTCATTATTTTATTTTTTACCAATTGAAATTTTTATTTTTAAACCGTTTTTTCTTTTTAATTTTTGCAATTTTCAATACATGCTATCATGTTATGCCCTAGGGCAAAGAGTTTAGCTTTTAAGTTATATTTTTAAATTTTAGCCATTATTTTCTTTACCTATGTTGCTGGTTTTGAACCTTGTAGGTAGATGTACAATGACAACAAGCTCCACCTCTTCTGGGAAATCTTTGATCAAGGAATTTGACCCGAATTCACCATTATGGAGGCATGTCACAATACTTGAGCAACTTCCAGGTGGTGGGTGTTTTGTTTGGAAATGCAACGAGTGTGAATCAGTATTCAAAGGGTCTTATAGTCAGGTGAAAAGCCACTTGTGTGCAATACCGGGTCATGGTATAAGAACATGTAAGGGGAAAAATAATGTTGGGGTGCCAAAAAACACAACTTTTGGCATATATCCAGTGTTATGCGGGGACACGTCCCCTAGACTTTGGTGACGTCCTGGACTTCCTGAACGTTTCTAAGACTTAGGGACTTGGGAGGGGACGTCCCCAATTTTTAAAAAATCTTCCAAAAGTTTTATGATGTTTTTAGTATTAAAAAGCTGTTATTTTTACCAGGAGTATTCAATTATAATCTTGAAAGGACCTAAAATACATTAGATATAGTTTAAATCCCTAAATGTCATTAAAAAAAGTTGAAAATATCGAAATACTAATTTTCATATATTATTTTGATAGCTGTCCCCTTGCCGTCCCCAAAATTTAGGATTTTTTTTTGCATCCCGGAAACCCCATCCCTTCGTACCCTCGTGCCCGAGACTTAGGTAACTATGCATATATCAAAGAGCAAGAAGATGCAGAGGCAACTTTGGCTTTGAAAGTGGGTCATCCATTGTCCAAAAGAGGAAGTTCATTTTGATTAATAAGGCCTCTTGTTGCCCCATTAAGTATTGGAACCCCAATTGTGACCATGACACATTCATTTATGACACCTACCTCCATGGATGATGAGGATTCACTTCTTTCACGAAAGAGATGTAAGACAGAAGGACCATTGGAAAAGGCCTTTCAAAATGAGAGCAGGGATATTGCAGATGAGCACATTACAAGATGTGTGTATGCAAATGGACTTTCATTTAATGTTGTGAGGTCACCCTATTGGCAAGAGATGGTAAAAGCAATCAATGAGGCCCCAAAAGGGTACACATCATCAGACTATGAGAAGATCTGCACCACCCTATTGGAAAAACAAAGAAAATATGTGGAAACCTCCTTGCAATCAATTAGAGACTCCTGGGCCAAAACAGGTGTGTCCATCGTTTCTGATGGATGGAAAGATGCAGGAAACTGCGCTTTGATCAATGTGGTTGCAGTATGCCCTAAAGAGGCAATATTTTTGAAAGCATTTGATTGTGAGGGGCAAGTGAAGGATGCCCAATTCATTGCCACCATCCTCTTCGAATCCATTGAGGCGGTGGGCCCTCAAAATGTTGTCCAAGTCAGAACGAAGAACCCCAAGAATTGCAAAGCCGCGGGGATGTTAGTTTAGGCAAGGCATGGGCATATTTTTTGGACACCATGTGTTGTGCATTCACTCAATTTAAAGCTAAAAAAGTTGGCCAACAAAATAAAGTGGATTCAACAAGTGTATACAGAGGGTGAAGAGATCCAAATGTTTGTGACCAACCATCACCAGTCGCAAGGCATTTTTAGATCATTTTTGCATTTGGAGTTGTTGAAGGTAAGGGAAGCTACCTTTCTTTTTTCAAGTTTTTTATTTTTAAAATATAGTATAATTAGTATTCAAAAGTTTTAAATTTTCTTTTTAATTTTTGTTTCTCATTCTTATTTGGTTGTAGAGACTCGGTTCGCATCACACACAATCGTCTTGAGACGACTTGTGAAGGTGCGAGAGGCACTCAACAAGATGGTAACTTCCAACCTATGGGTTGTATGGAGGTAATCAAACACTGTATAGGCTCAAAAAGTGAAGACCATGATCTTATATGAGACTTGGTGGGATTGAGTAGACTATTTGTTGAGTTTTACTGAGCCCATTATGAGTATGATCCACTTTACTGACATGGATCAACCATGTCTAGGAGAGATATATGATGGTATGATTGGTATCGATTCAATGATTGAGATTTTTGTTTCAAAGAAATACAATCAATCCTCATTGAGCGGTGGAACAAAATGACCACCCCGTTACATCTACTTGCTTTTGCATTGACTCCTATATTCTACAACACATAGATTCTTTTCTTGCCAGGGAGGATAACACCATATAGGGATGCGGAAGTCAGTGAAGGATATATGGCGGCATTGTCTACGCTCTTCCCTGATCCTGAGGCCCAGGACATGGTTATGATAGAGTTTGGCAATTTCATAGTAGAAATAGGTCATAGCCTTCTTGCTTTTCGGAGCAAATACAAGATGGATGCTCATATGTGGTTGTACCTACATGGTCATGCATCAGTTTACTTGCAGCCTCTTGCAATCAAGGTCTTGGCACATGTAAGTTTTTTTATTCTCTTTCACTTTTTTGTTGTTGCTTTTAGTTTTTTAAAATTTAAGTTTGAGTGTTTAAGTTTTAACTTTGCATTGAATTTGCATTGCGTCAATAGGTTGCAAGTTCATCTTCCTCTGAGCGCAACTGGAGTACATATAGCTTCATCCACTCACAGAAGTGCAACAAGTTGGGGGCTAAAAAGGTTGAAGATTTGGTATACATACATTCCAACTTGTGCCTTATATCCCACAAGCAACTGAAGTACAAGGAAGGGTCGACAAAAAATTGGGATATTGATCTAGAGATAGTTGACTTGGATGCTTCCATTTCCCACCCGCCATTAGATGATGAGGGATTGGAGACTTCTTTGGCACTGTGAGACCTACATGCACAAGGGGGTGCAACTGGCAGTGGCCCTAGTGGGAGTGGTTAGAGTCCATGTGGTTCTAATGAACCACATAATGATGATGATGTTAATGCTCTTGATGAAGAGGAATATGATGAATATTTAAAGATAGTTTGAACTTTGATAATTGGAATTTGGTGTAATAAATTGAATTTAATAAATCACGACATTGACATTGTGTTTAATTTAAGTATTTAACTTTTTTTGTTTTTACGTTTTAACAAATTATGACTTGTCTGTTGCGGTTATGTACTTATTTATCTTATAACTTATAAGTTATCGACTTATCTTGCCTTTTATCTTGTCTTTCATATGCATAATATGTGGTTGATAATGAAATTCCTATTTAGTAGGCTGAAATTTATATATTTTTTAATTTTTATATATTTTTTGTACTGCCGTATCTGGGGCCAATTTTTTTTTTTGCCGTATCTGCGTATTAGATACTCTGTACGTGTACCCGTATCCAAAACGTATTGGCTACTCAACTTCAACCAAGTACAACTCCGTTAAGTTGTCTCTTTACCCTCGTAAAGGTGTAGTTGCAAGTTGAATTCCGTGGGTCGTTTCCCGTTCCCTAGGCTCCCAAAATCCGAATCCTCTAGATTCCAAAAGCTGAGAACTATCTGTACAACATTCCATATTGGGTTTATCTCAGCATCTTCTCCTGCCCCCAAAAAGTAAGATTCTTCAAACTAGATTAATCGCTAAAATGTCACGGCAGGGATTTATTTTGCACACTACACAAAACATGAAAATACTAAAAAATAGTAATAGTGAGGACCCACTCCTTGTTGTCCTTGTATGTAGCCACCATTGCAAATCGTTGGCACTTTGATCACGAACAGTATGAGATAATCTTCGGTGCCACCGAAAAATCATCCTCAGTGTTTACTCATTTTGGTGCAACTACTTTGTCACTAACGCAATTTCACGGCCCTGTTGCTAGTGACTGACGAGAGGACATCAATTGTCCTCCAACCTCCATTGCCTCTATCCTCCAGTTGGTACACTGCTCACTAACCAAGAGGGTGCATTTGCATTTCATTTGTAAGAGAAAATGCTCCAAATTTACAATGTCACATGAACAGTCCACATTGGATGTTGGGAGCGTGTAAGGATATATTCTATATGAGCATGGAAGATCAAGAACCTATGTGGAGAATGATCTTGTATCCCTGAATTGTAGATAAAATGGCAAGTTTGTAACGTCCAAAGAATCCACGTGTTGTAGAAAGGACCAAGGTAATGAGTGAAGTATGGATGCTGGCAAAAAGAATGTGAAGAACACGATGGAATTCTATTTACTATGATGTAAGCCGCATGCAAATTTGCATAGTATTGTATTCAAGATTATTACGGTGCACCCGGAGAAGGTTACACAAGGACTGGACACTGCAAAATAATTTGTTGTATAGACAAGGAGATAACAACAAGACTCGGCATATAAACCAACTCCACATAAACCAATGTTATAATTTGAGCCAATAAAGATCTACACACATTGTTGGGTTGTATGCGATGGCGCCATGCATGATATGATAAATACTAGATTAGCATATTTGATGTCTTATAGGCAATAGAATGTAAATTTGCTCCAACCTTATCCTAGGCGATATTCTTCTTCCAGGTGCACCTCAAGAACAATACGCATCTCACGTCTTTCTCCTAACTGCTCCTCACACAAATCATGTGCACGACAATATATGAAGCTAGAATAGTTGAGTCTAAAACAAATCTGATAATGTTGTGACACAGCAATCAATGACATACAAAGTGATCAAATGTGCATACAGGTTGAAAATAGGTGCTCCAATGCTATCCAGATTGAGCAAAGACGGTCGCCATTGTCGAAGGCCATGTCAATAGTAAGCTTTTCAAACAATGGAACTCCAATATCGAAGTAGGGATAAATACAACCAACCCTATTGAATAGGAAAGTGATGTATCAAAAAACAAAGTCGAATCTAATGTGATGCCAACATGACAACTACGAGTGAATCTCGAGCTTCAAGTGAACCATATATGATCAAATAGACTTGTCAATCATTGTAACCACGAGGATGAGAAATTGAACCCCACTTCTCGCAGATTTAGACTCTCAAATCTGTGCTGAATTTTGAACTAATATTTCACAATCATAAACATATACCTAATATAATAAACTCTGAAATCCTAATTACAAAACTAATCTAATATCTCATCCAATACTAATGAAATTCATACACGAGCATTATGAGAGTACATTGGCCCTTCACAAATTAACTCTCCATGGATTTTACCAACTTCACACTACCTTGCTCTGATACCAAATGATAGATTCCGTATAACTTTGACCAAATTAACACAAAAATAAACTTGAGATATATTCACAAAGAGCGAAGATACATATCTAGAGTGTTGATCTCTTTCAACCACTCAGTATAATATCATGAGCCGTTTCATTATAACATAGAGTGTAACGTTTCCTAGAATCTCTATCATTTATTAACCAACAACACTAACTATATGAGTTGTTATTACAACTTATCACACTACTTACAAACAATAACATGTGAACACTAACAAGATATTCCTAACAATGCTTGATACTCTTTCAACCCGTGCATTTGCGTATCTGAGCAGATCACATTGCGCAAGAAAAAATATACCTTTGAGGCTTTAGAAAGTTTTCATTAAAAATGGCTACTCAATAAAAGTAAATCAAAAAATCATTCAAAAATACAGGAAAAACACGCATACAACCCAACTATCTGTAATGTCCCTCTTTCTCGAATAGTTTGGTCGAAGACCTTTGGCCTGTTTTGTCTACCCGACGGCCAAAGGGGTGCTTTCAAGGGTGACTTCGGTTTATTATTTTATTATATGGTGCTCAAAATAAAGTAAAATATCATTAAAGCACATATAATGAATTAATAGACTGTTAGAGTGACTTTGACTTAGGAAAGTGTTTTAAATAAATAAACAAACTATTTAAATGCACTTCCTAGCCAAAAATGCGACTTGTTTGGGTAATGATCAAATAAACCCAAAAATGCGACTTGCTTAGTGAAGCAAAATAATTAATTAAATATTAATTATTGGGTTTTAGCCAAAAAGTACGACTTGGATATTTGGAAGGCTTTTTGGCTATATGGAAGAAAATGCGACTTGGGGGAGATTCATTCAGAACATTATTATTTTCATACAGCAGTTAGCACAAAGCTTTTGCAGACAGAATCCAAAGACGGAAACCCTCTGGATTATTCCTCTTGCGGACGAAAAACCCCAGGAGCAGTGAGAGAAGCTTCCATCCAAGAATCTTCATTGTTTACACAGTTATTCAGCATTCCAGCAGTGTCAGAGAAAAGAATAAATTGCAGCAGTGAGCATTTACACATCTATCTGAGTGGGGCGGCTTCTTCTACAGTTATTTATTGTTGTAACAGAGGTATTTTTCATGATAGATATTTATTGTAATTCCCAGCAGCAAATATATCAAATCGGCTAGGGTTTTGATTCATTTACTGTCGGTTTTTGGACAATCTTTGTTATTAAATCTTTCTGTAGATTTATATTCGTATTGCTGTTATATTTAGTTCCAGAAATCATCATTAAATATACAGCTGAAATATTTATAAAGAAATCTGCCAGATTTACCCTAGGCGCCTATTCTGCATTCACCCAGTTTGTGGGGTTTGCTGCATTTTATTTACCTATGCAATTTCAGTGTGATGTTTCATGAATTCCCTTGATATTATCAGTTCAGATCTGTGCCAGAGCATTATATAAATAAATAAATATATATATATATATATATATATATTCAGACAAAAACAGGTTTGGGATCTTTCAATGGTATCAGAGCAGTGTATCCTCCCAGCCTGTGTGGGAAGGAAGCAGACAAGGTATTAAAACAGAAATCAGCTTTGGATGCATCACAAAGAGGACGGTCCACACAGATACTACACCCGCAGACGAGCACGACTCAAAGCTGGTATTGCAGGTGGTGACAGAATGGAATATTTGGGCGAGAGACCTGAGAGTCCTCGAGAGGAACATGCAGATCCAGATAGGCATTTTATTCGGGATATGGCAGCCACGCAGAGGCAGTTATTACAGACCATGGAGCGCATGGGTACTACTTTGGACAGGTTGGCACTAGGCAGGCCGCGGGATAGGCACGGCAGGAGGGATAGATCCGCATCAGTTGCTAGTAGCCACAAGGATCATAGCAGATCACCTTCAGAGATTGGGAGTGTTAGGGGATCACCACGCCGTGAGCTGAGGCATACTCATACAGAGGTGAGGAGACCTACACGGACTGCAGATAGGCCTATGCAGCCTAACTTCTTGCCTAGAGGTGACACACCAGAGATTGAGGAACGACCGGAAGAAGTAGCTTTTCCGGATACTATCATGGCAATCAGCGATGAGTAGAGGAGTTTGTCGTAGCATGTGAGGGATGCATTTCCCCGCAGTATTGTGCTCAGAGGAGAGACAACATGAGGGCTGGACAGGACAGGAGGCCTAGAGTATAGCAAAACAGAGATTTACAGCAGGTTACCAATAAGGTAACCCTCTCCACTTTTGATGGTAGTGGAAAGATCAATGCCAGGGCTTGGATTCACAAGCTCAACACCTATCTTACCCTCAAGCCCATGAGGGAACAGGAGGCCATACAGTTCGCTACATTGCACCTTGAGGGGGTGGCTTATGATTGGTGGCACCATGGGTTAGTTATGCAGGGTCATGAGCTTCTACATTCATACAAGGATTTCAGTGATAGATTGATTGCGAGATTTGATCGCAAGGATGTGGAGTTATATTACAGGGATTTGGCACAGCTCAAACAGAGTGGACATGTTGATTCTTACATCAACGAATTTCAGCAGATAGCCGTTATGGTTCCAGAGATGCCTGAGAAGAGGGTGGTGATGTTATTTATAGAGGGCCTCCATGACAGGATGAGAGGATTGGTCAAGGCTCTTAAGCCTAGGACATTGCATGATGTCATTCAGATGGCATTGGACTTGGACACATCCCCCACTTCCTATCAGCCCACTTCTTATCAGCCCAATAAGAAGTTTCCCACGAGCTCCAGGCCATTTCGGCGCTCTACCGCCTCGCAGAAGAGTGCACCACCTCCTAAGGTGGATTAGGGGACTCGCAACGAGTTAAGGAGGAAGCTTTGCTTTCATTGCAAAGACCATTGGGAGCCTAGACATCGTTGCCTTGGTAAAGGCAAGGTGCATCTCATTGAGGTGATTTCAGATGGAGAGGATGATCACTCACCAAATACAGATGTGGAGGATGAGGGCGGTGACCATGATGCATAGGGGGAGCAGCCCCAAATAGAGCTTGGCGAGGGTGAGGCATTGGATTCATCCAATGTTACTATTGCTACACTTTCAGGCGTTCCTAGGTACCATCCCTTTCGGCTGAAGGGAGTGCTTAAGGGACAGCGGATTGTTTGTCTGGTTGACATTGGAGCTATGCACAACTTCATTGATGAGGGGTTGGCTGCGAAGCGAGGATTACAGGTTGAGGAATTTGAGGGGTTTAGTGTACGGGTGGCAGATGGATTTGCTATCAGTTGCACTAAGAGGATTCCGCGACTCAGTATTCAGATGGGGGACTATACATTGACCGATGACTTCTATGTTATTGGACTTGGTGAGATTGATACAATATTGGGTATTCAGTGGTTACAGTCCCTTGACAGATATGTGCAGGATTTCTGTAGGATGGAGTTGGAGTTTATGGTGGATAAGAAGAAGATTGTGCTTCGGGCTCTTTCTGACAGTGGGCCTAGAGCTGTTTCAGCACGCAGCATGGAGTCTATAGTGAGACATGGAGAGGTTGCATGGGCAGCCCAGTGTTTCATTTCGTCCAAATCTTCTTCAGACGATGAGCAGCCTTATCATATTGACATCCAGTCCATACTGGATAAGCACGGCCCAGTGTTTGGTGACATTCCTCCAGGTAGACCACCAGATAGAGGGTTTGAGCATGTTATAGAGCTTGAGGAGAGTGCTAAACCCATGATGACTACGCCTTATCGCCATCCTAAGACATACAAGGATAAGATAGAGAAGGCCATTAAAGAGCTCTTAGAGATGGGACACATCCGTCCTAGCTCTAGTCCCTTTGCTTCTTCAGTTGTGTTGGTAAAGAAGAAGGATGGGACCATGAGGATGTGCATTGACTATCGTGCACTGAACAAGAAAACCATCAAGAACAGGTATCCCATTCCCCGCATTAATGAGTTGTTAGATGAGCTACATGGATCTGTCTACTTCTCGAAGATTGATCTTCGATCAGGCTACCACCAGATTAGAGTTCGGGATGAGGATATCCACAAGACAGCCTTCAGGGGTCACTATGGGCACTATGAGTTCTTGGTGATGCCATTCGGACTCACTAATGCACCTACTACATTTCAGTCATGTATGAAGCATCTCTTCAACAGGCAGTTGAGGCAGTTTGTGTTGGTGTTTTTTGATGATATTCTAATTTATAGCAGGACATGGGATGATCATTTGAGGCATCTTGATGAGGTACTTAGCATAATGGAGACTCAATCTTTGTTTGCTAAGATGTCCAAGTGTGAATTTGGACTTACAGAGATATTGTATCTTGGGCATGTCATTGGGGCCAATGGGGTCAAGGTCCATCAGGAGAAGATACAGGCAATGCAGGATTGGCCACCACCCAGGAATATCTCTGACTTGCGAGGATTCTTAGGATTATATGGTTATTACAGGAGGTTCATGATGGGTTATTCTCAATTGGTAGCTACATTGACAGATCTTACACGGAAAGGTGCATTCAGTTGGTCAGATGAGGCACAGGTGGTATTTGAGAGGCTCAAGGTAATTATGAGTACATGTCCAGTTTTGGCTCTTCCAGATTTCTCATGGCCATTCATTTTAGAGTGTGATGCTTCGGGATTGGGGATTGGTGCAGTTCTTATGCAGGATCGCCATCCTATTGCCTTTGAGAGCCGGACGCTGAGAGATAATGAGAGACTATATTCCACCTATGATAAGGAGATGCTTGCCATTATGCATGCCTTGGCAAAGTTTAGATAGTATTTGGTGGGTGGAAAATTTGTGGTGAGATCCGACCACAATAGTTTGAAATATTTCCTGGAACAAAAAGAACTCAATGAGAGGCAACAAAAATGGGTCAACAGGATCCAGGCATATGATTTTGACATTGAGTATGTCAAGGGGACAAAGAATGTAGTGGCTGATGCACTTTCCAGGAAACCCCATCTCGCTGCCCTATGTTCTTTGAGCAAGATTTCAGCAAATTGGAAATCTCAACTGTTAGTTGAGTATTCCAAAAACACTTGGGCATGTGACATTATGGATGGAAAAATTCAGGATGGCCGGTATAAGGTAATAACTGATCTGATTTTGTATAAGGGCAGAATTTACCTAGTTCCTAAATCTAAACTTAAGGAGAAGATTATGCATGCTTTCCATGATGCACCATTGGCAGGACATCCAGGGTATTTTAAAACATACAGGCAGATTAGAGAGAGATTCTCCTAGAAGGGTCTCAAGGATGATGTCTTGCGCCATGTCCGTGAGTGTATGACTTGTCAGCAAAACAAGTCAGAGCATACTTTCCCAGTAGGTTTGCTACAGCCATTGCCTATTCCGGAGCAGAAGTGGGAAAGTATTTCGATGGATTTCATTACAGGTCTTCCCGTGGTGCAAGGGAATGATCGCATTTATGTGGTAGTGGATCGGTTGACAAAATATGCACACTTTTTTGCTGTTCCTACCAGCTTCAAGGCACCTCACGTGGCTGATTTGTTCTTTCATCAGATATTCATGTTGCATGGGCTTCCGAAGAACATAGTGACTAGGATAGTAGGTTTATGAGCATATTTTGGCAAGAGCTTTTCCGTCTGGTTTACACTGAGCTAACTCCTAGCACTAGTTATCACCCTTAGACAAATGGACAGACAGAGATTGTGAACAAATGGATAGACGGTTATCTTCGCAACTACGTTGCAGGACAGCAGAAGGCATGGGTAAAGTTGTTGTATTTATGTGAGTATTGCTATAACACCACTTACCATATGTCTATTGGTATGACTCCATTCCGAACACTTTATGGGTATGATGCAAGATCCTTTGTTGATATGGCATTTGGGGACAGTAGAGCTCCCAAGGCTCAAGAGAGTTTACAGGATATCCAGGAAATCCTTAAGGTACTTGAGGAAAATATTCAGCGGGCCCAGAATCAGCAGAAAATGTATGCAAATAGGCACAGAGTGGAGAGATCATTTGAGGTAGGGTACATGGTTTTCCTACGACTTCAGCCTTATAGGCAGAGCACTCTCAAGAAGAGTGGGGCTGAGAAGCTCAAACCGCAATTTTATGGGCCATACAAGGTGTTGAGGAGAGTTGTTGAAGTAGCATATGAGCTGGAGTTACCTTCAGAGAGTAAGATACACAATGTTTTTCATGTGTCTTGTTTGAAAAAGGCTTTGGGGCAGAACATAGTTTCTTCTACAGATTTACCACCCCTAGATGAGGAAGGGAGATTAGACCTAGTGCCAGAGGAGATCTTGGACAGCCGAGAGAGGAGACTTAGGAACAGAGTTATTCGGGAGTTTCTGGTGAGGTGGAAAGAGTTACCTGAGGAGGATGCTACATGGAAAGGTGAGACTATATTATAGCATCCAGCTCTACAATTGCTTGGGGACAAGCAATCTCAGGAAGGGAGGACTGTAATGTCCCTCTTTCTCGAATCGTTCGGTCGAAGACCTTTGGCCTGTTTTGTCTACCCGATGGCCAAAGGGGTGCCTTCAAGGGTGACTTAGGTTTATTATTTTATTAGATGGAGCTCAAAATAAAGTAAAATATCATTAAAGCACATATAATGAATTAATAGACTGTTAAAGTGACTTTGACTTAGGAAAGTGTTTTAAATAAATTAATAAACTATTTAAATGCACTTCCTAGCCAAAAATGCGACTTGTTTGGGTAATGATCAAATAAACCCAAAAATGCGACTTGCTTAGTGAAGCAAAATAATTAATTAAATATTAATTATTGGGTTTTAGCCAAAAAGTGCGACTTGGATATTTGGAAGGGTTTTTGGCTATATGGAAGAAAATGCTACTTGGGGGAGATTCATTCAGAACATTATTATTTTCATACAGCAGTTAGCACAAAGCTTTTGCAGACAGAATCCAAAGACGGAAACCCTCTGGATTATTCCTCTTGCGGACGAAAACCCCAGGAGCAGTGAGAGAAGCTTCCATCCAAGAATCTTCATTGTTTACACAGTTATTCAGCATTCCAGCAGTGTCAGAGAAAAGAATAAATTGCAGCAGTGAGCATTTGCACATCTATCTGAGTGGGGCGGCTTCTTCTACAGTTATTTATTGTTGTAACAGAGGTATTTTTCATGATAGATATTTATTGTAATTCCCAGCAGCAAATATATCAAATCGGCTAGGGTTTTGATTCATTTACTGTGGGTTTTTGGACAACCTTTGTTATTAAATCTTTTTGTAGATTTATATTCGTATTGCTGTTATATTTAGTTCCAGAAATCATCATTAAATATCATAGTTACCTAAGACTCCGGGACGGCGGGACGTCGGGACGTAGGGACGGGGTTTCCGGGACGGCAAATTTTTTTGAAAATTTCGGGACGGCGGGGGGACGGCAAGGGGACGGCTAATAAAAAATATATATATTTTATTTATTTTACAAATATAACATGAATAAAGAATAATTCAATAACCTAATGATTAATACAAGAAAGTTTGAAGATTGTAACCAGTAACCACTAATGATTAATCCAATTATTCATCACATAAGCCAAGGCCCAAAATGCTACAGCTATATATATTATATTCAATGTTCAAAACTTCAACATGACAATGAAAGACTAAATAGTAAATAGTAAAGCTGAAAATTTAAAACAAGTCTTAGTCTTACTCTTCAATAATCAACATGAGAAGAGTACAACTACACCCACATTACATATGCTACGAAATATTATGTCATGTCTCATAACCAAAATGACATTACATATGCTACGAAATATTATGTCATGTCTCATAACCAAAATGACATTACATAACCAAAATGACAACTACAAGTGACAAGTACAACTCAAAAATCACTATCAGAGCCCTCCGAAGGAACTGTTGCAAACCGCTCCTCCTCACTAGGAGTATCTGTATCAATGTCAACTGCATCTGCAAAGGAGATATCAACCAGTCCTCGCTGCTCCTGATCTTCATCAACCTGCCTTGCATCCTCAGGATCCACATGCCACCGCAATGCTGGGCTCTCCTTGTACGTAGGTGTCTTGCGATCCATGAGACGCAAGGCACTATGTACAGCAACAAGTTTCTCTGCTCTCTTAGAGGTAAGTCTGTTCCTCTTAAGAGAGTGGATCCACCCATATGTTGACCAATTCCTCTCAGAAGCAGAGGAACTAGAAACCTGAGAAAGAAGACGAATAGCAAGTGTCCGTAGCAATCCTGCATGTCCATACAATTGCCACCAACTAACTGGACTCTCATGTGCCAATGTGGTCCTGTCTATCTTTGATATTTTTTTGTAGCCATCCAAATAAGCGAACTTGAGCCAATCAGTTCTGACTCGTGAAGCATCCTCTGCATTATACATTTTTTTTAGGGCTTTCAAAAAACCCTTCCTCACCTCCTCATCATCTACTGGGAGAACTCTGCCAGGCCTCTCAACATACCACTTCGGATTTAGTGCATATGCAGCCATGTGTAAAGGAGTGTTCAACTTCTCCCATCTCCGCTCAATGATAGGCTGAATATGCTGATGGTAGAACTCCAAGGTGGGGTCCCTTGCTCGAACAGCAGCCTTCATCTGGCCAAGCATACTATCAATACATTCGTATATCTCACCAAGGTTAGGGCTCTCAGAATCCCCATATTTTATCACACTGAAAACTGGAGATATTATGGATGTGATATATCTCACATCTATCCAAAATGTTTCATTCACCACAATTGCTTTCACCTTCTTCCCCTGCTCTGTCTTCGACCCATCCCACCTAGACCACTCTGATGTCATGACCATGCACTGTAATGATTCCTGCAACTCAGCCATCCTATCCAGCAAAATAAAATATGATGCAAAACGTGTGTCCACTGGCTTGAGGAATTCCTTCCTCGAAAAGCTACGGAAGAGTGCCAATGACGTATGGTGGTTGCAGATGAACATCTGCACATCTCTAGCATCAGCGACTACATTTTTGACCCAATCAATTTTTCCAATATCTTTTAGTGCATTGTTCATGGCATACACACAACTTGGGGTCCAAAATATATGTTGGTAATGAGCCTCGACAAGCTTACCTGCTGCCCTACACACATATGCTGCATCTATAATAACCTACACAACGTTGGCAGGGCCAACCTCCTCAATAGCATCTCGCAAAATGGTGAATTAGAACTCTGCATCCTTCTTCTTCCCTGAACAATCAACTGCCCTCAAAAAGTAAGGACCCTCTCTGCATGAAACAATGATATTTATGAGTGGGCGGTGTCTGATATCTGTCCACCCATCCATGATGATGCTGCAACCGTGAGAGACCCATGTGCTCCTCATTTCCTCCATCAGTAAATTAACCTTTGAATAGTTCTTATCCAAGATTGTGGTTCTCAACTTCGTGTCTCCTGGGGGCACATAACTCTTACCTACTTTGGCTATCTTAGCCACAACCTCCTTGAAATAAGGAGAGCGAGCAACATGAAATGGAATGCCAGTAGCAAAAAAGAATTTTCCAATGGCATCATCGGCCTCCTCTCTAGCCTTTGTATCATACATATCAACAAGTGGAATGGAGGCCACAACCTTCCTCTTCCCCCTACTACTACCAAAAGCATCCAATTCAGACACCTCATAAGATGCTCCTGCACCACTATCGATATTAATTCTCACAGCACTAGAAGGGGTGCCAGTGCCACTAACATGACGGCCACGAACTTCTGGAACCTTTTCCACCATATCTCCATTATACAACCTCACCATTTCTGCCCTCTCTTCAAGTGATAGCTGTCCACACATGCCTACACCTTTCCCCGCAATGTGCAATAAATGTGCATTCAACCTAGTAATGCTGCCTGACCAAGATAATGAGCAAATGTTGCATTTCCATGTTTTAGTGCCCCCTGAAATGTTTGATCTAGGACCTTGCATAATTTGACCAAATTGTTTCAAAGGTTTTTTCTTATCAAAAGGCCCCCTAGCATACTTTTTCAACATTTCGGAGGGGCAACTGAACTTGTCCACACTCCCCTGTGAACTAGTAGCAGTATTAGGTGTTTGTGATTGTGTTCCTTCTCCTTGCACACCCATTTCAACCTCATATTCAGCTTGATAATCACTATCGGAACTCATTTTGAAGCTGCAATAATTAAAATACAAAACAATATAACTATACAATACAATAAAACAATGAATACAATAAAACAGCGATGAATACATTAAAAAAAAAAAAACAGCGATGAATACATTTAAAAATTAAAAAAAACAAACAATAAAAAAACCCTCCCTTTATGCTTTATCTCATTCCATCACGTGCTAATCCAAATAGGAAAAAAAAATACAAACAAATGTAATGCCTTCACTTTCAACTTTGCATTTGGAAATTAAAAAAAAAAAAACAAATGGTGGTAAATTAGTAATGTATGTACATACCTCTTGCTCTTGCTCTTGCTCTTGCTCCTTGCTCTTTGCCTTCTCTTTTTTTACTCTTGCTCCTTCTCTTTTTTTTGCTCTTGCTTAGTGTGATTAGAATGAGTATGAAATGCTCTTTTTATTAAGTTTTTTTGTTGCTTTTAGGGTTAGGTCATGTTAGTTTTAGTTAGAATGCATTAAAAGTTTAAGAAAATATTTAAAAAAACATAAAAATGATAAAAAAAAGGCAAAATCGCCTTGGCTGCCGCGTGAAGGCCGTTGGGGACGCCGTGACGTCCCGGGGACGTCACGGCGTCCCCAACGGCGTCCCCTTGTCAAGTTTGCACCCGAGACGTCCCGGGTGCGTTTCGATTTTTAGGGGACGTCCCCTTTTTTTTTTTGGAAATGGGGACGGCAGGGAAACGTCCCGTCCCCGTCCCCAAGTCCCCGAGACGTCCCAGACGTCCGGGACATGCTGCTGATGCCCGGGTCGCGTCCCCGCGTAACAGTGTTAAATATGCAGCTGAAATATTTATAAAGAAATCTGCCAGATTTACCCTAGGCGCCTATTCTGCATTCACCTGGTTTGTGGGGTTTGCTGTATTTTATTTACCTATACAGTTTCAGTGTGATGTTTCATGAATTCCCTTGATATTATCAGTTCAGATCTGTGCCAGAGCATTATATTAAAAATATATATATATATTCAGACAAAAACGGGTTTGGGATCTTTCACTATCTACCCCCTTTGTTTCTCTTTGCTTCATCAAAGGTCGCCAATACAATCTCTGAACAGCTGCATAAGAAGAACATCAAAACCATCTTCCCATCTCCACACACCATTTAAGATTACCTAAACCCCAACAAAGACAGAATTAGCCCATCTATCACCAAGGCATATATGAAACTATTTTTCCATGTGATAAATCCTACATTGGCCAAACTAGCATCTCCATACATAGAAACCCTTAAAAAACACTTTGCAGATGTCAACCATGCTCACAAAAAAAAGTCAAGTTTAGCTGAACATTCTCACCTCACTAAGCATCATCTTTGTTTTAACAGCCCTAGAGTCCTAGCCAAAACTAAACACTACCACAACAAACTAAGTCAAGAAGCCTTAGAAATTGAAACATTAAATTATCCAAACTTGAAAAAAAAAAAACATTAATTTCTTTATGGATACCTTCCTCTTTTCTACTAAAAAAAAGTCCTCATCAACCCTTTCCAACTCTTACATTCTCCCTTCATAATTGATTATATTAAAACCTAATAAAAAATATAAATAAAACAATATTTCTTCCAAAATACTTATAAATTTATTATTTATTGATTAATCCACATCTCAGCATTCACCTTAAATGATTTATCAACCTCAAGTATAACAATTTCACCTCTTCAGCTATTTGCATTCACACACTCATTAGAATAACCTCCCAAGATTTTTGCATTTAATCATTCAAGAATATATTTATAACTAGGGAAATCAATAGACGCATCTTCAAATACTTGGGAGCATCTCGGGATGGGGGTGTGTCTCGGAGAAGCAAGACAAGGAGAAAGATGTCTCCCAAGTCTCAAATACTTCATTTTGATTCTCCTATGTCTCGTACAAGCGTCTTCCTTGAATAAGCCACTCTCTCCCACTAAAAAACAAAAAATAAAGAACCGAATGGGACCCACACAGGGGCGGCAAAAGGTTCAAACATCTGTTGTTTTTATTTTTTAAAAGTTTATGAATTCAGAATTTGATATATTTACTTTTATTTTTCCATCTTAGCTTTCAGAAATTTAAATATATAAATATTAATTTTATTTTTTTGCATCTCCAAGTACCCCCGTACCCATTGTTTAAAATTGGCATGCTTGTCCCCTGCTCCTAGTGACTATATATAAAACTGTGTCGTTCTATGATTCCTCACTGAGTGAGATAGCTCGCTCGAAATGTCAGACACCTGCGTCATAGTTTCCACATAGTTCATCCAGAAAAAAACATTCGATCATCACTTCTTTGAGTTCATCCAGGAAAAACCTTCCATCATTAGCTTCTATGCAGTTAAGCCAGAAAAAACATTCAATAATAATTTAACTTCATTATTACTTCTAATAGGCTTCAGCTCAAAATATGTAGAACAGTAATAATGTCTTCAACAACTCTGTAATCAGATCAGCAAGGAAATTGAATGCAAGTCAGAACGGCAGCAGAGGATTCTGGAATAGCTTCCCCACCAGTTGAAATTTCTGCACTAGTTTCTTCAACAGGTTTGTTAACCATTGTTTCTTCGGGACAAAATGTGATGCAGAAGATTCTGATATTTGCGCTATCCCCAGTTTCAATTCTTCCTCTGTCACTGTGGTTAGTTTTTAATTATTAGTTCTAATAGTCTTAAGCTCAAAATATATTAAATAGTAATTACATCTTCAATAACTCTTTAATCAAATCAGTAAAGAAATAAAATATCGGTCAGGACTGCAGGGAAGGGTTCTGGAATAGCTTCCCCATCGTCGAATTTTCTCAAACAGTTTCTACCACAGGTTTGTTAGCCATTGTTCCTGCAGGATCCGAATGTGCTGCAGAAGATCCTGATATCTATGGTATCCCTTGTTTCGATTCTTAATACGTGACTGTGGCAAACGGACATGCAATATTATCATCCTCAGGTTCATTCTACAGTGGTGGTGGCCCAAGAAATTCTTCTGTCACTGCCCCAACAGGTGTTATAGTAGAAGCTGCAGGCCCCTCCATAGTAACAGTGAATGTCCCTCAACATGAATTTCTTTCCAAAGTACAACACATTAATTACAAACTTGAAATCAATATGCTACCTAATGATAAAAGGTATCCAGATATGAGATGTATTCTACCCCAAGCATCAAAGGTAATACAAGTTGCCCATTTGCAAACCAAAAACACGTCTTGAAGGAAATAGAAAGATGATTCTGCAGAGGTTATGAAGCATCGGAAAGGCTCTTAAGAATTCAGAATATCCATGAACGAAACATATTGACCTCCAATACCAACAAACACGTGAACTTCTTTCCTGGGAGAAAACCCTTATATACAGTCATGGACGGTTCCCAGGAGGATAAAAATCACCTTTCAAGGCTGGCCACTACCTAATGCCAGAAGGTTTTCTTAGAGGAGCTAGATTTTTCAAGGGAATTTGCAATTTTATATTGGAAACTAAGTGGGTAAAGATTTCTTCCTCAATATTATTTTTAGTAGACAAACAAGAAAGAACTAATTGAGCTCTTGCCATTCCTCTATCTCTGGAACTCTTCCTGAGACAGCAAACCACCTGTCAAAGGGGCTTTTTATTCCTACTTTCTTCACCTTGGTCAAATATGCAGTACAAAGGAGTCTGAATGAGGTTCAGGAAACAAAGAATTCAGGTTGGTGTCACAAAACCCCACTCCAACAGCATAGTATTTTCCCAGATACTAATCAATGAATTCCCATCGCTAACTAGGAAAGTGGAAATGCTTTATTTGTAGTGACAAGAACAACTGCAACTGCACTTAATTTTATAACTCTTTAACTCTAAATAACATCATATTCTTATGTATACCTTTAACTCTAAATAACATCTTATTCTTATGCATACACATATTTAACATGTCAACGTAGAAACCAAGCTATGAGCTTCCCCTTCTTTCTGCTGAAATCCCTCACTTCTTCCATCAATGATTATCAAATGAGAAAGTGGAAACACCTTTGCACCATGGGCTGATTCTGTTACTGTTCCAGAGAGGTAGACCTCTGGTCCCGAGTCAACCCCTTATTCATATGGAGGTGGATTCGGACAACGAAACCCTTGCCAACCTCTTAGGCACACTAAAAAAGGTAAGTCTCAAGATAAGCGGGATGGCATAGCTGTGGATATCCTCTGTAATCTTAAACAGGGTGTGATAAAGCTTCAGGGGAGAGCTCTGCTAGGAAGGAGAGGGATAGAAATATGGTGGATTGGGAAGCTAGGGTTTTGAGGATCGAGTCCACTGCCGACACGATCCTCCTGGTCAACAAAAATCTTGTCCAAGAGATTAGGGAGTACCACAGAAAAATTGATGTCCAAAACAAGAGAATTGGCGGGCTTAATGCAGACATTGTCATGCAGGAGCAGAGAATCTCCATCCTCCAGGATCAAATTGCCAAGACTGAGGCTGCAAATGGTAAGGGAAAAATGAGACTGGAGATGAGCAGTTCTGAGGATGAAGAACACATGGAAGCTGAAGGTAACGCTCCTACCGAGAATGTTCTTAAAAAAGTTATCATGTCTTGGAAAGATGATCTTGGTGGAGCCATGGATAGGGGTCCTAATGCTGGGACCAAAAGCAGAGCCTCCTCTAGAAAAGCGAACTGATGGTGACACTTTGGCTGCACTTCTGTCCAGTGAACTATGCTGGTTTTTTGTTTTTGTTTCCATGGCTTTTTTGGTATTATCGTAAAAAAAAATGTAATTTTGTAGACCTGGTGTGGGTCGTGCCTTTCTCTGGGGTGTCCTCTCGGTCAAGCTTGTTTGACCAGGACCTATGCATTCTGTTTTGGTGGTTGTTCTTTGGCCTAGCCTCTTTTTTGTACAGGGTTTTTTGGTCCCTTCAAAACCAAATCTTTTTTATCTTATCGAAAAAAATATTTAACATGTCAAAAACAAAGTTTGATTGCTACAAGATAGGTTAAGATAGAAAAAGGGATCAAAAACATAATAACATACCGGCCGGCATGGAAGTTTTCAACTCCAAGATCTTCATCCCAAAGGAAAATGTATTTGTACTCAGCAACTATGTCCGGATGTAGAAAACGCTTTGCAAACCACCTACATGAGCATTAAAGCAGTGTGACAACAAACATTACGTCATAATCACGACCAAATTTTTTAAAAAACATTGATAAAAAAAAGAGGTCTAAAAACCATGATGATTCTATTGTATAATCATCAACACTAAAAAAGTTTTAGTAGTACCACTTGGTTTGATTCATTGCAGTCACGTGAATAGCTCTAGCACTCCATTTCAAATCACTCCATTTATCTGTGACCCCGTCGTAATGGAACAGCATCACAGTGAAATTGTTTGAAGGAAACTGATAGGAAAGTTCATGTCGTAACACCATCATTTAGTTTAAATAAACATGTGAGATACTGACAAGCAACGAAATAATGCATTAAATTGAATCAATAATTCAGCAAGAAATATGATTTAGCACATGCCTTCTGAACAATCTTATTTACATTTTCCTTTTGCTTTATTCCAACTGCAATGGCAAGCAAGTTCTGCGGACTCTTTATTTTTGGCTGGAAACATAGTTAAGACGAAGGAAAACATTAGTCAATATCTAAATTTATAAATATATCATTTAAATGCTACCACAGATCACATTGTCAAACCAAGAGCACTTTGTTTTATTTTCACAGGAAATGAATATCTCTACGTAGATAAACATATACATATATACATAAGTATATATATACACACATACACATATATGTATCCACGTGCATGTCAAGTGTGCATGATTTGTTGAAGCACTCCTCAGGAAAAAAATCATGGATAACCTGCGGTTTCCACATGCCATTCTGCCGCATGGCACCACGGTTACACCTGGGAATTACCCGGTCAAACTTGCATTTAATGTGATTAAAAATTGTAAATTTTTCAATTACATGTGTTTACAACACAATTTAGTCATTACACACAAATTTTCAATTACACAGCCCAGTTTTAGGAATATTGTGGTTTTTTAATATCCCATGTCTTTTCCATTTTAAGCTCATGCAATTGAAAAACATGTTCGAGATTTACTTTACTAATTCACATGATATGTCACTAGTTAGGGTATTATCATTTTGTTTGTACGTGAGCTCGCTTAGAATAGATTAAGTATGTAGTGAGTTATTTTACCAACTCACCAACTAAAATAGGGATTCAGTGTTAGTTGGAGTGATTAGGCTTGACACTTCATTTGTAGGGGAATACAAGCCTATATGTATTTCTCCATTATTGAATAAATTAAACTATTGTGTTAATTTAATTTGGTATCAGAGAGGGAAAAGGTAGCTCTATTTTCTATTGCCCCAGTGGATGAAAGTCTGTTTTCCTGATGAGCTCATATCGTGGTGTGATTATCTCACTGGGCCTTATTTGCGAAGTCTAATAGAGTTTTAAAAGTTTTAAAGCTATTATTGCGTGGGCAGTCTTCTGTGTTGCCGTGAATTCTGCCTAGGTGTTGTTGTTCAAGTTGCAGATCCCTCCATACACATGTCTGTTCTGATTTGATAGCTCTGTATTCTTTTTGTGAATTTTGTTTCGCGCATCAACTTCACTATGGCAGATTTGTGCATCTACCAATGTTTTTCACGTTGCAGCAATCATTGCACCTTCATCTGTCAAACTCATGCATATTTGTGACAGAATCCATGCATTTCTTTGCCCATTCTGTGGGAATTCAGCAACTGATCTAACGTATTTGTGCAGATTACGTGCAAACCTATCATCCTCGCGCTTCCAAGAATCCAAAGGTCTGTCCATTCATCATTTGTGGTCTCCTCAACAACTTACAACCCTCATGCACCTCTACTCCACCGTTTGTTTCAACATCTCTTTGACAGCTACAGGCTTGCCAGATTAGTTAGACTCCGTGCATTGTGATTCGTACCACATATGAATCACCGTCTGATCCATGCCAGTCACCAACTCATGTGCTTGCTTTCCATTGATCCACACATGGATGGGTGCATTCCTTTGTTAATTTTTTACTCTTTCTTATATATTTAGTTTTGTAAGGTCAATATCAATTGTTCATAGTTCATAGTTAATTTGTGTTTTTTAGTGATGTCAGTTTTATTGCATACTTTATGTGATATGTGAACGGATCTAGATTATATTGGGAAGTTAGTCATTTGTAATTTTCTACCAAATATAGTTTGTTGTTTATTTAGGTGGTTTTCGTTTTAGGTTGTCATTTTAAAACATGAGTCTAATAATTTGGTAGACTTATATTTTGTTGTGTTAGTCTATATAGTCTAGTATTTGAGTGAATCGTCACCTTAGTCCAAAGTTTGTTTTTTACGTGTCATTACAACTAGTTGTGTCATAGTCATTAATAGTCCTATTAGTCTGAATAAAGGAATTGTGTGTCATCTAGTTAGTCAAAGTCAAAACAAAATCTCTTTGTACGGATGCATTATTGGGGGAACCTAATGTCTAAGTGCATATCTGTAGGGGCGAGGGGTGTTGTTCACAAAAATGACATACATTACTATTAAACCAGCCATCTAAGCTAAGCAAATAGGATGCTAGAGGAAACAGAGGAAGGAGGCCCAATGTACTCTCGACTTCGTCGCTAACTCGAAGAATGTAGTCCTATATAGCAGCAAAACAAATGCGCCCCAACGAATACAAGCCTAAAGTGTTATTAATCATCAACGGCAGTGACGACTCAAAACATCGTGCCAAAAAGACTAAAGCCAAGAATGGTGTCTAGTGGAAACAGTGACCATTTTTTTTGTTTGTGATCGAGTGACAATGATCAATTCCAGTGGCTGCAAATGCAAGATACAACGAGGTAGCCAGCACTCGCTAAAAATATAATGAGGACATTGTCTAGCTATCTTGATTTGTACCTGCTCGGTGAGACCCATCCAACAAGAGGAATAGATTTGAAAAAAGAAGTGGAGGCCAATGCCACATTTGCAGTGACAAGTAGCATGTGTGTTGTAAAGATCAGTAAGGCTCAATCTGACTAACCTCATTGTGAACAATTGTATCATTGTTCACAGTTCTAGTTAGCATGTATACCTAATTAGAGTTGACGTGATACCCTTCCTACTCTTGTGGGATTGGTGATATGTTCCCATCCATCAATATTTCCATGTTGAATTGGTGGTGTTCCCATCCATCAAATCTAATTTCTAACTGTGCTTTGTCTTAGTTCTCGTAAGATGTGACTATGTTCCCTTTCCCTATGTTCTTATTAAGGGGGGAATGTCAGAGATTTACTTTAGTGCTTCACATAATATGTGATTAGTTAAGAGTGTTAATTATCATTTTGTTTGTACCGTTGTACGTGAGTTTTTGAAAAATCTCACTTAGAAGAGAATGAGTGTGTAGCGAGCCGTGATAATAACTCGCCCACCAAAATCAGGATTGAATATTAGTTGGAGTGATTAGGCTTGACTAGTCCTTTGTAGAAGCATACAAGCTTATATACCTATTTCTCATAATTTAACCACATTGTGTCATTGTGAGTAGATACCCAAATATGGCACAGGCCCCTTTTTTATAATGTCTTTTAAGTGATTTTGTGGTTATAGTTTATTAACCCAAATAAAAAGATTCATTAGAGTGCTTATCCCTCTTTGACTCTCTACCTCTTTAATAACAATTCCTTAACAACTATTTGGGCTTCATTATCTATTGCGATGTGTTTTCTAGGGATCCCCACCTTGTGTCTTTTGTTATCTATCATTCTATTGTGTTTAGGAGAGCTTTGCTCATTCTATTCAGGTTCTTCAACCTGTCCTCCCTTCATTTTGACTTAAACATTTAAAAGGAAAATCTCTTTAGGTTGGCCTTTCGGTTCTTTTGTATTTGAATTTATGTCAGTTGTGCACCAAAAGGCTCCACATTTGAGGATGATCACTATATAAGCAATCCACCTAAAACCATTGAAGGGGGGACTTTTCACAAGATCTTTTCAATAGCTAATATCTCAAGAGCATTTGCACATTACATCTTGTCCCATTTGGTTTCAAGGCTGATTACTCTTATTTGTTAAATCTAAAGAATCAATTACATCTTGTCCCATTTGGATTTAGGGAATGTCATGTATTTTGCATCATTTTCACATGTTCTCGCATATCTACTAAAAGGGATAACTACATGGGTCTAAGGCCTCTTTGGAATAGTGTTATATAGGCAACACTCATCATCACAAGGGTGTTGAGGCAGCTTGACTCAAATATGTACTAACCCCTTTTTAGGTCACAAAGCATCAAGCGAAAAGGCTTGAAGGAAAAGAGAAGACTTTTGTAGGTACCGGAGCTTCATTGCCAAACTCCAATTACAAATCCCAAATCCAGAGACACGTGCACAACAAACCCTAAAGTCAGATTGTGTTGCCAACCCCCAATGCACACATTTGTCAGTCTCGGAAAAGTTTTCCAAGAAAATCTCTCCCCAACAGACTCAATGATTCCGTCCATCACTCAATTGTGGATCCCCAGAATTTCATATGCATCATTGCGACACTGCACAGTGCATTTATCTAGATTCAGATCATTGTCACACAATCAAAGATCATCTTGGGGTGAATATGTTCCAAACCCTAACCCTAATTACTTGCATTCTACTTTCATAACACAATTTAGGATTGTCCTTATATTTGTTGTATTTACATTTATTGTTTTGAATTATGATACACATTTTATTGTGATATCTTAATTAGGTAAACCTAGTTTTGATATTACATTTTAGTGAACTCGCTTTATCTTGCGATCACACTAACCTAAGGTTTTGCTCCTCGCCCTTAGGGTTTTAACCTACCCCTTTTAGGCATCTAATTGTAAATCCAATCACATATCATTGCCTCTTAAGACGCTTGCAGGAATGAAAATGTGATCGCACAATTTCGAGCACGTATCCAAGATCCAAAGACTCAAGTGCACCAAGTGTTAGAATTTAGTTGGAGGTCACAATAGCGAAGGACGGAATCAACTACCTTTGGGCAAATTTGCCAAGAGAACATGTCTGACACAAGCAATCTTGTTCAAAGCTCATTTTCAAGCTTTCATAATTTACAAACATCTTTGCGACACTCTGCATAGTGTATTTAACCAATTTCGTATCACTGTCACATCTCTAGACCTCGTAGAACAATGACTTTTTTCTAAACACTAACCCTGGTCTTTCTATATTCTTCTTTCAGAAATTGTATTGATCGAATATTATCATATGGCATAATTTAAAATTGTGTACTTGTTCTATGTTCTTGATTATAATACATTTTTTTTATTTAATATCTTAATTTAGTTAGAGTTTGTTTTGCAGTGAATATGTTTCAAACCCTAACCCTAATTACTTGTATTCTACTTTCAAAAGTTGTGTTGATCAAATATAACCTCGTGACATGATTTAGGACTATGTACTTGTTGTATTTGTTGTACTTATTGTTATGAACTAAATATAATACACATTTTATTACAATATCTTAATTAGTTAAACATAGTTTTGATATTACATTTTAGTGAACACACTTTATCTATCGATCACGCTAACCTAAGGCGTTGTTCCTCAACCTTATAGTTTTAACCTATTCCCTTTAAGGTTTTGATTGTAGATTCGATCTTAAGTTATTGCCCCTTAAGCCATTTGTAGGTACAAAAGTGCTATTGTGCAATTTCAAGCACAACTCCCAAATCCAAAGACACAAATTCACCAGGTTTCAGAATTTAGCCACACTAGCAAAGGACATAATTGGCTGCCCTAGGACGAATTCGTAGTTCAAATCTATCCAAAACCCGTTGGAATTTACAAACATCTTTGTGAAACTCTTTACTACAAATTTACCCAATTTCAAATCATTGTCACATCTCTCGACTTCACAAAATGGTGACTTCTTTCTAGACCATAACCCTGGTCTTTTTGTATCCTACTTTCAAAAGTTGCATTTAGTGAATGTTATCTTATGGCATACTTTAGGACTCTGCACTTGTATTTGTTGTATTTATTGTTCCGAATTATAATACACATTCTTTTTATCTTTATTACATAAAACCTAGTTTTGATAAACATTTTGGTGAACCCGCTTTCTTTTATCAATCATGCCAATTTACGAATCTATTCCTCGCCCCTAGGATTTCAAAATCCAAAATTTGCTTCCGTGTATTTAATATCATTGCAATGGTCGATATTAACACATCCTCTTCCATAGACCTACTTAGTCATACCTCTCATGCACATGAAGAAATGATAAAGGAATTAGAACCCTTATTGCAAAATGGCAAATCTTTCTTTGATACCACAATTACTATAAGAACATAGTTACCTACTAAACGAGAACTGTGACCTCAAAATGAACCCTAAAAACTCATATCTTTGCATTAAAAACACCAAAATCAACCCTAAATCGAAAATTGGTGCTACCAATAGCACCTTTTTTGGAGGTGAAAATTACAACCTTTTGCAACCATGGCCTTAAAAACATGTAAAGTTGTTAACAAAAATCTTTAAATCAACCTCAAAATCAAAATGTGGTGTTACCAGTAGCACCCTTTTTTTTGGAGTAAAAGTTACTTGTTTGAAATTATCACCTTAGCAATCAATACCAATCCAACCAAAACCTTAAAAAACAACCCCCAAATCAAAAAGTAGAGCTATCTATAGCACCCTTTTTCAACATTTTTGTAACCATGGATTCATACCAGTAACATTGCAACCAAAAATATTTAAGCCACCCTATAATATCCCTGGTAAATAATTTCTAATAAATTTGGATATTTTATCAAACCCTAGGGCAGCAGTTTACACACTTGAATTTTTATGACAGCGGCAGCAAACTGATTTTTTTTATAAAAACAGCAAACCCCAATATGTAGAAAAACAAACTTTATTATTTATTCCAAATCAGCTTTAATGAAAACTTAATGTCTACTTACAATTTTTTTTTACAATTGTTGAACCAAATGGAAAAATGAACATAAGATAAAAGCATGTGAACTGATTTGACTGAAATCTGCCCCAAAACGTGGCGCCAACACTGTATTTTGTTCCCAAAGGGGGCGTCCTAACTGTACTTGTTATGGATGCTAAAACAGCCCTAAATATGATGCCCTAGCTGAACTAGATGAATATTTATACTTTGAATGATCACTACAACCCCTGGTTGGAATTGTCAAATTTAGATGAGGGTTTCCATTCTCAGATTTGTATGTAAATGAGGACCCTAATTTACATACAAACAATGAAGTAGTTGATAAATTTTCAAGATCCCCTAATAATAATCCCCTAAATCTACTTTTATAACTTTTAAGGTCTTCTCCCAAAGTTGGCACCACCTTTTAATTGGCATATCCAAAGTTGGCACTCAATGCTAAAAATATAAGTTTGTTGCCCATGCAAACACTTCTATCTTTGGCACCCCAAGTTGGAAATTCATTATTTAATTCCTCGTGCACTCTTTCATTATTTAATTATTATCTCACTCCTCATGCACTCTTTCATTATTTTATTATTATCTCACTCCTCATGCACTCACTTCTCCTTTTGTCACCCCGTCTTGGAAATATAATATAATATTTTATAATATAAGAGGGCATTGAGATTTGAGACAAGTGCTTAAATCTAACAAAGTTCTAGCACAGTGTTGACCTTCCATCGACTCAACAGAATATGAGGAAGTATGCAGCAGCTAGTTTTCCCACCAGGAAAGGAAAAGGCCTTTCCCGAATCCCACAGCTATTCCGACATCATCACCCATTATCACTACCAAAGAGGCCATTGAGATTTGAGACAAGTGTTTACATTTAACAAAGTTCTAGCACAGTGTTGACCTTCCATCGACTCAACAAAATATGAAGAAGAACACAGCAGCTAGTTTTCCCAGCTCCCACATATGCTCAATTGGCATCCAATGTAGTGGTTGCCCAAGCCTGGACATCAAATTCAAATTTTCCCTAAGACCCAAAGACAACTCAAGCAAGGATAATTGACTTTCAGGCATAAATAGATGCCTATGTGCAACCTATGGAGTTTCTAATGCAGTTCAAAAAGAAACTAGGTAGATCCTTTCAGCCCTGACTTGTATAGTTTCAAATGAAAATATAAGAATCTAGGAACTTCACAAGTTTTAAGAAGATAATGAGACCATGCAGGCAGTCCTAACAAATTTGGAAGATAGGGTGTTGAAATCATAGTTTTAAAACTCGTACTCACAAATTAATTAGCAGCGGCCTTCCAAAGGATTATATTTGGAAGAGAGTGACAGTCCAAGTGGCTTCGAACGTTATGGCTTCTGTCCATGGCTGGACTCAAGCTCTTAGAGAGGGATG
The DNA here is from genome assembly GCA_019776745.2 of Taxus chinensis. Taxonomy (NCBI): domain Eukaryota; kingdom Viridiplantae; phylum Streptophyta; class Pinopsida; order Cupressales; family Taxaceae; genus Taxus; species Taxus chinensis. The sequence continues at coordinate 289,073,767 of CM034151.1, read as the reverse complement.
CATGCATTCTCCTTCTCAGGATAGGTCCATTGCAACAAGAGGAAGATCAATTATGCAGGGATCTGAAAGGGAGGGACAAGTTTATGCTAGGTGGACATGATCCAGGGATCGATCCCCTCTGGAATTTCATTCCTTAGACTATGGAGACTAAAAAGGGACAACTGGAAATGTAGTAAACATTCTTAATGCAAAGTTTGAAGGGGTTGCAAACCCAGTGCCTAAGCTCAAAAATGAATACCCACCTCTGCCTTCGAATGCAGTCCCAGAGTCGAATAGTCCAGCAATAGCACAGAGTTTTAATGCAAAGTCAAAATTCAAGATGAGCGATTCCTCTCATGGAGAACAAGTCGAAGGCGTCTCAAAGGATATTGCCCTGATTTCAAAGGAACTTAACATGGTCTTGAAGGAATCATCACGCACTCTCCAGAAATCAGGTCCATGTCATCTGAATATGATGTTCTAAGTACCCACATTAATGGTCCCTTGCTAATTGAAAATTTTGTTACAAAGAAATCCTCCTCCCTCACATGAAGACTCTAGGCAATGAGAACAGCTCTATGCCAGAGGACTTCCCTGGCTCACTGCCCTCCGACAACAAGGGATTTAACTTTTCTTTGACCGACAACAAGTAGTATTCAGAAGGATGGCAAAAATCTAGAACAATGTGGCATAATCTTGTTCTTCCTTCACCATATGCCAGATGAGGAAGCTTTTAATAAATGGTGTAAGTTGAATTGAGAAGCCAGGGGGATTTCTTTAAATTCTTACTGGGGGTTGGGGTTCAATTATGTCTGCCTTTTGTTTAATTTAGATGCAGTAGTGCAACATGTATTGTAATATGGCACCTGGAACATTGTGGGGTCATTGACTTATTGTTCAATCTTGGAGGGCAGATTTTAACCCGGAGGATCGGCGGCAAGCACGTTATCCTCTTTGGTTGGAGTGTTCTGCTCTTCCAATTGACTTGCATTCATTTGTGGATTGGTTTGCCAATCAGCTTGGCAAGGTGCTTATATCGGATGGACGACGTAATTCAATTTAAGCTATTCTGCAGGTTCGTGTAAACATAGACCTAAAAAAGCAGCCCTCATCTTTTATTTCTATCATGACAATAGATGGTGTTCAACAACAGAAGGTCTGATACTTGAATCTGACAAATGCTTGTTTTGCATGCTTGGCACAAGATCATCTTATTCAAGGTTTCCCTCATCTGAAACACTCTTCGCATGCTTCCTAGGGTACAGATACAGCTGTCTCAACAAAACCCGAAGGTAAGGGGGTCGGTTCACTAATTGAATCATCTTTTATCTCTATCATGATGACAGATAGTGTTCGACAACAAAAGGTTTGATACTTTGAATCTGTCAAATGCTTGTTTTGCATGCTTGGTGCAAGATCATCTTATTCAAGATGTCCCTCATTTGAAACACTCTTTGAGTGCTTCCTAGGGTACAGGTACAGCTGTCTCGACAAAACCCGATGGTAAGGGGGGTGGTTCATCAATTGAATCAGATCAGTTGGCTAAGGAGGATGGAACCCCGTAAAGAATAAGGAGCCCTTGATTCATTCCTCTCAAACTATCGGCAGAGCTGGTAGGGGTGTGATTCAGAAGCCTTCCTGTAGTACTGGATGTCCCATCTTGTAGTTAGCACAGAGCCCCACCTGTAGAGGGTCTAATGAGGGCATCCGGAGCCAAAGCTTTGTCCCTTCTTCAGCAACAGGTGCTAAGGATCACTCACGGGATATGGATTTTGATGGAGGTTGGCAAATAAAAACCAGCAAGCGGAAGGAAGCTTCCTCTCCCACCCATTTGGACAAATCTGGTAGAACGGTGAGCCTCGCTCCTTGAGTGAAATCCTTCAAAGAAGTTGTGACTCTTTCTCCAGATAAACATGCATCTTCCTTGGGGAATTTAGTGATAAGTAACAGGTTCAACTCGTTGGGCAACCCTCTCTTGCTTGAATGAAGCTCTCCCTTCTATCTTGGAATGTAAGAGGGATGATGATCCCAATCCGTAAGCAGTTTATCCATGAAATTCTTCATAAATCCTACAGATTTGGCTTTCTGTAGGCGAGGTTGGATCATGTGTATGTTTCATGGGACGACATTTTATTTTTTAGGCATATGCGTCTGGTTCATGTCTGAATTGAGGCCACCAGGTTGGATCTTCTACCCATCCAAACTTCAATCTCTATAGGGCAAGTTGTGGATTTAAAGCCCTCTTCTTTGTTCACGTTGAATGTTTCTCCCTTGGATTCCCCTAACTTCTGTCCAATTGCGCATCATGTCTAGAACCACATCCCTCGCCCTATAGGGCATAAAGGCTGGCAGTTGTGATGGGAGATTGTTATTCGAAGAACTGTCAAATTCATGAGATGGTGCGGCCGTATGATAGCTTGCGGGCATCAACAAGAGCTCCAAGAGGCCAAGCAAATGTTAGAGGAGGTTCATATCTTCTTGAGGAGGATCTTCATAACAATACACTGCAAGAAGAGGTAGCACATTCGGAGTTGGTGATGCATAGATAGGAGTACATAGCTAGAAGGTCCCCGATTTGTGTCCACTTACGGTGGATTCAAGAGGGAGATGAGAGCTCCAAGTTTGTTTTTGATTTCTTAGAGAAGAATGCGATAATTGATAGGTTGCTTAGTTTGTGTAGACCTGATGGTACACTGGAAGAGAATACTAAGGAAATTAAAGACATGTTTAGACATCATTTTCAAAACATCTTTGCTCCTTTCTCTTTATCGGATTTGATTGTGGCTACGAGGAATTATTGTTATCAAATGGCCCGACAGAAAGTCTCAATTGGTGACCATAAAAAATTGGACAAGGGCTTCACAAAAGAACTGTTTGTTGCTCTTTGTTCAATGTAAAATGGGAAATACCTTGGGATAGATGATTTGCCTTGTGAGTTTTGCACGCCAATGTGGGACACTTTTGGAGATGATTTGTGTTTCTTAGCATTTGCAAGGTAATGTGAGACGAAGTTGGAGATGATTTATGTTACTTGGTTTCTTTTCCCACAAGTTGTTTAATAGAGTGCCCCTTAATCAGGGTTTGATTAAGAAGTTGATCCCCAAGAATGTTGTGAAAGACCTTGGGATAGATGATTTGCCTTGTGAGTTTTGTAAGGCAACGTGGGACACTTTTGGAGATGATTTACGTTTCTTGGAATTTACAAGGTAATGTGAAACAATGTTGGAGATGATTTATGTTGCTTGGCATCTTTTCCCACAACTTGTTTAATAGAGTGTCCCTTAATCAAGGTTTGATTAAGTTGATCCCCAAGAATTTTGTGAAAGACTCTATAAGGGATTGTCATCCTATTACATTGTTGAGTGTAGCTGACAAAATTTTGGCTAAGGACGTTGCCTTACAGGTGAGGGATGTGGCCATGAAGATTGTTCGGATGGAAACTAGTTTTGTGCAAAGGTGTTTTATTTTGTATACTGTGATCTAAACTTGAAAAGCTAGAGAGTGGGCTAGGGAGACTGGTCAGCAGCTCTCTTCTTGAAGATTGACTTCAAGAAAGCATAAGATCAGATTGATTGGTATTTTATCATGGAGATGTTGACTTGTCTAGGATTTGGTATGCAATGTGTGAGGATGGTGAACACTCTCCTCCCATGTGCCTCTACTTTAATTTTAGTGAATAACACCCTGTTCCCTAGGATACTCCTTCACCTGTCTTTGAGACAGGGTGGTCCTTGGCACCTTATCTTTGTGTTGACTGTTGAGGCTTTGAGCTACCTGTTGGAAGCTGCCCACATACAAGGTCATTTACGAGGTGTTTCTATGCCTAATGGTTCGGAGATAGTCAACAATCATTTTGCTAATGATTTGTTCCTCTTTATGCAAGCTACTCTTGACTCAGACGGTGGTGCTAGAAATTGCTTTTGGTTGTTTTCTGTGAGGCCTCTAAGGCACTAGTCTGTAAACACAAAACTGATTTTTGGCCAATTAGTCTAGACGAACCCCTTGTTTGGATTCCACCTAAATGGTCTTTTGTCCATTCTAGAGCTATTGCGAGGTATCTTGGCATACCTTTTGGTGTGGGGCTCTCCCTAGTTGTCATGTGGGATTGGTGCCTCCAACGTTTAGAGCATAAACTTCTCCTCTGGCAAAATAAGGACCTCCCATTGGTTGGGAAGTTGACTATGGTAGGCAAAATTCTTCAGGGCTCTCATATTTATTATGTTTCTTGTTGGTTGCCCAGTAGGACTCAATTTTGTCAGTTAGAATAGATCTTGTGGTCCTATTTATGGGCCAAGTATGGTGGAGCTCACGGCCTACCTATGGTGCCTTGGGATGTATGTACTATGCCCAAGGAAGAGGGAGGCCTTGGTTTGATTAATGTGGCAACTCAAGGGAGGATTCTAGAGCTCGATATGTTGTTGTCAATCCTTCAAACCCTTTCTTCGTTGAGCGGATCACCACCTTGCATATATTGGATGGCTTGGACAAGCCTGTCCAATGCATCCACCATTCCTTCTTGGGACTTCGTGATCATCTCCAATTTTTCCATGCTTCACAAGTTGGGAGGATGATGCTTTGATACTACTGTAATGTCCCTTGTTGGGGAGACTCAGGAAATGACCAAAAGCTGAAGATAAACAACACTTTTCAGATTTTTAGTGAGTTGTTAATGACTGAAATTAATGTATAAAAACCCTCAACTGCTGCCAGCCAACATCCTTCTAACGCAATGACTTGATTGGGGGTTTCAAACCCACTTTTTTACCTTCAAAACCCTTCGAATTAGCTCCACTTAATTCTCTAAAATTATTATATATCGCCAACAATCATCTCATGTAAGAAAACCGATTTGTAATGCCTTGGATATGGAGATATGAATTTCACGAAACCCTTGTCTGCAGCATTATTTTTAAAAATTCATAACTCAACTTAGGAAACACCAAAAATCATGAAGCTCAAAATATTGGCCTTATAAATTATGAAGAATAAGATGGTAATTTCAGATTTATCAAATTAGTATCACACATACCAAAATTCCATACCAAAGTGGGTCGCTCCACTATGAATAAATAGAATATTGCACCAAGAAGACCACAAATGCAAGAGAAAGATCCTTTATTGCTTTTCCAACAAGCTTGCATAATCATAACCTCATGAAGGGTTTTCGTCCTTAACAAATTTCCCAACCAAGGGTTTTCGTCCTAGGAAGAGATCCTCAACCCAAGGGGTTTCATCCTTGAGAGAGAGTAAAAGGGCTACACTAGCCAACTTTCACCAAAATAAGAATAATCTCCGAAACATGTCCTAAACTAATGCCAACAACCTCTATTTATAATAAGAGGGTAGCGCCAAGTCTTGGGGCTCTCAAATTTGGCCGACCACAATTAGACTTACTTTATTATTTTCTTTTTACTTTTTGGAGCCTACATGCTCACCAATATCTTTATATTTCTAATTTATTGATGGGCGCTAGGCTCACCAACAAATACAATGCCAATTAAAGAAATAAACATGAAATTAAGCACATGATGACATTGTTGACTTCCTCTAGCTTGTTTGCTTGAACCCATGAAGAAGAAAAATGGATCAAGTTCTTCAAATGGAATTATCTCGAAAAAGGGACATGACAAGAGCAAGTGGATTCAGATGTTGCATAGTGTGTGGTCAGTGAACATGTCTTACAAGCTCCGGGTGTTTGCTTGGCTAAAAGCGGTCTCGTTAACGGTCTTTTCCGATTCTGCCTCAAATTTGGAAATGGTGACACGCCCCTTCTATGAATGTCCTTTTGCTAGGTTTTGTTGGGATGATGTTCAAACTAAGCAAGTAGCCATCCTTTAGGAGAGTTTACATTGGCATGCCACTATGGTAACTCCAAATCCATGATCCAGGATTCTCTGAGGGGCATCTAGCACTACTTGCGAGTTTCAGCTATGTTTATTCTTTGGAAGCTTCGTGCAAATATGTCTTTACAAATGAGGTTAGCTCTGTCTGATTTTTACCATATGTGGAAAGAGGCAGTTTGTATGTAGTTGCTCACAAGTTGTTCGCAAAAGGACAATTGCTGATCAAGGAAGCCAAATTGTTAGATCCTTGTTCATATTCAGTTTTTATCTCCGCCCTTGTTATTTTAAGGATGAGGATGTAATTCTCATTGTACATAACCCGACCTCTGTACAATTTTTTTTTGTTGTAATTATTTTTTCTGTGAATATATGAGTACTATTTTAATAAATAATTAGCAGCCCAAAATCTTGACGGGGACTTGGGACTCGGAAACTTTATTGCTACATTAAAAATATAGAATTCATAAAATAAACTTAAATAACATGTAAAAGACTGTTAAATCCTTTGAAGCTGATGGAAATCACTAACAATCACATAGCAGCAACTGGAAAATGAAGAAAATTTCCTTAGGAGAGCAAAAACAAAAAAACAACTGTGCTCGTAGAATGAAAAAAACATTCTTTTTTTGTTACGAGAGGTTTATATTCTGTTGTTTTCTGAGTTTTAGGAATTGAATTTTAAAATGTCTAAAAGACGTGAATAACTGTTTTTTTTTTTTTTTTTTAAACTCTAGATATGCACCTTAGTTCATTTATTTTGGTTTTCTCTCATTTAGTGTATTATCGGGAAGAAAAATTTAAGGTTTCTCGGGAGAACTTGCAAGTTTCAATACAGAGGCTGAAATGAAAGTGGAGTGGAACCGAAGGCAGTTACTGATTTTTTTCTTAAGTTTGTTTGAATGGGAAACCTGTATCTATTACCATGAAATGACTAGAACCATAGTCCGTGCAGAAAACGATGGTCTCTTGGCATTGTTAATATGACGAGTCCCCAACAAAGAAGAGGAGGAAATGAAGGTAATAGATAGAGAGGCATCATATGTCAACCAATGAGGCGACTACCCCTTTTTTAAACTTATTACCCCCTTGTCAAATGTAAAAAACTTTACCTAATCAGATAGGTAACTTTCCCTGATCAGATAGGTAACTTTAATTTCATTATTAACAATGAAACCAAATTTAGCCGATGGGGTGGGAGTGGTGTGGTCAAGTCACATGGTTGTGTGTTTGCCCACCCAGGTTCAAATCCCCCCGAGGCACGATCCTCCTCGGAGGTGGTTTCGCCATTAGAGGCGGCCTCTCTGCTCGTGCTGACACTAGTGGTTACTCCTCGTTGCTGACACTGGTGGCTCTCCTCTCACTGCTAACGCTGGAGGTTTCTCCTCTCGCTGTTGACGCTTGCTTCTCCTCTCGCTGTTGACGTCAGTGGTTGTTCCTCTCGCTTCATTCACTGATAGTTGTCCCACTCGCTGCTGCCGTTGTCGTTGGTCGCTACATCTTCACTATGGTTTCATGGTTGCTCAAATTGGGTTCCTAAATAGTGGTCCCCTTCATTGTAACCAGGTTGTGGTTCCTCTCAAGAAAAATCCTCAATTGTACAAAGGATGTGGATCCTTTCAAACACCCTCAATCTAAAAAAACAATGAAACCAAATTTTAATTAAGTTCAGGCATATTGATGACTACATAACTCAATTACTGTATATTTGTGTTTTGGTGAATAATCAAAAAGAACAAAAAAATTAACTTTAAACCTACACTTATTGAAACATAATAAAGATCAACATATGGTACTAATCTGTAAAAAGCCAAACCCTTGTGAAGGAAGAGATGGTAATCAAAAACCTGCATCAAAAAATGTTACAGCCCAGACTAGGCCTTCACTTCCTCATGAAATCACTAACTACATTTTCAGGACATCGAATGATAGTCTCAAGACAGAGGCCAAGAAGGATATCCAAGTTAGAACATATAAGTAGAGGAAGGCGCCGTCTAACTTCTCACAACTATCACATCATAATTACACTAATCTTCACAGTTATTAACTTTGATGACATCGGTCAGTCAAATTTGGTCAAAACATAGAAACATTCCATTTACGCAGCGATGCAAAACAAACTAGAAGTGTAAATGGAACTCAATTAAACAGAAGTAAAATGAGAATAACTCTGGCATACTAAAAGATGCTGAAATGTTTGTACAAATAAGGGGAAAAAAAAGAGTAAAATGGGAAAAATGTTGGGAATTTAACTTAGGCTATTATATAATATACTCCACCTTAGTATTAGCTGTTAGAGTTTGTTGAGAATTAATCTATTCTACGGGTTTGTTCATGTGAGAGTAAGAGATCAGTGGAAGTTGATAAGATTTGATTCCTAAAAGATAGGATCAAACTCTTCTATAAATATCTCACTACATAGTATATTGATTTAGTACTAATGCAGGTATGTGAAAGAGTGCTCTGTATTATTATTTGTATTTCATATGTTTTATCGTGTTAGAATGCTGGCCAATTCTTTCATTTGGTATCAGAGCAGGTTTCTTACGAGAAGAGCCAAGAGGCTTTGCATTCGTAAATATTAGATGGCTCTACTGTAAATCTTGGTTGCACCAGTAGATGGGAGTCATTAGTCTGTCGAGAGTTTAGATTAGTTGGTTTTTTTTGTTTTTTGAGAAGATTAGATTTATTTCTTATCGTAGATCCCTTATTGGAATAAGTATAGTTGGTGAAGCGTGAATGAGTAAGAAGTGCCAGTAAAGGAAGTGTAGCAATTTGGAGAGTGGTGTTGCAATTTGCAGCCAAAAGGCATTGTGATAGTGAAGCAATAAAATAAGAATAACATCAACATATAATCCCTGAAGGGATATTTATTGGCACAGCAGAAGGACAGGAGGGAATGGATATATAAATCCTTTTAGTGAGAACCTGGGTAACTAGTTGTATAGATAGAAGTGCTGCATTACAGCATAATGGCACATAAGTAAATTGCTGTGTTTTTAATTCATACACGTCTCTGAACACAGGAATCTGCTCTTTGGTATGTAACATGAAGTAGAAGTACCACACCATAAATAATCAGCAAAGGTTCCTTGCAAAGATGGCCAAGAATGTGAGAAATTTAAAACAGCAGCTTGAAGGAGGAGGCACAGCCATATAAAATTGTGTTTCTTGTTCATATCTTGTTCCAAAAGCATGATAGTTTGAAGGAGTGGCACTTCAAATATTTTGCAGTTGTGGTGTGGCAAAGCAAGGCAACTGTGTCTAGTTAGTTTTTTTAGTTTTATATAAAAAAAATTAAAAAGGGAAAAACTTTGAAGTCTTTTTTACTAAATATTTCCTATAGTAAATTTAATTCAGGATCTCCTAAACCAGGAGTTAAAAGTTGTATTTTAACATAACCTTTTACCTAAACGATTTTGCTCCGGCTGCTACCATTTTTCCAAAAAAAAAAAAAATCTGAAAATTTTGCCTAGAATCAAATTATCTTTCCTTCACCAGGTCAAACCTTACCATGAAAATTAACTTGTTTGTTAATTATCATTGTAAAACATCACCTAAAAACATTTTTGTACAGCTCATATAGTTTTTTAGAATTAACGGTTTTATTGTTTTAGTGCATTTTCCATGCACAGTTGCCTGGAAAAGTAATATTAATTCTATAACTTCTAAATTGGGAGGAGGTTATTAATGAAACCTTGGCAAAGATATGTAAAATAGCATTATAAACTATTTGGCAAAAGGATTTCATCAATAACTTACAATTTGTAAGATATTATTAATTACCATAAAACGGTACACTGAAATTTGTCTTAATGTACCTAAAAAACTTATTTATATAAATGGGTTGATAGTCGTTAGTACCCGACATGCATGAAAACATTTTGATTTTATTTTTTTTGGGCGGGGTGGCAAGGATAATGGCAGAATTCCATTTTCATGAACAAGATAAGTATCGAAGAAAACAACGTTTAAACCATCGGAATGGATCGTGCAATGGCTTGTGGTCCACATGCCCATGAGGATCGACCTCGCTAGTTAAGCCAAGTTTCAAAGGAGGTTGGAGGATCACAGGAAATTGGAGGACAATCTCCAGTCTAGGGCTCGCACTAGCTCAAATACGGGTTCATTGTTTTAATGGATCCAGTGCAAAAAAAATTATAGCCGAAGCTAGTGATCATCAATGCCAATGCTGACAAACTTACTCCAAATGCACTTGGTTGCAAATTTAGAGCCAAAAAAAACTAAAGTCGAAGATGCTAATCATTTGTGGTTGTGATGACAAACCATACTCCAACTGCATACAAGATGATAAATGAGGCTGACAACACCCACTGAGAAAACGTAGTAAGGACCCAACCCTTCCACTAGTGTTTTTGTAATTGTACGATAAGGCCCAACCCAACCAAAAGAGCAGTTGAGGTGAGGCCTAGTCCCACCTAAGGATGAGGCTTGGTCCCACCTAAGGATGAGTGTAGCAATGACCACTCTTGCTACCATAGAGATGTTTGTTGCGAACGATTGTATGTGTTCTTGTTCACACAAGTGAATATGACTTGTGTGTCCTGGTTCATACTGATTTGGTATTTTTGATGAAACAATGGGTTCGTCCATGTTCATCGATTATTAGTAGGTCTAGTGTATTCCAACAAATATTTGCAAGTATGATGAACTGCAACTGTGTACTAGTTCACATATGGTAATGATATTCTCTCCCATTGTTTGAACTATATGCAATAAGGAGAAATGTTGGGAATTTGGCTTAGATTATTACCTATAGGTTAATGTTAATTATTAGGGTTTGTTAATAGTTAGTTTATTCTCGGGGTTTGTTTGCGTAGATGAGTGTGAGACTGAGAGAGAAGTGTAAGGTGATAAAAAAAAATCCTAGAAGATGTGATCAAAATCTTGCATGATATATCTGCTACGCCCTTAACCTATTCCTTGTATTAGGATATGAGTAGCCGACTTCTTGCTTACCATATCATTTTATTATATCATTTATACTTTCTCATGCTTCGTAGGTCAACCTTGGTGATGGCCATAACATATAAATAGTATATATAGGGGATTGTAGGTAGTAGTTGATCATGATTAGAGCATTTGAATCTTATTTTATGGTTTGGAGGTTGCCCCCTCAAAGTGTTGAAGCTATTTTAATTGCATATTGAGATCGTTATTCTGAACTATTGTGTTATTTGGTATTCTATTGCTGCTCATAATCTGAATTATACAAGTAATTTCATTACAAGTGGTATCAGTGCTGCGATCCAGGCCAAAACTAGGGCAAAAACCCTAATTTTTTGTTTCTGCTCTATCTTACGAACCTAATCGAATTTGTGGGAGATTTTTTTAGCAGAGTTGCGAATCATTTCAAGTAAAAATCTCTGAAAATTCCAGACATTTTCGATATCTTTTGCAAAAGTTATTGCAAATTTAGGTTTTTTGATAAAAACGCTCCCTACACCGAAATTTATGGAATTTTTCAGAGTTCTTTACATTTTCGGAAAGCTCTCAAAAAAATAGTATTAATATCTTCTCTGTGTTTTTTCCTATTCGGCCGAATTTGAATCGAAACCTTAAACCCTAAGGTTTCACATCGTGGCGGGACCTTCCACAAGAGCAAAAAAGAATCTGATCACTCTGGGTAAAACCCCACATAAAGATGGGGTAGTGATTGAAGTGTTGGAGTCAGAAGGGGTAAATACAAATTCCTCAGCACTAGGGTTTACCTCAGTTGATCATAAGGTGAACCAACTCCAGTATGAGCTGTGAAATGTACAATCTGAGATGGCCTCTAAAGGAGACAGACCAAATCAATCAGCAGTTGGATGATATCATGCAACATGTAAAGGTAAACAGTATGGCCCAAATCCGCCCCATATCAACCAAGGAGGATCTTCAATTCAAAATAATGGGCAAAATAACCATGTTGGATCACTTTTCCAGCCCAATCAGAATCCAACTTATTCACAACCACGAAACATGATGCCGAAAGTGGATATGCGCAAATTTGATGGTAAGGATCCCTTGAATTGGATAAATCAAATGAAGACTTCTTTGAGTTACATCAAACACCATCAGGACAAAATGTGACATTGCCATCCCTGTATCTTGAACCAGACCAATTCCTTTGGTATCGATGGTTATGTGCTCAGAGGCAGAAGAATGGTCTCAGTGTCACTTGGACAGTTTTTACCGAGGAGTTGCAATTGCACTATAGTTCCAGTGTTTCAAAGAACTACTTTAGCCAATTGGCAAAGTTACGGCAAACAAGATCAGTCAAAGATTATGTGCATCAATTCCAGAACCTATCCTTAAGGGTGGAGAATATTCCAGACGAGAATCTGCATACCTGTTTCTTGGGGGTCTTAAGGACCACATCGAGCATGAGAAACGTATGTTTAATCCAGTCAAGCTTTCTGATTCTATTATCATGGCAAGTCGAGCAGAGGAAAAACTTCTTTGCAATAGGAGGTCACCTTTCATTAACACCAGAGACCATAGTATCTCTTCCCCTTCATTTGCTAGGCCAATTAGATTGACTCCTCGATAAATGGAAGAAAAGAGAGCAAAAGGATTATGTTTTAACTGTAACACCATATATGGACCAGGACACAAATGTGCTGAGAAAAAGTTGTTCTATATTGAAGGAGGTAATGAGCAAGAGAGGTTGAGGAACCAATAGAAGATGAAGTAGAGGATCACCAACCTACAATTTCTTGCCATGCATTATCAGGTATTAGTACTCCTCAAACACTCAAGGTTATTGGCTATCTCAAAAAATAGAAGGTGACGGTGTTGATTGACTCGGGGAGTACTCATAACTTCGTAAATAGTAAGTTCATGCGATTTTATTCAGATGGAAGGACAATACAATTGAAAGGGAAGGTAGCTAAGTCTCCACAGATTATTAGCTCTCATCAGCTGCAGAAGGTTCTCAGAAAAGGAGTAGATGGATTTATAGCAAAGTTATTTTCCATAGAAGTACAAAATACAGAGTCTTCAATGTCACCCGATCTTCAGAAGATTGTTGATGCTCACTCATCTGTTTTTGATGCAATTCCAAAGGGACTACCACCAGTTAGGGATCATGATCATGCCATTCAGTTGATTCCAGGGAGCCAAACACCTAACATCAGACCATACAGATACCCATATTCCCAGAAAAGTGAGATCGAGAAAATGGTATAGGAATTGTTGAAGGCAGGTATTATCAGGCATAGCCAGAGTGCATATTCTTCACCAGTGGTCATGGTACGTAAGAAGTATGAAACATGGAGGATGTGTCCAGATTACCGAGAACTCAGCAAGTACACCATCAAAGATAAGTTTCCTATTCCAGTAATTGATCATTTACTTGATAAATTGCATGGTGTTATTTATTTCACAAAATTAAATCTTCATTCGGGGTACCATCAAATTAGAATAAGAGAGGAAGATGTTCATAAAACGGCTTTCAGTACTCATGAGGGCCATTATGAGCTTTTGGTAATGCCTTTTGGTCTTACAAATGCTCCCTCAACCTTTCAAAGCTTGATGAACACTATTTTTAGGCCATTTTTAAGGAAATTTGTATTAGTTTTCTTTGATGACATATTGATTTATAGTAAGACATGGGAAGAACACTTGCAACATATAAATAAAGTGTTGGAAGTTTTGGAGAAACATACTCTCAATGCAAAACCATCCAAATGTTCTTTTGGTGTACAAGAGGTAGAGTACTTGGGTCACATTGTATCCCATGAAGGTGTCAAAGTTGATCCTCAGAAGATCAAAGCTATGGTGGAATGGCCAAGGCCCAAAACTCTCAAAAATCTTCGTGGGTTCCTAGGACTAACAGGGTACTACAGAAGATCTGTGAGGAGATATCATAGAATAGCAGCCCCACTCATTGCATTGCTAAAGAAGGATGCCTTCCATTGGACAAACGTAGCCACTAAATCCTTTGAGCAGTTGAAGGAAGCCATGTGCAGCACCCTAGTTTTGGCTACTCCCAACTTCTCACAAATCTTCATTGTTGAATGTGACACTTCAGGATCAGGATTGGGAGCAGTTCTAATGTAGGAAGGAAGAGCAATTGCATTTGAGAGTCATCAATTCAAAGGAAAAGATCTTCTCAAACATGTCTATGAGAAAAAAATGATAGCTATTCTTCATGCGGTCAAGCAATGGAGGCCCTATCTCATGGGTAGACACTTCAAGGTAAAAATTGATCATGATGGTCTCAAATACTTTTTGGAGCAAAGGTTATCATCTGAGGAACAACAAAAATGGGTAACAAAAATGTTGGGTTATGATTTTGAAATCATGTACAAAAAGGGTAAAGAAAATGTAGTAGTTGATGCGTTGTCCAAAAGGGATACATTCGCAGATGCCTTACTATGTGGAATGTCCATGTTGAAGGCTGATTGGGTGGATTAAGCAAGATTGGAATGGGATCAAGACAAGGATACACAATCTCTAATACAGAATATCAAGCAAGGCTCTATAACATCTAACAAATTTGAGTGGAAAGGTAATGCGCTATGGTACAAGAACAGGCTATACTTGAGTAAAGATTCTGAGTTGAAGCATAAGATTCTTGCAGAGCTACATGCCTCACCTGTTGGAGGACACTCTGGGTTTTTGAAGACATATCATAGAATAAAAAGAGAATTCTTTTGGGAAGGACTCAAGGGGGATGTACAAAATTTTGTATTAGAGTGTTTAGTGTGCCAACAAAACAAAAGGGAAACAATTAAGACACCAAGTCTGTTGCAACCCTTACCAATTCCTAGCCAAAGATGGGAGGTCTCCATGGATTTCATCACTGGATCGCCTTGTTCAAAGGGTAAGAATGTTATTTTGGTGATTGTGGATAGGCTCATAAAATATACCCATTTGTGTGCCCTATCACGTCCATTTGCAGCCAGTACAGTCGCAACTATTTTTTTGGTGACAGTTCAAAGGCTACATGGAACCCCAAAGATAATTGTAAGTGATCGTGATCCTATTTTCACAATTAATTTTTGGACGGAAGTATTTTCATGTTTGGGTACTCAGCTAGATCACAATTCATCTTATCATCCTCAAACTGATGGGCAAACGGAAGTGGTCAACAAATGCTTAGAGGGGTATCTACGTTGTTTTGTATCAGATAAGCAGGAAAGGTGGATTAAATGGCTACCACTTGCAAAAGGTAGTATAACACATCTTTTCATACCTCTTCTCAAATGACCCCATTTTTAGCATTATATGGTTACCATCCACCTTCTATCACTTCTTCCTTGAGGGTGCAAACTAGGGTCAGAGATGTTGAGGAACACATTCAACATCAACAACAGGTTTTGGCTAGTTTGAAGGAGAATTTGGTATTGGCACCAAACAAGATGAAACAACAAGCAAATCAACACCGTAGTGAAAGACATTTTGAAGTTGGTGACTGGATTTTTGTACGTCTCCGGCCTTACAAGCAAATGTCCCTAAAGCAACAGAAAAAGGACAACAAACTTGCTCCTAAATATTATGGCCCTTAAACTAGAGTTGCCTAAATCTTCACGCATACACCCAGTATTCCATGTTTCCTGCCTGAAGAAGGTTATTGGACAGAAATTTGAAGCCCAGACAGAGTTACCAGAACTTGATGAGGAAGGAAGAATCATTTTGGAGCTAGAGAAGATTCTGCAAACACGTACTAAGAGGCTGAGAACCAGAGACATTAAGGAATATCTAATCAAGTGGAAGAATCTGAGCATAGAAGATGCGACTTGGGAGGATGAAGGTTTTCTGCAACAACATCCAGGATTATTCAACGTTGAAGACAACGTTGGTTTGAAGGGGAAGGGCATGTTACGCCCTTAACCTATTGCTTGTATTAGGATATGAGTAGCTGACTTGTGGCTTACCATATCATTTTATTATATTATTTATACTTTCTCATGCTTAGTAGGTCGGCCTTGGTGATGGCCATAACATATGAATAGTATATATATAGGGGATTGTAGGTAGTAGTTGATCATGATTAGAGCATTTGAGTCTTATTTTATGGTTTGGAAGTTACCCCCTCGAAGTGGCGAAGCTATTCTAATTGCATATTGAGATCATTATTCTGAAATATTGTGTTATTTGGTGTTCTATTGTTGCTCATAATCTGAATTATACAAGTAATTTCATTACAATGTAACTATATTGACTTAATTAATGTGAGTGTGTAAGAGAGTATTGTTTATTTTTAGACATCTAAATTTGGTCGTTGGCACTTTGGCATACTTGGACACACTTTGGCACACATGGCCAAATCACATATATTTGCCTCTTGAGCACATTTTCCTCTATTAGTCTGCCCACTTGTTATCTTAGCCACCTATATCTACCAATTATATCTATTTAGGATCAACTTAGTCTATACAAAAACACTTCATAATCCTATACATGCATTCGACATACTTCATATCCATGTTTTGCACTCCCAAGACACTACCAGTAAACCCAAACAATTTTGGTTTGCCACAAAAGTCGCCTTCTGCTTGTAATGTCCAGGAGCCTTCAACAGCTAGTTTTCAAATTGGGCTATCATCATTAGGTCAGCCTAAACACATTCCATGGGGCAGTTGTGGCTGGAAATCAACGAAGAGTCAACTATGTGCACAAAACATCTATGAGGTCAATACTTGCCTTTAAGGTGCCTTAAGACACCTCATACTCTCATGGAGAACTCTCACTACATTGAGGATTAAAACCAAATTTGAAGCAAATTTGTAATCTCTCAAGAAGTAGCCCTAGACCAGTTCATAGAGCTAAATTTGAAATCAAAGAGGTCAAAGTTGCATGATGCCAAATGTCAAAGTCTAAAGGAAGATCAATTGTTTGAACACGTGATTTTACGCACAGTCGCCTAAAAGGGAGAACTACATGTGGCTTGATCCCTTTTCGGAGTATTGGTATGTAGGCAACATTCACCACATCATTGATGGTGTGATTGAGGTTGTCCAGTCGAAAACACTAACCCCTTTTAAAAGTCACTTGTGGACTTGCAAGCAAAATTAGGGTTTGGACAAAGAGGTGCATAAATAGGCACCATCACACATGATTGAAGAGCTCCCAAATATCTAGAAGTGCAGAATTGACAGAGGCAAAGCATTTTCAGAAGTTGCAGACCCCAACTACTCTCGGATGCTACCGGTAAAGCCCAACACTGTCGATCTGCCCCAAGGTTCTAAGTTTGCTGGTAGTGTCCACATAAACCATCAGCCACTGATCTCAGTCTGAGCACTTAACAAAGCACTTCCACATCATTTCTAGCCATTAAGACACCTTTTGCCAATGACAGACAACCAAAATCATCTAAGTAACTCATCTTTCTATTGTCTCATCAATTCTAAATCAAGTAGTTGCAACATCTACTCGCATTAACAAATTCAGATTATTGTACCTTAATGACCCAATTATATAATATGAATCTAATTTTAGTTGTATCGTGTGCAAAATAAGTAAAATGGTATTATTATTTGTACTTCATTAGAACTTTGACCAAATCTTTCATGGTCAGTGAATAACTTGAAGGTTTTTGGTCAGTGAATAACAGAAACGGATATGAAACGCGGAAACGACAATTTTCAAAAAACCTTGGATACGAAACGTTACCGGAAATGTCAATACAATATATATATGCATAGTACTCATTTTATAATTGTAGACCATAAGAAATAATTGATAAAACACTCAAAATATTTTGTATTTGTTGAAATTTGAACTTCTAAAGAGTCATGACTCATCATTCAGCATGGTTACAATTTCAATGATTCACATATACATGATAATAATCTAGATTCTAGAATATATCACCCAGATTTTCCTCATAATCATCTCCACGAAAACTGAATTTAGCAAGAGAAAAATGAGAGTGTGATTTAGAATGGACCTAAGATGTCATTATATAGCTTTTAGGAAGTGTCTTTAGCAAGTAAAGGTAGGTACATTAGGTTTAGGTTCATTAAATGCAGTTATTTTTTATAATTTTAAAAAAAAATGATGCTTTAAAATTTAAAAAAACGTTGGAAACATGGCAGACGTTTCCCGAAACGTCTGCCACGTTTCCCCACCGCTTCCCCCCACATTTCCGTTTCCAAAACATTTCTGGGGTGAAACGCACCCTCCTAGGCGTTTCCTGGCATCACAGGTTTTTGGCAGTTTTTTTCAATTACTTGCAGGCTTTGACTGTTAACCACGGTTATGGGAAAATCTCAGCTCGGCAGTTCTGTTCTGCATGGTTTTAGCGGTGTTTGGTGATTACTTGCATGTAATCACGAGTAATTTCCCATTTCTACTTTCATGCGTCAAACTCCTTGCTCTCTCTCCTAGCCGACCTGCTTATGTTGCCTGGCCTACTTAACAAAATTGCCTGGCCTGCCTGCTTAAGTTTCCAGATATTTAAGTATCATGGGGCTGACTGGGATAACTTCAAGTTCATTACTGTGTTTGACTTATACTTTATTACTAAAGGTCAAATGGATAACTATTTTGACATGATTTGGTCAATTTCATTTCCTCGAGTTTCCAATAAAAATCCTAAGGAAGAAGAGGAGATTCAGCATGCTGGACTCAGCCCTGACATAGCCCAGACCAGCCATACTGTTGATTTCTGTGGCAAAACTATTTTGTAGAAATTTTGAATGCTGTACTATGTTTGTCTTTCAGTGTTGACTATGTATAAGGACAGGTTTGATGTGTATCAACCTTCTACAGTGATCTTTGACAAAAGATTGCAATGTTGAACCTGTTGTATGAGCGTTTCCTTTCTACAGCAGCAAGTAGACCAAAACACAGATTCAGATTTCAGCTTTGATCAAGAGATTTTGGCTGTTTATTTGACTTTTGAAAATCCTCATTGACTTCTTAGTTCTTACCAATACTTGGTCCTGTAAGGGATGATACTTATGGACCACAAGAGTCGGAAGATCTCATTAGGAATGATACTTTGACATGTGATAAGTGATAGATTGCATGAGGGGCAATATTATGACGCACAATAAATAGAAGATCCATGTTAGTTGGATATCTAAGGCCTAAAATAAGTGGAAGATCCATGTTAGTTGGGATAACTATGGCCCCAATAAATGGGAGATCTATATTCGCTTAGATCACTGTGGCCCACGACAGGTGAAGTATTCATGTTAGTAGAAAACTATGACCAACAATAAGTGGAAGATCCATACTAATTGGGTACATATGCCAACGATAAGTTGGAGATCCACATGAGTGGATAACTATGACCCACATAGGCAGATGAAATAAGAGTTGAGCTAGCCAAGCCCCTAACTGTCCTTTATGGCCCATATAAGCAGTTAACTTTTGAAGGGCTAATCGGTTCTGTAAGGGACGAAAGCCAAACTATATTGAATTATAATCATGACAAGAAGAAATTGCTGAAATGGATATGTTAATGTTAATTATACTATTTTCTATGATATATTATTTTTGGTTGAGGATGGAAATGTAGAGGGGTATTGCAATCCCAAATTAGTAATGCCTTTCAGAGATGAACATTAAGTGACACTTGTCCACTTGACATAATTTGGTGATGGTCCCCACTCAGACTAGACTGATCGTGTTTTGGTTGACTTTGCATGGAGTTTGTGTACAGGAACTTATTTTGTGGCCTTGTAATTCATCCTTGGGTACAAATATCAGCGGGACTGATAATAACAAAGAACAAACAGCCCCATACAATCTCTAGCACAAAACATGTCTCTAAAGAAGCCAATCCATATACCCCTGTTCACAAGAACATGCTAGACACCAAAAACTCAACATCATGCAATCCCATTGACAGCAAAGTCAGAAATAGAGGCACCAAACAAACAGCAGGAAGCAACATAGTACTGGGAAAAGGATGCAGACCACTTAGATCGGTACCAGTCTAAACATATATTGCACTATGGTAGAGTCAAACCGACATTGTAATATCAGAGTGTCAAGGAGTACAATGGGATGTATGTCAGTGTGTAGGCTCTTGAGTGGTCACAACTCAGCTCAGATATTATTATTTGTATAGGTATCTACAAGAGGCTATGCCCATCCATTCATATTCACATTCTATTCTTCTCTTATTATTGAGTATATTGTGTTCAGGTAATCCCTGAAGCATTCCACCCACCTATCTTTGTGTTTTGTGTTTGAATCTTTGCATGTTTATGAATATTTCATTTCTGTTCATCATGGAAAATTGCACTTGAAACACTCACATGGTATCAGAGCATCCACAATAATCATGTGATCATCAACATGTTTGACATACACACTAAGGTCAAAACTGAAAAGTTCATTGCATGGAAAGTTGTGGTCGACAAAATATCTTAGCATATTGTGATATATTTGAGATGAGATCATGGGAAGCATATGTCAGCAATGCTTTGGAGCAGTTATTTTCTCAACAGGGTATTGTGTGGAAGCGCACTGCAGTGTATCCTCAGCAAAATGGCGTAGCCAAGCACAAAAACAAGATACTGGTAGGAATGACACATTTTATATTAACATTAAGGGCATGCATGATGAGAATCATGAGATCATGGGTGGCATATGTCAGCAATGCTATGGGGCAATTGTTTTATCAACAGGGTACTGTGTGGCAGTGCACTGCAGGGTATCCTTCTCAGCAAAACGGCATAGCCGAATAGAAGAACAAGACATTGGTAGAAATGGCACATTTAATATTAAGTTTAACATTAAGGGCATGCACGATATGTTTTGGGCTAAAGCTGTGAGCTGCGCCAACTACATTCTACATCAATTTGCTACTAGAGTTGTGCAAAGTGTTACTCCACAGGAGAAGTGGAGTAGTAGGAAGCCTACAATTACACACTTCAGATTTTTTTGGGAGCGTGGCATGGGCTCACATTCCGGATAACAGGCAAAAATCAACTGCTATATCTACCACAGGCAGAATATAGAGAAGCAGTTAATGCAGCACATGAGGTCGCATGTAATAGGGAGTTATTGATGGAGCTGGGTATTCCACAAGATTTGCTAACCATTATGAACATCAGTCAAGATGCTACAGTAGTTGCTCACATTCTAATGGACAGGTTACGGACAAAGCATATTGAGGTCCACTTGCAGTTCATTTGGCACTTAATTCATGACATTGTGATATTTACAATTTGTGCAGAGTGAGAATCAGATTGTGAGGCATCTTCAGAAAGCCACTGCTTGAGGTGCAGTTCACTCGGTTGTGGGACTTGCTCAGACTTTCTGAAGCTCTCATTTCGGTGGGCGTTGGCAAGGGATTGCCTCATTTGGGGGAAGTGAGAGCAAGAGGAGGGGAAGTGTCAACTAAGTGAATGCCATCTTACTCAAGTCCCTCTAAGTAGTGATTTAGGGGGGATGTTACAGTGGGTGTAAATCTCTCTTATCAGCCCTTTTGTATCTACTTAATTTGTGGAATACATAGGGAAGTATGTCAATGTGTAGTCTCTTGAGTGGTCAACTCACCACACATGTTATTAATTGTATGGGTATTTACAAGAGGCTAGGCCCGGCCATTTATAAGCACACTCACTCTATTCTTCTCTTATGACTAAGTACATTGAGCTCGCGTAATCCTTACGGGATTCTACCTGATATCTTTGAGTCCAGTGTATTATTCTTTGCATATTTATGGTCCTATGGAAATTTCATTTATGTTCACCACAACATGAAGGTTGTTTGTCTAGATAGGTGCAAGATGGTGAGATCTGTACAAGGGATTTTGTTGGGGACCCCAATTCATAAGCAGAAGTGGTAAACTAGAAAAATAAAATAAATGTTCAGAAGGGGACAATGAGTCATGAAAACTAGAATACAAGGAACTAAAGAGGTGCAATAACATTTAGGCCATGAGGTCTATGGTCTCCAACAGGTTAGAGCTGCGGTGACCTTGAGAACAAAAACTATAAATTCTAAATTGCACTTACACTTAATTATACATGGTTACCATGATGGATCATGCAAGGATTTGCTGTCCAAGTTGGATCAAGGTAGTGAGGTCAAATGAGAGTATAGCACTAAATATTTTCTTAGAGGCGTTGGTCACTAGTTCAATAATGTAAAACAAATAATGAATGCTCTCAAATTCCCTTAGGGTGCCACAAGAATGTTAAACTTACAACCATTCTAGTCATTCAGATTTTTTCTTCATAGACAGTAATTCCAGAATCTCCCTTGTATCTCTTGTTTTAGGTCATGATTGTTTAGTTTATTCCTTTTAAGGATACAACACTAAAAGGATTGTGTATCCATTACAGCACAGCATACATTTACCTCAAAATGTATATGAAATGATTCATGAATGTTTGTTGATAAATTCATCTTTCTAATGGTTACTAGTGAAGTGTTTAGAAAAGCTTAACTCACCTGCAAAAATGAAACGCCCCATAATGGTCGCATTTCCAAGTTTGATGTTTCCTGCACAATATCTCTTGGCAATGGCTCACTACCGTAAGGGCGGTGTCTATGAGTTTCGTCCTACATAATCAAATCAACAAAGACTTCAAAAATGATTCCCAAAGCAAAACAACACTAAAATCAGAAAACTAATTTGTATCAAGCAACCCATCATTTATGCATTTAAATTTATTTTAATGTCCTTCTTTGTGTTAATATTTGACCAAATATACCCAAATAAATCCAGAATGCTAACTTGTACTTCAAAATGCCTCCAGCTGAGAAAGGCAGAGAAACAATCTAATCCAAATCTACATGGGTGGAATGCAAGGCAGCGATATATAGTGATACAGAAAGTCAAATACTACAAAAAATGATACAAACATAAGAACCATATCAAACCTTGCAGCCCTTCAGCACAGTATCATGTAAAGAATAGGAGCCTCCCCATCTTGATGCTGTCTGCACCACATTTACATTATCGTATTATATATGTTTGTGGGAAAATGCTCTAACATACTTACTGTGTAGACGTAAGTTCCAAACAAGAAATTGAACTGTCCTTGTAGACAAATTGTAGGACTTCAGAATTGATGGCTTTGAACACACAACTGCTATGATACTTTAATTTGGGTATAAACTTTCTGAAACGGCACAGAAAAACAAACATACCTGTGCGTAGTTCTCGCTAATAACTAGACTGCAAAGGAACAAACTGAGCAGCATTAGGACTGCCACTGAGATTGCTTTGTTCCAATTTATTTTCATCCTTGTCCCCTCGCATAGCAGCGAACCATCAAACTATGCAGGAAGACAGAAAAGACATATCTTAGGGAAATATGACAAAACAATAATGCCAGAACACAAAGAAATGTAAATTTATCATATTAAAGTGTATGGTCCAACAATATATACAACTGATACACAAAACAAAAGTATAACTAATGAGAGTATGTAGGCTGTTACGGTGGTTAATTCTATAGAATTGGGATTCGTTAAAAGTTAGTTCAATACTTAGATTGTTCCACCACCTTATCATTTATAGAATTTAACAAGTTCTATTCTTGTAAGAATTTAACTGGAAAACGATTGATGCAAAGGTGGCCCTCAAATGCAATAATCAAATCATAAAAGTGTTGTCGTGTTCAACTTCATAATACAATATATGTATAAATCCTTTATTAAGAGAAGACTTGAGAAACACTACAATTGTTTTTTTGTATTTTGGAGTGGTATCAAATTCCCTAGCAAAATCATGGTGACAGTAACCCTGATTGAAATGAAGCTGTGTGTTGAACCAACATATCGTTTGCAAATTGAACATTTTAAAATGACTATATCTAAAAAGTGAATCTAATTACCAGCAAAATATAATATGTCATGCTTAAAAATAAAATGGCAACCTCAAGCTTTCAATATCATTTCTTCGTTGACATTTGTTACTACAAGCTTTTCTAGCAGTCAAAACTGTTCGAACGTATGAAAGATAGAGTAAAAATTAAAATCAAACTAGGTCCGCCATGCACAAAAGAACACGATAGACACCAATAGGTTGAGGTACTAGAAGTTCAAAGCTGCTTGCTATAAGAGTATAGCAATATTTTGAAATAAATCATGAAGGAGATATACACCTTAAGTATATATGGTAAACATATACCAACTCTAACAATTTACAAGGATAGATTAGCCTTGTGTCACATATACCAATAGTATTATACTATAATCATCTCAATGGTATAACAAGGTAGGCCAATTCAATGGTACACCACATGATGCAGCCAAGAATAGTGGTGAATTAAATGACAGCCTTGTCCTTGCAGCCATTAACCTTGCGCACCCAACAACGGTTACCCACACACACAAGCTCATGCAATAGAGACTCTATCTTTATTTTTCTTCAATGAGGAATTACAACACGCAAAGAAAACACACTTGTTAGTTTTATCTCAAGCTTGCCAAATATGCAGAGATACAATATCAGTCACACAAAGGAGAGTATTCAGTTCTACAGCTCTATGCACAGACCTGCACCTTTCTAGTGCTTGCAATCTAACTCCAGCTGTTCTTGAAGAATAAGAATAACTTCCACCCCTTTAAACTCGATCCCCTTCTTCGAAAGGAACCCATTCTCTTATCAAGGCAGCAACCAAGAACCCTTATGGAAGTCGAAATGCTTGAGCTTCCATACATGAAACGCTTGAGCTTTCCCTTGTGAATTTTCAACTTTTGTCAGATAAAATGTCAGATTGTCTGGTGCACGAACATTTGAGCTCGTGTGTTAGTTGACACTACTGTGGCACTTCCAAGGGATTATGCAAAGTTCACAGAAGTTGTGCAGAAGCCAATGGCTGCACATTACGCAGAAATAGCAATTGGTGAAACACTGCACAGAGGTTGATCTTCAGAATAGTACTATTTTCCACAGTGAAAGCACATTGAACCTTACAGACGACATGAACCTCTTCTCTGCGTGGGGGCTGTGGGTTGTAGTACCTACACAAAATTATGCACAGTTGTGCAAGTTGTTCAACATTGTGCAGTGCTGCGTGCACGGTCAAGGTAACTAAAACATATGATCATCTTCTGAGCTATGCAACAAGTTTTCCTTGAGTTGTGCAGAATGTGTTTGCATATATATCTGCGCAGGAGCACTTCCAATGAAGTTTCGCAGAACTTCACAGACAAATAAAGCTGTGCAGAACTTCACAGAAGTTATCAAGTTGTGCAGGCCTTCACAAAACCTTGCAGACTTGTAAAGTTACGTGGGGCATTGCAGAACCTTGCTGACTTCACAGACAATTCAGGCACACATCAAAGGCCTGAAAACAATACTGAATATGGTTAGTTATTGTTGGTGGATGTGAGATTGCTTGTGCACCCAGATGCTCCTGCATCGCCACATAAGCCCAATCCAAATATCTTAAGATGTCCCCAAAATGCGGTGTGCAGCATTTGCACTACTCAACACAGTTAAGGCGTCAATCTTAAAGTTAACGAATTATAGTTCGAAAATATAATAATAAGGTCAAGATAAAATGTTTCAACATAGGAGATTCTCACGTCTCTACAACACCACGGCAACAAAATCCTACTAACAAGACTTGAGATGCTAAGTGGAGCAATTTTTATTATGACGAGGTTTCACAAAATTGCCTATGAAGGGAAGTGCTGAAAGAGTAAAAAGTAATGAACGATACTAGTTTGTATAGTCAAAAATTAAAATCTATCTCATCAAGACTTTTAAACTATTTCACAGAGGTGTCTACTACACTAAGGCAAAAAAGACCTCCTAAGAAGACTTGAGATGCTAAGATGAATAATCTCTATTTAACAGAATTTCAAATAAAAACCTACGAAGAGAGGTGTTGATAAGACTTCCATCACCAAAGGGGTTTGACTCTCGAGCATGCTTAGCATCATATAAGCAGAAACCAACAATTACTTTGCAAGTAAACACTGACCGCTCCAAAAACCATGTCAAACAAAACCGCCAAGCAGAGTTTTTCCTAAAACCATGGTCAAAGGCCCTCAAGTTATTGAAAACCCCACCATAAACCTACAAGTTATTCCTGAATTTTTCACATTTTACCACGGGCAATTTTTTCCCTACATTTATGAATATTTCAGCATCTTTTAGTTTGCCAAGTTTTTCCCATTTTACTCCCAAGTAATTGAATTCCATTTACACTTTCAGTTTGTCACGTCATTGCCATGTAAATGGAATGCTACTATGCTTAGTCTGCAACCTACCTACGCCTACCTAGTGGTCGAATTTGCCAGCGGTATGAAAGGAATAGCGTTGAATCCTGAGAATGAGAATGTGGGTATCGTTGTATTTGGTAATGACGTTGCCATAAAAGAGGGAGATCTGGTCAAGCGGACTGGATCTATTGTGGATGTTCCTGTGGGGAAGGCCCTGCTAGGTCGAAGCTATAGCATAATGATTAATCTCTGATTCTATACCCTGATTTGGTTTCTTCAGCCTCGCCAGCGTCAGCCAAGGTAAAGATCCCAAGGAAGTTTTTGGAGTGATTTAGGCCTGTCAAAGGAGTTTGAGGGAGAGGAGGAAAACTCTGATGCTCTAAAATATTATGATAGCCATGCATCACAGGCCCAGCCATAATCTACAAGTTAAAAGTTTGCTCACTGTTATCGTTAGCTGTGGCTGCCTGGTTTCAGTGCATACATACTTTTGTAAACATGGAAAATATCCTCTCGTGTAAATCAAATGATCTACAGCATTCATGTTCTGAAAATAAACAAAGATAAAACTAAAAGTAGAAACTCTTTCCGCAACAAAAAATGGAGAAAAGCAATGATGTACAGGAGAGGAAATCGGTAACCATGATCTATTAATTGAAGTTTTGAGATTCCCACAGGTAAAGATTTTAAATAGCATATTTGGATTCAGCTGTGATTTACAGGTAAACAGGTAATCATCACTTATCTGAAGAATTTGAAATAAGTAGAATTTCATTTTTGGCATTGCCAATATTCCCACACGTTGAAACTTAAAATATGCTCATCACATTAGACACTTTTTTTTGAAACATGATCAAAATATTGCACCCTAGTTTCTAAAATGTTTGAATCTCAGAACTTCAATAGTACCTCCCACATTTTGAAAATCTCTTTGAATTATAGAATTAAACAACAAAACAGACACCAAAAAGAAAATGACAAAATGCTACAGAAATTCACATATATCATGTAAATATGCTTGTTTCTGCTTTTGTAGCCATTTTTCTGGCTATAGCCGACTTTTTCGTATGCATTAGGTTACTGACAAGATGGTCACATTGACAGATAGTCACGTTCACAGATGTAAGCTAAGAACAAACTTCGTACGAGTTTGAGATGATTAGAATGTAAGCATACACAACATACTAACAGTTGATATAAGAAACCACCGTTCTATTCTCTCCATGTTGAGCCAATCAATGGAGTTGTTAATAAGATTTGTGACATAGAGCCAGATAGATAGAAGTTGGCTTTGGAATGTGTGCAGAGGTATAGTCGAGTTGGCAACAGCTATGCAACTACCAGAGTTGTATGCTTTTCATTTGAGCAATAATTGGAGAGTCAGAATCAACCATCAGTACGGTACTACAGACACTGCAGGCTGTTTGTTGTGGAAGTCAAGGCACTTACAATTAGTAGGTTCATTGTGGCTAAAAGAGGTATCTAACACAGGGGACATCAAGAATTGTGTTTTTTTATGTCTGAATATGCGGGTAAAAAAATAATTGTTCTGGTTAGTTATTTAGTAGCAAAATTGTTTTAATTTGATTGCCACATTTGATTGATAAAAGAAGTTATGAAGGGAGTATAAAAGGCACAAAGTTTCATATATTTGAGTTTTGGAGTGAGAGCCTTGCATTTGTGTTCTATGGCATCCAACAGTGAGAATGTGATTATGAAGGATAGGTTTCAGTTTAATTGGGCAGTGTTGAAAATCAGTCAGGAGTTACAAGTTTTTTGTGGGAGTATGGAGTTATAATCCAGTATTGAAGAGAACTTTATTTCCTTGGGTTGTAACCATGCATTTCGTCTGCTTAGTGTTTGCGCTTAGAAATAATTATAAAATTAAAAAGACAGACAATTTCACATAATTCTGGTGAAAGTCATCTACCAGTTGTACCAATTGTGTCTGCCTACTTGCTTATGTTTGGGGGAGAATTGTGACTTTTTAGAAAGACTTTAACATTAATAATTAAAACGAAGGTCCAGCCTGTGTATGATTTATGCTCGTTGTACACGTGTTTGATTCAAATTCTTTGTCCATACTCTTTGCTCAATAAGTAATTATCACTGATTAATCTCAGTGCAAATGCAGTAACCATGATTCTGCTGCAATAACCATGGCAATAGTTACAGTTTCCCTTCTCAGTTGGAAGTGATGATATTACAAGTAAAGAGGGTTGATACCTGAAATTATCACATACTGAGGGGCACTGTTCGGTACCAAAAACAATCAAACGTATCCTCTACAACTTTTTGTGATAAAAGTTTATCATACCATGTTGATTTCATACTATTTCTATGTGCTTTTCCAGTGAGAGAGAAAAAATTCAATTGAAAATTTCACAAGCCAAAGGATCTTATGCAATGAGCAGTGCCAGTCATGAATGTTCACTACTAACCACATGAGAGCCAAAGATAGAAAGGGAGACAAAAGATCATTGGCGTTGAAGGAAGAGGTACTTGAATAAGTATAATGACAACATGGAGTTGATAAAGCTTCACAAAGTTTGAAGGTTCAGAGGATATAATTTCCATTAATATGTCATGTGATTTAGTCACAATAGCGTTCGGCACTATGTTAGTCACAATAAAATTCAGCATTACCGTATGGATTATATTTCCTCCGCCACCGATTATGAGTTTGTTTTTGTTGGTGACTCGATTTTGATTATATTGAGATATTGCAGGGCCATCCTAGACAGAGGAAGGTCAAAAAATTGGCATATCATGCATGCACAGGGTCTGCATCCAACCACATTTGACTCTGGGTCATTTGCAGGGAAGATACAACCTCACAGCCACTAGATCATGGCTAAGGAAACTCCACAAAATTTATTTATTAAACTAGTATCATGGAACTTTTCAGGAAAACGTGAATAATCCAAAGGTGGTTCTAACATTTGATACAACACAACTATTACAGGCAAAATAAGGACAGTAATGTCATTGAAATTTAAAGTTTTAACTGCGAGACTTAAATTATAACCAAAATATGCGTGAGAAAACGAACAAATCGGTGTATAAAGGACACGAGTAGCATTACAATGCATGGAAAGATCAGCAACTTTTTTATGGGAACGAGATAAAGGATACTCACAAATTGTCTAAAGCTAAAGTTTCCGGGCACCTTTTGCAACCAGCTCTTCAGATGATCCATCTTCCATATAAGCCCACACCAGATTTCTAACAAACTTTTACATTCATTTGCTCCCACAGCCGCAAAAACATAGGACTTGATTTGTAAAAAATAATTATGTATCCATTCCTCTGTCCCTTATAAATAAACCTCCAAAGCTCTTTATAATTCTCGTCGTGCTGAAAGACCGCCTCGAATTGAATTAATTCAGATATCAATGCTTACTGAAAACCTGAGGCACTTAGCATCCTTCGTACTGACTGTATCATACGGTGCGTGCACCCGCAATATGGACAAAAATGGTCCAGTGTAAAAATACGACAAATACTGAAATCAAGTACTATAAATTAAATATTACAAAAAGAAAATTGTATTTTCTTATAAATAGAAACATTGCACGTAAAATTTAACACTAAAATTTTGAGAATTTTTTCTACAAACTCTACATATGGGTCCAATATTGATTTTTCCCACTCTCAACCCCGTTTGTAAGCGTTTTTATGCTGAGGATGAAAAAACAGGAATTGTATCTGGTACGGCTGTATGTGGACCGTGGTAACCCTCTTAGTCTGAAACTCAAAAAAATAAAGGAAGAATATAAAAAAAGAAAAGAAATAAAAGCATCAAACAGGGGCAACAAATGAGTTTGTTAAGGCTCTCGGCCCCAGCCACGACTCTGAAGGATAGAACAGCAAGATAATAGGAAATCCTGCCATAAACACTTACTGCAGACACAGCGGCTAATATGCCAGAGATGTACACACGCCGCGGAGCTGTCATTTATGATATTAAAGGCAAAACGAATTCCATAAATGCGAAGCCAATAAGGAGTTCGGCGATAGCGTAAAATATTACAGCACCGCCACCGGTCACATGGAAAATGAGGCTCTTGAGCTCAGTTTTGTAGCCAAAAACAGTGCGGCAACGCATTGAAGGCCAATGAATCCCAGATCGAGCCAAAAAATGGCATAAATTTAGAGAATATGAGGAAGCCCGACAAATGTAAAGTTCGCAGGGTTCGGAAACAAGAAAAAGGAGGAAGCATAATGATACGTACCAGAAGTAACTCCACCGAAATGTGTGGAAAATGCTGCGCAGGAACGCTTCCAAAGGTTTCGATTAAATTAAATACCGACCGGGCCAATATAAGGTGGAATCGGTTGGACTATGGATTTATGTTTGTCGAGCTTTTTTTAAGCTCATGTTTCTCCTTGGATTCGATCGCACGACCAAACCCTCGGCCAAAATGTCGTGAACATTGTAGTTTCTTTGTCGGTTTGAACTTTTACCTCTGATAAAATACAGGCCGATATAAAACAAAACCCGGCAACGAGATAAGTACTATTTCGTATATTTGTTTCCCGTCTGACGCTCGCGGCGACCCTTTCACTTTCCCGATTTGTAAACGGCGTTGGATTTAACTAAAATAAATAAAATTCCTTCTTATTTTTTCTCTCGTCTTTTTCATTTTAGTATTGGTCTATGCGGGCCCCGGCGGGCCGGTAAGTTGTATGTTCGACAACTACTCGACGGGAAGTTCTTATCCGATAGATGCCGGTGGCCCCCACGACTTGGTGGGCGTGGAGGCATTCATTGGTCGAACGACTATGGGCTCTCTACCAATTTATGGATTTAAAATAAAATCAATTTAAATCCCCCAAGGGTGTGCCCTTAGAGCTCGCCACCCACCCATCCACCCAGGGTCTAATCCCCTGGGCCATAGGGGACCAGTTAGCACGCTATGAAGTGTGTCAGGGTGTTAGGTTATTAACTCCAGTAGTATCTAAAAAAAAAATCAATATTTAAATCATCTTGAATTAGGAAATCTTTATTGCAGTCCTTGAAGAGCACTTTTAGGTGATAAGGAATAAGAGAGGAAACAGGGTAACCACGGAGGAAAGTGGTTGTGTTTCCAGTAATTTGTCGATCCCTTTCGTCCACAAGGCATTAATTTGGTCCAATCAGACAATATGATATTTGGTATTTATTTTGACATTAAACTTATTTATACATAGATGATTAAGTAAGGTACTCTCATACTCTTTCTCGTGTCCCAAGTTCAATGGACCTCGGCTATTCTCCAAATAATCTTATTAAGAATCGCTTTGCATTCTACAAAACACATAGACATACTTATCTCATAACTGAATCCGTGTACACTCTAGATATGTTTGTAAGTTCAGGGTAGGTTCGCCATGAATTTGTCCCACCTTCCATGAGCTTGTCCCTTACATTTCTAAGGGTCATCTTTTCATATGCACAAGTTAGCTTAGTCAACCTAGGTAATTTTTGGGTTGGTTGAGCAGGATATCATTTGAATCGCCATGTGTATAAACACATCTGCGTTAAGCTATTAGGGGTATATAGGTATTCTTTATTTTTAATTACACCCTAAATAAATAAATATGGGATATTACTAATCTAGGATTGATATGTTACATGAATAAATGCATAACCAAATTATACACATTTGATATACATAATTAGAAACTAGGTTTTGCAAGTACAGTCATCCAATAAGCAAGTAGAAGTGTAATTAAGGTTCTAATGGCCACTTAGTTTATTCAAGAGATGTCATGGATACTGTAGAGATGAACGAGCTATAAATGTCCTTTGAATGCTTCATTTATGGTTCTCGAAGTGTGGGTTCACCAAATGATTCAACCCAAAAAATGAATAATAAGAAGTGTGTTACTTATTACGCTCTAGATTAAGGTTAGAATCAGGAGATAAATTTAAATTAAATAATTTATTATCAATGTGGATATTAGAATACATCTATATTAGTAACTTGCAAGATAGATTAATCAAAACAAGTGATAAATGGAACAAAACACAAGAAGAGAGATGTACTTAGCTATTTTATTGCTCTGGAAGTTTATTTGGCTGTGGCAAAAAAATGAAAATACTAGAAATGATCTGCACATACTTTCTCTTTGGTTATGGAAGTGCACGATGAGTTGGGGTGAAATTGTTATTTGTGTACAAAATTGTTTGGCAATTCTTTCCTATTTACAGGCCACATACGATGAACTAATGGTGTTTTATAACTTTTTGTGCATATGTGATCGAATGGATTATGTCTTCCTATGCAACTCTGGGTCTCATAAAATGTATGAAACCCTCTAAATGGCTCTAAATAGCTCCAAACCCTAACCACTAGTAGGAGACCGTACAAAAAGGTTATTGGTTGAGTTAAAGTGCAATCCATACACCACCTGCATTGGCACTACTCTGAAGAAGCCTCAAACTACACGTGGTTTTCCACTCAGAGATGTGATATTTACATGGATGCTACTAGCTTTGGCAACTTGGTCACTTGATAATGTTTTTGTATTGATTTGGCATGTTTGTACTTGGCTTGGAAGGCTTTCCACTTAAGAAGCTAGACTCATAAACCTAGTTGGGATTACTTTAAACCTGTGTAGGGGTTTCTCCTAATGTATATTGTTGCTTTAGGGGAATTTAGGAGAGATTTGAGTGATTTTTGGAAGATATTTTCTTTAGGAGTTTTTGTAAGTGCTAGGTAAATGGCAAGTGAGTAAATGAGTACAATTGACTTGTTTATATAGGTGTAGTCACGAAATCACACACTTGTTATTTACATCACACCTCTAAGTATGTCATTATATGCATGATTCTGAAGCAAGAAAACTAGACATTAACAAAGTTTGTTTTGTTTTTGCATTGCTTTATCCCTTTTGATACGCTTTACATTTGCTTTTCTTGAATGGTCGTTTTACTTTCATATATTGGAAAACACATGACCCAACTCTATATTTTTCGTTATATCCTCTAAGCATCCCAGGTAGTACCGCCCATTAGGGACAAGAGTGCCGAGGCATTGTTGTCCCCTTTGGGCGCTTTTGTCATTTTCCCTCCCTTTTTCAAATTTGAATTGTCATATCATTTGTTATATTTTCTAAAACCTTTCTTGTAACTCTGGGTCGACTTTTTTGTTGTTAATGACAAAATTCAAACAAGGGAATCATACATATATATATGACTTACTCATTATTACAAGGGGCTAGACAATTTGGGGCTAATACTTATTATTTACTTCTTAGGAAAAGAGCAACATTCAAGGACTACATTTGGGTTGCATTATTCATTGCATAGGAGGGGATATATTTGAATATCATCTCACATATTCATCTTGGGGGAAAAGTAGTTGTAGCCTTCTATCTTGGTGCGACTGACATAATGACAACCTAGCTTCAAGGGACACAATTCAATCACGCAAACACCATAACTACATATAGTTTGAAATGTAGTGCAGTGCTTAGTGACAATCACATTGGAGTGACCGCTGAGGTCAATCTGACTCAAGCATATGCATTATTTATTACATCTAATGTTTACTTAAGCCTTGTGTAGGTAGATAGGGTTTGTTTTGTAGGTTCAGGTGTGACACAGAAACCCTACAACGAAGTGGATGCGATAAAGAGCGAAAGGAAGCAAACGTCAACATACCCTAAAAAGATCAGAAACAAAGTTGTTTTCAAGAAACTAGTGCCAAATCTAGACACTAGTGTATAGGCGGTCCTATCCTCATTTGGGCGGCCCTATCTGAGGAGGCCTCGGATCTCAGTTTTCCAGACAAAGCATACAATGTTCAAATCCATCCTTTTCATCCTATTTCCCAACCCATAATCAATCCAGATCTGTCAATATAAGCCAAGTCACTCTTATCTCCCTATTGTACACACTTGTTTATTTCTCACATGATTGATCTTATTTGTTACTGTTATATTCATTTGATCTTAGTCTTCTAATAAAGATTTAAGATTTCATTAAATCATTTGGTGAACCCAGTCCCTTGTTTACTCTTTAACGGATCCATTCTTCTCCAAGCCTAAACCCTAGTTGCATTAAGGTTCATATCTACATCTTATCTTCATAATCATGCTTAATTTCCATCTATCACCTATCATAAATCAAATATGTAAAAAAAATCCAAGGGTTTCATGTTTCGTCCTACCCTTTGGGTCACTTTCTAGGCCTCCTAATTTTTAAATCACATTTTGTTTCATATCTCGAGAATAACGACTCTATTTTCAAATTATTTTGAGGTTATTGTTCCTTTTTCCATATATAACGAAACCTCTTTTAGTTTTCAGCAATCCAAAATTACACTTTTTACTAATTAAGGCGTACTTCGAAAATTATACACTTTTGGCCAAATCCCTTGGAGGTTTTTATTTCAATTTATAACATTTAAAATTACCTCTTTTTCTTTTGTAAAAAACAAATTATATTATGAGATATGGTCATTTTATTTATTTGATGACAGTCACTTTTTGTTTAACATCGCTCTTTGGGCCCTCTATTAGATCATTATGTACTTCAATACCTTTCATTCATCATGCCAACTCTCAAGGATCATTATCAATATCTATCTCGTTTACTTATATCTCCTAGCTATCATCTTAATGTATCTCATGCATCTTCATACAGCAAACAAACTCTTGAGTCTTCTATTCCTTCCCAAACAATTGTTGACAATGTTCCCCAATTCTATATTCAAGTTCATATTGAAAACGTGCTTGTTAAGTGTGCTTTAGTTGATAGTGAATCTGGCCTTAATATATGTAACATTTCCTTTCTCCGTCAACTAGGCCTTTCCGTTGTTGATTTGACTCCATCTACTCTATGTATTTGTGGCTTTGATAACACACTTAAGCTAGTGTTGGGAGAAATATTTTTGCCTATTACTATAGGATTGTGCACTCTTAATGTTTTATGTCATGTTATGGCTAGAATTTTCCATTGTAATATCCTCCTAGGTCGCCCTTGGTTATATACTATGCATGCAGTCGCTTCTACCCATGCCATAGCACACGGTGCCTTTCCAACACCTTCTTCCATGAATAATGTCACATTAGATTCCACACCTCATATTGCTAATCTTTATGATATCTCTATGATACATTATCCCCTTGTGATGGACTACAATGTTATTGGTTTACATGATGAACTTTCTATTGAACCCCATGATCCTACGCTTAATACATTTAATGTTACATCACTTGCTGCAAATTCACCATCACAAGTTAGAACACAATGCGTTGCTTTGATAATGATTCTTAATGATCTCACTTTCCAAGCTTCCATACATGACTCATTTATTATGGCTAGACCTCATATTGTTACATCTATGGGGGCAATCAATTCCCCTCTTTCAACATTTATTTCTATTTTCATAGGGGATAGTTTATACAACTTTAATGCTTCCAATCTTCCCAAGATGCACCTATTGTTTATGATGATTCTTGTGTCTCCCCCTCCATTGTTTGCAGTTGATACTGATGAGCCTCATAGTGTTATATATGTCACACGTCTCTTAACTCACACCTTGATCCTTATGTTTATACTTACTTTTCCCACTATTACCAACAAACGCAATGTTCCACCTATTCTAGTTTCTCCTACTAGACACAATCTTATTGTTTATACACTTCCTACTCATGCAACTGGGATCTTGGAGTCCATAGGGTTCTCCCTTCATTTTTTTGACACTATTATATGGTAGCTCATTGGATAGATCACTGTGGCATTCACACTTGGGGGCATATTACCCCCCCTTACTACCCGATGACACACTCTTGTTCTAGTTTCAAACATGAGTGTTGAGAGCGCACTTACCTTTATGGACCTCACCTTGCACATATACATTGGGTGAAACTTTTCTCCCCTCTCCTAGTCATAGCATTTAATTCCAATAGTTGCCAAATTCAAAAACATTAGCGTATATCTTGATTGGATGTATTCTCACATTCTTATATTATTCTATGTTGCACATTATTTACCATGTTACTTTGATTCATAGTATGCTTTATCCTTTTTCCCATACACATATGTGCGTTCACATGGTACTCTTGAGGTGAATGTAGGATACTTGCAGGTTATCAAATGATGTATGATGTTTGGAATTGTTCTCTACAAGTCCCATTGAGGCTCCTGGGGGCATCTTCCTTTCCTGTTTCTCTATATTCAAGTTCTATTATTGCAATTTCTACTACTTTCATTCCGACTTATAGTTATATAGATTGTGGCATGCTATCAATTTTTAGGACATGCTAATGGGTACTTCATGTGTAGCATTTTTCTTGGAGGCATCCTTCCAACCATGGTTATTTGATTTGCTTGTATCTTTTCTATGTTTATGTTTTGATTGTCATTATTTGCGGGCTATTCCATATGCTTAATTGTGTGTCTTTACTTTTATAGCCTTTAAGGATTAGAGTGTCTTGTGAAATCCTAAGTCGTGTCCCATGTATTCAACCATTTACTTGTTGTGTCTTTTGTCATGTTATTGTGTGTTTTGACTAGTTTATATTGCATCATGCATGTTTGCTTGTGACTAACACTTTTGGCTAGCCTTTCCCACTATTTTGCATGTGTCATGGTTGTCACCATGCATATTCCCTATCCCCCCTGCAAGAGTTCTATTTTAGATGTGTACATTAGTTTAAAATTTCCTCATTTAAGTCTTGCTCCCCTTGGTTCATCTCATACACCCCAAATGAGTGGGGGTAATCATTGGGTGACTATTTCTCCCTCTCAGTAATTCAAAGATCAGACACAAATTGGTACATAAAAAATTAGAATAAACAAGAGCTAAGAAATGAGTTCATAATCAAACTTGGGCCAAAATCAATGCAAGGACAAAAGTGCCCAAATCAGATAGGAGCAGTGGGCGTTAGTGTCCCACCTAAGCAGTTATGTCTTAGGGGTAGATATAGGTACATTACAGAATCAACAAGTTCTCAATGACTATCTTTTCCAATTTCCAGCAACACATACGTAGTTACAGGTTACTATAAGTAACTACAGGAACAAAATCAGTGACAAGCTACACACTTCGAGCAAGGGAACTAATTACTTTGTTTTCTCGAGATCATACGTGACTAGTTTCTATTAGGTTTGTGACCATCTGTAGTGGCACATATCCATGGGGAAGCATTAATGATTAGAGGGCAAAGCCCACAACTCTCCCAATACTCTTCCCTTGGCAATATGTCACTTGAATCCTCAAGTTTGCAATAGGATGTCTAAATCCTTAGTTTGGCAACACGACACTTAAATCCTTAGTTTGGTGATAGGATTCCTAAATCCTCAGTTTGGTGAATCCTCCACACTATTCCAACCATCTCCAAGGCAACAAATATACAAGAACAATTGTATTTCTTCTCTCACGATACACAAGTGAACTATATCCTTTATTCACTTGTTTTTCAATAAGTAATTCTATTTTCACATTTACCAAGTTAAAGTTCAATTTCATTTATCATGAGAATTGACTACACTTATCTTCTTATGTAGGCTCGACCTCACTCTAACGAAAGGCAACACACAAATGAAACAAAGAACAATCTCAAGGACAAGATATTCCAGAAAAGACAATATCCAAGGAATAAAAGCAAACACCATTTGTATTACGCATATAAGGTCATCCATAGGATCCTTGTCCTCTCCTATATTCCACAATACACATTCTATAATCTCCATTCGACACAATATCAAACACAATCCTCATTCGGCATGTTATTGGTTACAAGTCCCTTTGGCTCTCCACAAGATACAATTTTCTAATATAATCTATGATATTGAATACTCACTCACCAACATAAAATGGGGGAAATTGTAGTCACAAAATCACATACTTTCTATTTACTTCATGCCTCTAAGTATGTCATGATATGCATGATTCCTAAGCAAGAAAACTAGGCATTAACAACACGTGTTTTGATTTTACATTGTTTTATCCCTTTTGATACTCTTGACATTTTCTTTTTTCGAATGGTCACTATTGTCCATTTTTACACCCTTGTAAAAATGGGACAACTTGAGGGATTAGGACTTGGGAAATTTTATGGAATTTTGAAGAAAAATATGGAGAAAATAG
This sequence comes from Taxus chinensis, assembly GCA_019776745.2. Lineage (NCBI taxonomy): Eukaryota > Viridiplantae > Streptophyta > Pinopsida > Cupressales > Taxaceae > Taxus > Taxus chinensis. The sequence continues at coordinate 289,035,759 of CM034151.1, read as the reverse complement.
TTGAATAAATCTAAAAGGGCTTAAAATTTGGAAAAGGGATGGACGAGTAGCTAGATGAGTTGGTGACTAACCCGAGGGTTGAGCTCGACAAAGTTAGGAAGTAAAACACTTCCCAAAATCTACAAAGAAAGAGCAAAGAGTGAGGTGTGGGAATGCAATTCATGCCAACTTCGAAGTAATGCTCAAGTCAAAACGTGAGCAAAACAACTGCATCTCCAAACCACACAAACTAAAGGAGGAGGAAACAAGAGTTTTGTAGAAAACCGATGACTAAATGCTTAAAAACATGAACTAAAGTACCTCCAAAAACCTGATCCACTACCTTCTTTATGGAGAATCGATCTTGCTCTACTATTTAAAGTAATTGAGAAAAGTAGTTCCAAAAACTCACAGGGTGAAAAGAAGAAAGGAGAGTTATGCAGAGTTTTGACGCAAGAAAACTTCTTAGTAGTGCTTTATTAAAGTAACGAAGTGAAGCGGTTGTGAAAACCTGTGAAGGGAAAAAAATGAGAAGTCGTGTGGGATTGCGAGGCGTCACTACTTCGAAGTAGTGCTTGTTTAAAAGTCCAAAGAAAAGCAATAGTAAAAACCCAAAATGTAAATTTGATAGAGAGAGTGTTGCGGAGATACGATGCGCGCCTATTGCGAAGCAATGCTAACCCACAAGTTTGAGTAAAGTTATTCTAAAAGCCCGCAAAATAAGGGTAGAAGGCAGAGTGTAATGTGGGGATGCGACGTGTCATTACTGTGAAGTAATGCTTAAGTAAAAATACATGTAGAGAAACTTTGAAGCCCGCAAAGCATGACCAAGAAGACAGAGTGATGCGGGGTTTGAGATCTTACTAGCTGTGAAGTAGTTGGGGGTCAGAAACCCACCAGTTAAGTAAATCCAAAAACCTAAATGGGAATAAATTTCTCCCACTGACTCCAAATTTAATAAAATTTATATCAATGGAATCGTTTTTTCATGCTTTACATCGTGGAACCTTGAAAATTAGATTTTGGAAGGAAGAAATAGGTGAAAATGGGTAAAATGTGAGGATATCACATTTCCTTGAGTTCTAAGCAAAAATCCTTTCCAAATCTCAATCATCTGCTGTTGGTAATCATTTTTGAGCTTCTAGAAGGGCTGGGACCACTAAAAATGAGCTCGGGAATTCTCTCTCTCTCTGTCTTCTCTCTGGGATTATAAATGTAAGTGCTAAGGCACATTTTTGGGGGGGTAATGTTCATGTAACGGAACCCTGTTAAAATTATTCTAGAGCAGTGTTGAGTTGCAAGCCTCTGATCTAAATATTTTGGAAGAAGATCCTTACCTTCTCTTGTAATTGTAATGAACAATGCATACATTTAATCAATATATCCACGTTTTCTAGCTATTCTCGACCCTAACTGTGTTTTATTGCATTTTCCTTGCCTTTCATTGTATATTCCAGGTTTTCTACATTTTATATTCTTTTTGCAGTGTCAGGTTTGTTGTACTCCATGGAAATGACATTGACAAAGTCAGTTAGGGATTGTGTCACTTGTGTCTGACCTCTCTCTTTCCCATTCTTCATTTCATTTTCAATCATCTAGATATTTTCCCATCATTTTCTTGGTGTAATCACCTTTGTAGCTTAGGATTTCCATTTTCATGTAATCTCTCTCTCTCTCTCTCTCTCTCTTGTCCCTTTGAAACTTAGGATAGAAGTAGATATCGAAATTTCCCTTCTAGTAATAGTTTAGCATTAGGTTTTGGAAGAGGAAGCTAACCTTCTCTAGAGGTCTATCTCAGTTCGCAGTTCCACAACTAAGAGATAGTTCCACATTGCCTCAGAATTCTTGATCCTTCATGATCAAATCTAGGGTGCAATTTTGAGCTCCAACAATTTTGGCACACCTGATGGGACATCAAAATTAATATTTCTAGTTTTATCAGGATTGGATGTGTATCTTCATAAAATTATAGCCTTTAGAGGCTCTACAACAACACAAAGGAAAGCTTAAAGTAGCAAAGGCTTAAACCCCTATAAACCAAAGTATTTTGCGAGTAACTCAGGTATACAGCCCCTATCAACTGTGAAGTAGTAGCTAAGGAAAATCCTAAGCAAAGCAACAATACAAAGTCATCCTGAAAAGCGGCAAAAGAAAGAAGGTGAATAATGCGAAAATGTGATGGGGAACAAGTGCAAAGTAATGCTCAAGTAAAAACCCGAAGTAAAGCAGTTCCACTTAGAAAACCTGTAAAAAAGGACGCGTAACCCAGGGATTCGACTAATGCTAACTACATAGTAAGTGGGGCTCAAATCCACGAGTGGAGAAACTATGAAAACCCACAAAGAAGTAAAGGCAAGCGAGCTGAAGTAATGCAGGCCCAAAAACCTATAACACATCTGGCGACTCCAAACATCAAAATCTATTGGTTTCAACAGTGAAAGTGTCTCAGTTCATGAGAAGAATCCAGACAAGTTCTAGAACAACAAAAGAAGGAATTTTTTAATACCTTCAGCTATCACCAGGGAGGGGAAGAAGAGGGAGAGAAATTTAAAGATCACCATCTCCACCAAACAGAACTCTTTCAACACCACCTCCTAGTAGGCCCTTCTTGTAATCTACCAGAGTTCTAAGACCTATCATAATGACACAACAAAAGCAAGGGTTTATTAATTTCACTGGCAACAGTCCTCTTGCTCTTAATGCTAGTGAATCATACTCTAGTATATGCACTAAAAAGTATCCCTTTCTTTACCGGGGAGAATCACACTACTCTACTTGACCATATTCAAGACATTGCCAATGTTTGTGTTATCCATGAAATTGTTGACATGGATGTAGTTATGAAGCTTCTAACTTCCTCATTCAAAGGAAAGGCTTTGCAATGGTTCAGGAGTCTAACAACAAGATCAATCACAAATGGGAATTCACTGGGGATAGCCCTTTACAACTAGTTTGGAGAGAAAGCGGATAAGTTATCTTTGTTAGAGCAGTTGAAAAAAATAAAGAGGGCTCCCAACGAGCTCATGCCAGACTTCAACTTTAGGTTCCAAAGGACATGGGACAAAATTCCAATCCTAGTAAGGCTAGTGGTATAAGGTGTTTTTATTTACTACTTAAGAGCTTTAAATTCTTACATTGTTGTTATGGTTCAATCTATGGGGGGTATAACATTTTTTGGGGCCTATGTATTAGCTATTCGGGCCCAAAAAATGTTCAATACAAGCTGGGAAAATAGCTCTTAGGCCACCCATGCCCTTATATCATGAATTGCCTCAAGTTGTTCAACCTGTTATTGCTCTTATTCCTAAGAAAAATTCTCAACCTACTACCTCCACATCTCATTCTCCTACACAACTAAAGGAGGATGAAGATCCTTAATCATAAATTTGACTAACAAAGTCATATCCATGGAAAAATAACAAGCCCAATCCTATAGGAATTATTCTAACCAGGGGAAATCTTCAAATCAAGGATTTAACCAAGGCTATCATCCATATAGAAATCAATAAGCTAATCAAAGATATGGACAAAATCAATAGAATAACATATGGAAAGGTCAAAGTGCACCTCTTCCATTGGCAACAATTCCTCCTCCACAATCACTTCCTGCTCCTAGCTCAAGCCAAACATTGGTTCCAATACAAAAAAATATGGTTCAGGAAAGTGAATGGTGTTTTCCATGCAATCAACCACATAATCAACTTAATTGTGAAAGGGCATTGCATGTTCAAGCATACATGGTTCAAACTCATTCCAACCAGCAAGAGCCACTTCTATAAGCACCCAATCCTAATAATGTGGAAGGAGTTGAAGAGATCAATACTGATGTCAATCTCATGTTCTTTGGATCTGATGATTTATGTACAATCAATCAAGTAGTGGGAAATTCTAACAAACCTCAAATCAATGTTGTTGATAGTACAAGGTATAAGAAAAGGATGCTAGAATCACATGCTTCATCTTCCTCTAGGCAAGGCAATGCAACCAACAAGGAGAAGGAGGTTAATGCAGGCAACAAAAAATTGCCTCAAGTTCTTGATACACATGTTTCAAACAAGGAGGTTGCTCCCCAACCAAAGCCAACTATCCCAACATTGCAGCAATAGAAAAAAGAGAATAGCATGCCACAGATGTAGAAATTCATAGGCCTTCACTTTAACATTATTGATAAAATGAAGAAAACAAATGTCAATGTGACAATGTGGGATGTGTTGGCTATTCCATCACAAAGAGACCTTTTATGTGAAGCCCTCAAGCAACTTCCCCAAGCTGATCCAATGGTGGAGAAGACTCATGTTGTTGTTAACATGTGTCAAATAGAGGAAGATCAAACAAGTAAAATTGTTAAGACTTGGCCCTTTTACATGTCATTAATTGTGTGCAAACACTTGGTACATAATTGTATGAATGATTCAGTAGCTAATACCTCAGTAATTCCTAAGAAAATTGTTGATATCCTGGGTCTTAAATACAATCATGTTTCTAAGGGAGTTTTGCAACTTTATGGGTGTAGACACAAAATTATGCACTTTAGACATTATTTAGCCCGATATTATACTACTATTTCGAAGGTTCTCAAGTGAATAAAGTACTAATTAATCCCACCTTTTGGCCATCTTTATTTTATATTTTATTTCGTAATTACTACATATTTTCTAGCACTTATCCATTTATTTCACAACTGCCCCGTTATTCTAGCCCAATATCAGGGTGCCCCAGCCTGTACTGGGGCACCCTAGTCCCACCCTGAGTGCCTCGATATATGCACATCCTTTTCTGCTTCTTTGTGGGGTCTTTCTAGCTGTTTTTCATCCTTATCCTTTTCCCAGTCGTCCTTGTCAAGATTAATTATGAAATTAAGCTTGAGAGCCCTATAAATATAAAGTTATAAGACCATAATGAGGGTCCTAGCGTCATAGTACTATCACTCCATTAGAGTTGCATACATTGCATCACTTCCATCCACATAGTGTCATGCATCAAGGCTAGGAGATCTACATCACACACACTGCATAGAGGGAGGTATTCTATTGTATTCAATGCACACATGTTATTTACATTTTCTGTAGTTATTGTTGCTTGTTACTTCACAAAGTGCAACTGACATGAGAACACCTAGGGCACAACATGCACACACTCACCGGAACTACATTTGGGTCCGAAATGTAGTGCAACACTCAACGATAAGACCACTAGTTTGGTGGTTGAGGTCAATCTGACCCATTCATTTTCATATTTACTTTTTCTAGGGTTTGATACTTCCTTTTGTATTGCAGGGCATCATACAAATCATTTGGGAGATCCAGTGCGACAGACATGTAGGGTTCCAAACCAACTTGCGACCATATTAGATTTAGTTTCTAAGCATTTACAAAGATTAGAGTGTCCAGACTGCAGACTAGGGCACCCCGGGGTGCCTTAGTACCTTCCCAAGTGCCCCAATTAGTTCAGATCTTCACAGGGTTCTTGAGTTATCGTCTACACTTCCAAATTTTACTTTCAGACATGCGACAACCTGTGATAGTCTTTGCCAATTAGTTAAGCCATTTCCTTTCCTTCTCTTGCATATTTAGGGTTTTGTTTCATTTAGAATAATTAATTATACTTATTCCATATTATCTTAGCTCCATTTATATAGCATTTTATTGCTCCTAATCAGATTAACATTAATACCCCTATACTACACTAGATTCCATTACATATGCGTCTAGTTTCATCTTATCATACTTACATATTCCATTTATATATACAATTACTATTGCATCTCACACATTACATATTCTATATACACTATACATTCTACATTATATTTCCCACAACACTCATTTACATCCCATATTCATCACTTGGTCATTTACGTTATGTTGTCTTCTACACACTGCACTCACTACCCTATGACGCACTTTAGTTCCTCGGTCCATACTCGACTGTCAAGGGTTTACCAATCAAATGGACCTTACTTTCATCATGCAACATATTTCTCATCCAACATTTCTAGCATTAGTGACATACACCTTAGGTTAATTTTTCACCCATTCTATCATCTTGTAGTGGTATACGCTTTAGGCTAAATCACCACCCCCATTTTATCATTTTGTAGTGACATACACCTTAGGTTAAATTGTCACCCATTCAATCATCTTGTAGTGGTATATGCTTTAGGCTAAATCACCACCCCCATTTTACCATTTTGTAGTGGCATACACTTTAGGGTACATCACCGCTTCCTTTCTTATCCATCCCATAGTGACATACGCTTTAGGCTACATTGTTACCCATCTCTATCCACTCCTTTTATAGTGATATATGCTTAGGGCTAAATCATCACTCACACATTCAACATGTTTTGGTATACGCTTAGGCTATATGGTCAAAACCTATCTTTCCATATGTCTCCTCATCATCCTTTTCATTCTATAGTTATATACGCTTAAGGCTAAATTATCACTCCTTTGTTCAACAAGTCATGGTATGTGCTTAGGTTATAGGGTCCACACACATCTTTCCATATGTTGCATCCCCATACACTCATCCTATAGTGATATACACTTAGGGATAAATCATCACACTTTCATTCAACAAGTCGTGATGTACGCTTCGGCTATAGGGTTCACACACATCTCTCCATATGTCACATTTCATCACCATTCTATACACATACTCATCACAACACGCTAGATATAACCAACATCTACTCGACCATTTCCCAATGATGCACTCTCGTTTACGATTCATTCCTGACTACTAAGGGGGAAAACAAAACAAACCTCACGGTATCACTTCCATCCACTTGGGGGGCATGCTACTCCTATCATTCCATCTTGCATTCCATTCCATCCATCCATAATATACTGCATTGTCTTGGGGGAATTTACTCTTGCTTACTAGTGCTTTGCATGTTCACTTTACTACACATGTTAGTTTTATTTCTTATATGTCATTATCATACACACACGTGCGTTCATGCCTTTGTTTAGTGTGATCATAGATACAAGTCTCTACATGCGACACAAATGCTCACCTTCTACCCTTCCTATACTGGCCGTTGGGGGCATCCACATCCGTCTTATCCATGTGCTATTGTCCCATTTTGTACTTAACATCTTATACTACTTTATCATACACAATTTGACATATTAGTTATCGCTCTAACATGCTAACAGGTGTTCCATGTGCAACACTTGTCTTGTAAGATTACATGTTTCCATGACTACTTGTTTGTTTCTACTTGTTTTCCATTTTATGCAGGCTTTACCCTTTGCTTATGTGCACAGTTGTTTGTTGTTTGCGGCCATGAAGGCCTTAGGTGTCTTGCTACATTGTGAGTGATGTTCCATGTTTGAAACTCACTTTGTGCGGTTTGTTTGTTTTCTTGCATGTTTACACTACTGTGTTTGGCAGTTTCTACATTATCTGCGTCTTTTACACTTTTCTTATTGTATGCATGTGTTTTTGAACTAACATTTTTTTTGCTAGCCATCCCCTTTTGTGTGTGCCTTGGTATCTACTAAGTGTTTCCCTTCCCCCCTTTAAGGCAGAGTTCTATAGGTCAAAGTGTGGTTGGTCCTCTTTTGGGGTCGTATTCTCCTTTCAGCGAGGTCGCATGTGCCCCCAAATAGGGGGGAATCATTGAGGGTTTTAATTTAACATAGTGTATTTACACTGATTTACACACAGTGAGTGAGTTCAGACCAGTCTACACACTCCATACACAACGGCTTCAATAGGACATGGTGTCCTTCGGAAATTTTGTGGAGCATTTACATGCTCGGGGGTTATAGTGGGTGTGCCTCTCTACACTTCTTCGTCCAGTGGCATCATATCACCCAAAAAACCAAAACAATATAGAGATCTCTTCACACATTTCAGTAGAAGTGGTTAAATTTGGAGGACACATCGCATTTTCTCCCATACTTCTTCAGCTAGGGTGGCGTGAGATCACCCAAAAAACTCGTGATAGTACAGGATATATTTTTACACCCTTCTCTTGACATGGATCCGGTGCACATGTTTCATTTACACTTTTATTCTAGTGTCTTTTACATTTGCGTACTTTACACATGCGTATTTTACACAATGTTTTTACATACATACATATTTGACTACTTGATCATTTTCTCCTTGCAGGTCCGGTCGTATGAGAAACAAGCAGTCAAATTGGGGGCAACAACAACAACAACAACAGTGACAATGACAACACACCGCTACATGCACTTACATTTACTAACCATGTAGGTACACTACATGCAGCAGCAACTACACACATGTTTCACCCTAGGTTCACTCTCATCACTTTTTATGCACATCTTTCATCTTTAGGTACCATGCTCCTCCACCTTTTTCTTTTTGTCATTCCACGTTTGAGTCTAATCCATCGTCACATCTTCTTCTACACTCTACATGGATATTAGGTACGCATATCTATTTACTGTATGTTACCGAGCGTTCTACTCACCAACATAAAGTGGGGGGAAAATGTAGACACAAAATTATGCACTTTAGACATTATTTAGCCCGGTCTTATACTACTATTTAGAAGGTTCTCGGGTGAATAAAGTACTAATTAATCCCACCTTTTGGCCATCTTTATTTTATATTTTATTTCTTCATTCCCACATATTTTCTAGCACTTATATGTCTATTTCACAACTTCCATGTCATTCTAGCCCAAAATCAGGGTGCCCCAGCCTATACTGGGGCACCCCGGGGCACCCTGGTCCCACCCTAGGTGCCCTGATCTATGCATATCCTTTTCCCCTTGTTTTTGGGGCCTTTCTAGCCGTTTTTCATCCTTATCCTTTTTCCAGTCGGCCTTATCGGGATTAATTACAAACTTAATCTTGAGAGCCCTATAAATATAAAGTTATAAGACCATAATGAGGGTCCTAACGTCACACACTACTATCACTCTATCTAGAGTTTCATCAATTGCATCACTTGGATCCACATAGTGCCATGCATCAAGGCTATGAGATTTGCATCACACACACTGCATAGGGGGGGATTCTATTCTATTCTATACACACATACTATTTACATTTTCTATAGTTTCTATTGCTCACTACTTCACAAAGTGTGACTGACACGAGAGCACTTAGGGCACGACATGCACACACTCACCAGAACTACATCTAGGTTTGAAATGCAGTGCAACACTCAGTGATAAGACCACTAGTTTGGCAGTTGAGGTCAGTCCAACCCATTCATTTGCATTTTTATTTTTTGTAGGGTTTTATACTTCATTTTGTATTGCAAGTCATCATACAACTCATCCAACGGATCTAGTGCGACAGACAAGCAAGGTTAGAAACCAACTTGCGACCATATCAGATTCAATTTCTAAGCATTTATAGAGATTAAAGCACCTAGACTGCAAACTAAGGCACCCCGGGGCGCCCCAATACCTTCCCGGCACCCCAGTCAGTTCAGATCTTCCAGATTTGGTCTTTGCAGGGTTCCTGAGTGATTGTCTGTAGTTCCAAATTTTACTTTTAGGTCTGCGACAGTCTCTGCCAATCAGCTAATCCTTCTCTTGTATATTTAAGGTTTTGTTTCATTCAGGATAATTAATTATACTTATTCCATATAGGGCATGACATGCACACACTCACCAAAACTACATCCGAGTCTGAAATGTAGTGCAATGCTTAGCGATAAGACCACTAATTTGGCGGCTGAGGTCAGTCCAATCCATTCATTTGCATATTTATTTTTTCTAGGGTTTGATACCTCCTTTTGTATTGTAGGTCATCATACAACTCATCTGGTGGATCCAACGTGATAGACAAGCAGGGCTCTAAACCAACTTGTGACCATACCAGATTCAGTTTTTGAGCTTTTACACAGATTAGAGCACCCAAACTAAAAACCAAGGCACCCTGGGGCGCCCAAGTACCCTCCCAGGCACCTTATTCATTTCAGATCTTCCAGATCTAGTCTTCATAGGGTCCCTAAGTGATTGTTTATACTTCTAGATTATATTTTCAAACCTACGACACTATGTGATAGTCACCATTGATCAACTAAGTCATCTAACCTTCCTTACTTGCATATTTAGGGTTTTATTTCACTTAGAGTAATTAATTAAAATCATTCTATACTATTTTAGTCCATTTATTACAACGTTTTAGTCCTCCTAATTAGATTAACACTAATACACCTATACCCCATCTAGGTTATATTTTTTTTAATCAATGGGTCAACCATTGATGTAGTGGGAGTAATTAAAGATCTTAAGTTAACCCTTCATGCCTACCTGAGTCTCACTATAACTCATGACATATCAGTAATTGACTTGCCTCCCATGTTTTCTATTTATTTTTCTAGAGATTCTACTGCCAAGGTGGGTGGTTATTTGTCTTCAGATTGGACCCATATGATTTTGAGAACTATGTAAGGAACAAGATTTACCATATAGGCTGAGCCCATATTTTCTTACCATATTGAGTCATATGACCCCACCCCTATCCAAACAAATTGTCTGATACAAAAAGAACATGAACAAGGTTTAGTTTTAGAAGACTAGCCTATTCCTCCTCCCATGCATGATCTATTGCTACATGAATGGGCTGAGAGACATCACAAATTTGATCCTTATTCCGAAAAACTTGAAGCCTTTGAAACTAGTCTTGGTATGTATTGCATTCTTGAATAAGGATCTACTCTACATGTACCATTCGAGCAAGAGAAAGAAGATGCTTCCAAACTATGGAAGATTTTATTTGATGGTTCTAGAAGCAGAAATGGAGTCGGTGTTGGTGTGGTGCCGATTTCTTCAATGAACGAGAAGTTCTTCTTTGCTCATAGATTACAGTTTACATGTTCTAATAATGTAGCTAAGTACGAGGCATTGGTGCATGACCTTCTAATTTCCGAAAAGAGAAAGATCAAAGCATTGTAAATTTTTGGGGATACTGAACTGGTCATTCATCAAGTCAAAGGGAAGTGTGCCACAAAGAACAAGTTATTGAAGGCGTAAAAACACAGAGTCTAGGATCTTCTGGAGAGTTTTGATGCTCTTAATCTGCAAGTGGTGCCTAGGAAATTGAACAAGGAAGCATATTAAATGATAGATCTTGGTTCTTAATTCTCACATGTTGAAGATCTTGTTAAAGGAAATGTGCAACATATTAAGATGGTGGTTAGGCATTCCATTCCAGATAATGAGACCATCTGGCAAGTATTTTACAACGATGAACAATTGTCTAATTCATACAAAACAAAGTTGAATTTTCTTCAAGAATGCAATCTTATTTGCAAAATATCTATGGTGATTAGATTATTTAGCTGAATACAAACAAATTTCCAAAAGGATTAGTTACTTTAGAGAAAATTTTCAGTCCTAGTGATGAGTTCAGAGGAAAAGAAAAGAACATAGCAACAAGGCAAAAAGACTGTCAACTAGTCACAATTGTATAAGGAAAGGAACTTCTTCTTAGGAAGATATGTGATGAGGATGAGAAGCATGATTTTATCTCCTTGTGCCAAAAATTTAGTGATATAGTTTCTTAGGATTATGAAGATATAATGGGTTTTAATTCAGATGTTGTCCAACATTCTATTGATCTCAATCCTAACACAAAGCCAATTATGCGAAATCAAAGTCCAATTAACCTCGGGATAAGGCCCCTCATGATGAAAGAATTATCCAAGATCATTCAGGCTAAGATAATTTTCCTATCAAATACTCTACCTGGGTAACAAATCTTATTTCGGAGAGGAAGAAAATTGGTGAAATCATACTTTGTGTTGATTTCAGGGACTTGAATAACGTTAGTTGAGGTGGGACCCTATAGTTATTTCCATGCCCTCTCCCGATAGCCTACTATATAAGGTCAGAGTTGGGGGAGAGCCACTCTACTATATAGGTATAAAATCCTCTCTCGTTGGCCTATATATATAGGGATATAGGCCCTCCTCGAATTCTAGATAATGACCTCCTCCTCAAAAGGATCACTATCCTCTACCTTCAATGGAGAATATTCTATAGATAGTAGCAGGAGCTGAAAGGTTCTCTATGCTTGATGGATACTCAGGTTTCAATCAGATCAAAGTTAAGGAAGAGGATCAATATAAGACTGTTTTCACAACCAAATGGGGGAAATATGCATATCAAAAAATGCCCTTTGGTTTATCAAACGTAGGTGCCACATTCCAAAGAGTAATGGACATTGCTTTCAAGGGATATATCAATGAATTCATCCTTTTTTATCTTGATGAAATTACCATTTTCTCAAAGCAGAGTAAAGATCATAATAGACATCTTGAGAAGGTATTTGAGAGATGTCAAGAATTTGGGGTGTCTTTTAATACTAAGAAATGTAATTTTGTAGTCCTTAGTGGTAAGCTATTGGGGATTATTGTTTCAAAGGAGGGCATTGCCATTGATCTAGAAAACATTTCATATATAGTGTCTCTCTCCTTGCTAGTCCATGAGAAGGCCTTGCAGTCATTCCTTGGAAAAATCAAAGGAGATTCATTCCTAATTTTGCAGGTTTGGTGAGGCCTATTACTCTCATGCTCAAAAAGGATTCAATTTTCAAATGGACAACATATGTAAAGGAGATCTTTGCTAAGATAAAATAAGAGATTTCTTAAGCTCCTACACTTATCAACCCTGATTATTCTAAGGATTTCATCCTATATACATACGGAGCTGATCTAGCATTGCTATTGTTTTGACTCAGCAAAATGATCAAGGAATGGAGCATCTAATGGATTTTTCAATAAAACACTAAAGGATTATGAAATCAAGTACAATCACATTGAAAAGTAGGTATTTACTATCACGAGAGCTGTAAAGAAGTTCAAGAGTATGATTACTACCAATCACATCAAAGTTTTAGTCTCACACTCCAGTTTGAGAGACTTCATTATAAGAGTAGAAATTAGAGAGAAAAGAGCTGGTTGGGTGACTAAAATAATAGAGTATGATGTGGCTATCATGGATACAAAGTTGGTAAGGGGTATAACACTTTGTGAGTAGTTGGCTTTAGATGCTCAAGATTATCGAGAGACTTCCTTCATGAATGAAGAGCTTCGAAGTAACACTGAATTGTAGGAGGATGAAGGAGATGTATTCAATGATCACAAGTGGATTGTTGACATGACTAAGCTCTTGGCTACTGGTGCATATTCTTTCAGCCTAAAAAAAGAAAAAAGAAGGCACCTAAGGCTGCAGTCCATTCCCTATGCACTAATTGATGGAATTTTGTTCAAGAGAAACATTGATGGAGTTCTACTTAGGTGCATTGAAGGTGAGAAGTGTCACAAGGTTTTAACCGAGTTCCATGATGGTTTCTTAGGTGGAATTTTTTCTGTTATATCTATGACTATGAAAATTATAAAAGTAGGTTACTTTTGGCCTACATTATTTGTTAATGCTCACAAATGTGTTAGAAGATGCAGAGAGAGTGCCTTCTTCACTGGTAAGAAAAGGTTGGTTTCTCTTCCACTTCACCTAATCAAAGAAGATCAGTCATTCGCCCAATAGGGGTTTGGATTTCAAAGGCATGATTAATCCTCCATCGAGTGTTAGTCACAAGTGGGTCTTAACAACAACATATTACGTTACCAGGTGGACAAAATTTGTGCCATTAAAGGAAGCCACTGAATCAGTTATACTTGACTTCCTTAAGGAAATTGTAACAAGATTTGGAATCCCTCAAACAATCATTTCTGATAATGTAAAAGCCTTCTTAGGATCCAAAATTTATGATTAGGCTCTTGGACTTGGAATTTATCTTAAGACTTCTTCTAATTACTATCCCTAAGGTAATGAAATGACATAGTCTACTAATAAGAATTTGATCAGCATCACAAGGAGAATAATGAACATTAATCAAAGGCAGTGGCACACAAAAGTTAGAAATGCTCTTTGGGATGACATGATAACAATAAAGAAGGCAATTGGCTCTTCCCCTTACAATTTTATAAATGGAAAAGAAGTTAGGCTTCCTTTTTCACTTGAGTTGCCTTCACTTGAATTGGATCGGTAATTGGAATTTGAAGGTGAAAACCAAAGAGAGATATAGATGGAGGAATTGGTGGAGCTTGAGCAGTTAAGAAACTCTTCCATGATTAGGTCGGAACAAAATAAAAAATCAACCAAGCAGTGATTTGATAGGAAGACTAGAGAGCAGACATTCAAGGTTGGAGATCTAGTCTTGAAATGGAATGCAGAAAGAGCTAAACTGGGAAGACACTCCAAGTTTGATGTAATATGGAGTGGGCCATATATCATTATTGTTTGTAAAGAAGCCAACTATTTTGAGTTGTCTGACCTTGATGGAGATGTATTACAAATCTTGTGAGTTGTGGAGCTTAATCGCTTCACTGGCATGATTTTGCAGACTTGTTGGAATACACAGTAACTGATGTCACTTGACGAACCACCATCGGTCACCCATGGACCAATATCGGTCGGACAAGGAGGAACCGACATCAGTTAGGGCTAATCGACATCAGTTAAGGCTAACCGACATCGGTTACCTATGCATGACTACTATAATTAAGTTACAGGAATTAGATCTATCTTTAGTTGTAAAGTGAATCTAATGGTTGTAATTACATAGCTAAAGTGCCCTAAGATTGTAGATGCATATATAAGCATAAAGCTAGGGTTTAGAAAGAGAGAATTCAATTGAGAATAGAGAGAAGTTTCCTTTGAGAGAAAAGAGAAATTTGTAGAGAAGAAAGTACATGACATCCAAGAAGGTGTGGAAGATTGCAAATCTTCATTGTATTTCCTCTGTGATAATAAATTGGTTGTTTCTTGGTGGACGTAGCCCACACTGGGTGAACCACGTTAAATCTTGTGTATTGTTTCTTCTTGTTTATTTCCATATTGATTGTTTTATGCTTAGATCTAATTAATATATTTGTACAACCAGTGTGCTAACCCTTAACAACTGGTATCAGAGCATATTTGTTTGAGGGTTGTGTGTGTTGATAGATTTACTCATATAGAGATTTTTGATTGAGTGGGAGCAAAGCAATGGGAGAAGAAGGAAAATTCAGAGTAGATAAATTTGATGACTGTGACTATCTATTATGGAAGATGTAGGTGGAGGATTATCTGTATCAGAAAGATTTATACTTACCATTGGATGAGAAGGCAAGACCTGTAAAGATGACTGATGAAGAATGGAAAATTCTTGATAGAAAGGCTCTGAGATCTATAAGATTGAGCCTGGCAACATCTGTGGCTTCAAATATTACCGAAGCAGGATCTACGATAGAGTTGATGAAATATTTAGAAAATCTATATGAAAAACCTAGTGCTTCAAATAAAGTTTATTTGATGAAAAAATTGTTTAATTTAAAGATGCAAGAAGGTGGATCTGCATCAAGTCATTTGAATGATTTTTGGTCTATTGTAAATCAATTAAAATCAGTTAGTATTCCATTTGAGGATGAAGTGAAAGCACTTTTATTATCATGCTCTTTTCCAGATAGTTGGGATAACTTGGTAATGGTTGTTAGTAATACAACGTCTGCTACTAATGTTTTAAAGTTTGATGATGTGGTTAGTATAATCCTGAATGAAGAAATACGCAGGAAAAGTACAGGAGAATCATCATCTGGGAATGCTTTGAATGTAGAAAGTAGGGGAAGGTAGAAGGAGAGATCCAAGAGCAAGAATAATGGGAAATCAAAGTCTAAGAATGGTATATCTAAATCCAGAGGTAGAGGTATAATCTATTGGAATTGTGGAAAGAAAGGTCATGCAAAGAAGGATTGTTGGTTCAAGGAAAACAAAGAGAATGTACTAGAGAAAGGTAAAGAGGCAAATGTTGTTGTAAAAGAGGTAATGCAAGATGCCCTAATTCTCTCCTTGGATAATAAAATTGAGTCATGGGTTTTAGATTCAGGAGCTTCTTTCCATGCAACCCCTAATAAGGGTTATTTTAGAAATTATGTCCAGGGTAATTTTGGGCATGTTTATTTAGGAGATGATGAACCATGCAATATTACTGGTAGAGGTGAAGTTCATATTAAATTGCAAAATGAAAATACATGGATATTGAAAGATGTGAGGCATGTTCCAAGCCTTAAAAGAAATCTAATTTCTGTAGGACAATTGTGTGAAACTGGTTGCATGGTTACACTCACAGCCGAATCTTGGAAAGTTACCAAGGGATCTCTTGTTGTAGCAAGAGGCAAGAAGGTAGGATCATTGTATTTATCTACCTGTATTACTGATTCCTTTTTCTATTCTATCTACTTCAGATTCAGATACAAGCATGTGGCACAATCGGCTAGGCCATATGAGTGAAAAGGGAATGCAGATCTTAAAGGAAAAGGGTAAGTTATCAGATCTGAAATGTGTAGATCTTGATTTTTGTGAGCATTGTATTTTTGGAAAGTAGAAGAGAGTGAGATTTCTCAAAGTTGGGGCAACAAAGAAGAAGCATAAATTGGAGCTTGTACACTCAGATGTGTGGGGACCAACCCAGGTAGCTTCTCATGGAGGATCCCAATACTATGTTACTTTCATTAATGATGTCATAAGAAAGGTATGGGTTTATTGTATTAATTGTAAATTTGATGTTTTCAAAACTTTTAAAAGATGGAAAGCCCTTGTGGAAAATGAATCAAATTCAAAGTTAAAGTGCCTTAGATCTGACAATGGTGGTGAGTACTGCAACAAGGCTTTCAATGATTATTGTTCAGTAAATGGAATACACAGAGAAAGGACAGTTCCTAGAACACCATAGGAGAATGGTGTTGCAGAGAGAATGAACAAGAAAATCATGGAATGTGCTAGAAGCATGAGGATACATGTTGGATTGCCCTTACAGTTTTGGGTGGAAGTAGTAGACACGAGGATTTATTTGATTAACCATGGACCTTCAAGTGCACTGAATGGTGGAATAAAGGAAGAAGCTTGGACTGGAAAAGAGGTAGATCTTTATTTTCTTAGAGTATTCAGCTCAGAAGTTTTTGTGCATATTGATAAGGAAAATAGAAAGAAATTGGATGTAAAATCCAAAAGATGTACTTTCATTGGTTATGGCTCTGGTGATTTTAGATTCTGGTTTTGGGATTTAGAAGGTTCTAAGATAATTAGGAGTCATGACATTGATTGGAATGAAAAGAGAATGTACATGGATCAAGTTTTTGGTACCCAAAGGTGACTTGTGGAGAATTTTGTGGATGAAAATGAACTCTCAGATTTAAAATTAACACCTACAGGTTTACACAGTAACATGTATTGGTTTACCCCTGACCGACATCGGTCCCCTGTACCGGTGTCGGTTATAGAAGAGACAGACTGACGTCGGTTAGCTGAACTGACGTCAGTAGAAGGTGACGGTGTCGGTCACTATCAAAAGTAGATACAAATCTACATGATGAGTAGATTGAGCCTCCGGCACCCAAAAATCTCAGTGAGAAGGTCACAAAGGGTAAGTAGACCTCCAGAAATATTTTCACCTTCCTTGTCTTATTTATTATTGACTGATAGTGGTGAACCAGAAAGCTTTGAAGAAGCAATGCATGATAAATCCCACAAGCAGTGGGAACATGACATGAATGAGGAGATGGACTCCTTAGAGAAGAACCATACATCGAATTTGGTTAAGTTTCAAACAAGTGAAAGAGCATTACAGAACAAGTGGGTTTACAGGTTCAAGAAAGAAGGGGATGGACATAATAGATACAAGGCGAGGCTTTTAGTAAAGGGATTTGCACAGAAAAGAGGTATTGAATTTGGTGAAATATTTTCTCCTGTTGTTAAGATGACTTCTATTCGTATTGTATTGAGTTTAGTTGCAGTAGAGGATTTGCATTTAGAGCAACTTGATGTCAAGACAAAATTTCTTCATGGTGATTTAGAGGAAGAGATTTATATGAATCAGCCGCTTGGGTATGAAGTCAAGGGTAAGGAGAAACTTGTGTGTAGATTGAAAAAGAGCCTATATGGGCTCAAGAAAGCTCCAAGGAAATGGTATATGAGGTTTGATAGTTTCATGCATGAGCATGGTTATTTGAGATGTGAATTTGACCATTGTGTTTATTTCAAGATGCTTGGAAATGGGAGCTATATTATTTTGTTATTGTATGTGGATGATATGCTTATTACAGGATCTAGTATGCAGGACATTGGTGAGCTTAAAGAAAAGCTAGCTCACACATTTACAATGAAGGATTTGGGAGCTGCAAAGAGAATCCTTGGCATGTAAATTCATAGAGATAGGAAAAATATGAAGTTGTATTTGTCTCGGGAGCATTATATCAATAAGGTGTTGGAAAGGTTTAATTTGCAAAATTCAAAACCTGTAAGTACACCTATGGCTGGACACTTCAAATTGAGAAAAGATCAATGTCCTACATCACACGAGGAGGTTGAGTACATGGCACGAGTTCTGTATGCTTCAATAGTTGGGAGCTTGATGTATGCTATGGTTTGTACCAGACTAGACATTGCACAGGTAGTGGGAGTTGTGAGTAGATTTATGGATAATCCAGGTAAAGAGCATTAGAAATCCATCCAATGGATTCTTAGGTATTTGAGAGGGACATCTGGCATGCAGTTATGCTATGGAGGGTCATTTACTTCTTTACATAGGCTATGTGGATTCAGACATGGCTAGAGATTTAGATGGTAGGAGGAGCACCACTGGATATGTTTTCACAGTAGGTGGCATAACAATTAACTGGATTTCTAGATTGTAGAAGGTTGTGGCCCTGTCTACTACAGAGGCTGAGTATGTTGCAGCTACAGAAGCTAGCAAGGAGATGATATAGATGAGAAGGTTCATGGAAGAGTTGGGAAAAAAATAAGAGGATTGTCAATTATACAATGATGGTTAAAGTGCAATTCATCTGGAAAAGAACTTAGCATTTTTCATTTTATAGCGAAACACATTCAGTTGAGATATCACTTCATACGACAGGTATTGGAGGATGGGAAACTGAAGTTGAAGAAAATTCATACTAAGGAGAACCCTACAGATATACTAATGAAATCGTTGGCAAAGGAGAAGTTGGAGCTACAATCCAATTCTATTGGTCTTTGAGTTTTAGACTTGAAGAAGGAGAAACAAACCAAAGGAAAGGATAAGAGGATGGAGATATACAGTACAATGCAACTATTTATCTCCAAGTGGGATATTGTAGAGTTATGGAGCTTAATCGCTTTATTGACATGCTTTTGTAGACTTGCTGGAATACACAGTAATTGTCGTCGGTTGACAAACCACTGTTGGTCACACATGGACCGATATCAGTCAGGAAAGGAGGAACTGCCATCGGTTAGGGCTAGTCAACATTGGTTAAGGCTAACCGACATCAGTTGCCTATGCATGACTACTATAATTAAGTTGTGGGAATTAGATCTATCTTTAGTTATAAATTGAATCTAATGGTTGTAATTACATAGCTAAGGTGCCCCAAGATTGTAGATGCCTATATAAGAATAAAGCTAGGGTTTAGAAAGGAGAATTAAATTAAGAATAGAGAGAAGTTTCCTTTTGAGAGAAAAGAGAAATTTGTAGAGAAGAAAGTACATGACATCCAAGAAGGTGTGGAAGATTGCAAATCTTCATTGTATTTCCTCTATGATAATAAATTGGTTGTTTCTTGGTGGACGTAGCCCACACTGGGTGAACCACGTTAAATCGTGTGTATTGTTTCTTCTTGTTTATTTCTGTATTTATTGTTTTATGCTTATATCTGATTAATATATTTGTATAAGCGGTGTGCTAACCCCCAAAAAAATCCCAGTCAATGGGATTTATCTCAAACATTCCCATTAACTTGTCATTTCATCTTGTACATATTAGTTTAGTTGTCAATTCCTATAAGTTCTTTCAGCAAATTATTTTGTTGGTAGAGTAGGTTTCCTTTCCCTAAGTGCTTTGCACAGATTTTGTTGCTTGTAGGGGTTCTTGTTGCATAGTTTGTTCATAGATTACACAGGAAGATGATCAACTCTAGGTTCAACAGTGTCGTAAATAGCCACAGGGGTTTGTTCTTCAAGTTCATATAAAATTTCATGTTTACCAGGCTGACTCCATACCTAATGGATGTTTTAAGGCCACTGATCAACTCATCTAGCATGTAGATGTTCCTTGTGAGTCACCAAAAATGTTGTGCATTTTTACACCGTTGCAAAAATGGGATAACTTGAGGGATTGGGACTTGGGAAAATTCATGGAATTTTGAAGAAGAATATGGAGAAAATAGTTGAAGAAATCTGAAAGGGCTTGAAAATTGGTAAAGGGATGGATGAGTAGCTTGGTGAGTTGGTGAGTAGCATGGGGGTTAAGTTTGAAAAAGTTGGGGAGTAAAACACTTTGTAAAATCTACAAAGAATGAGGTGCGGGAATGTGATTCACACACATTTCGAAGTAATGCTCAAGTCAAAATGTGAGAAAATGAGCTGCATCCCCAAACCTCGCAAACCAAAGGAGGAGGAAACAAGAGCTTTGTGGAAAATAGATGACTAACTTCTTAAAAACACGAAGTAAAGCATCTCCAAAAACCCGATCCATTGCCTTCTTTGCGGAGATTCGATATTTCTCTACTTCTTAAAGCAATTGAGAAAATCAGTTCCGAAAACCCACAGGGCATAAAGAAGAAAGGAGAGTTATGCGGGGTTTTGACTCGGGAAAACTTCAAAGGAATGCTTTCTTAAAGTAACGAAGTGAAGCAGTTGTGAAAACCCGCAAAGAGTAAAAGATGATTAGCTGTGCAAGATTGTGAGGTGCCACTACTTCGAAGTAGTGCTCGTTTAAAATTCTGAAGCAAAGCAATAGTAGAAACCTGAAATGCAAAGGCAATAGAGAGATTGTTGCGGAGATACAATGCACACCTAGTGTGAAGTAATGCTAACTCGCAAGTCCGAGTAAAGTAGTTATAAAAGCTCGTAAAGCAAGGGCAGAAGGTAGAGTGCAATGCGGGGATGTGACTTGGCATTATTGTGAACTAATGATCAAGAAAAAATATGAGTAGAGTAACTGCAAAGCTCGTAAAGTAAGACCAAGAAGATGGAGTGATGCAAGGTTTGAGCTTCTACTAGCTGTAAAGTAGTTGGGGGTCGGAAACCTGCAAGTCGAGTAAATCCAAAAATCCAAATGGGCATAACTTTCTCCCATGGACTCCAAATTTAATAAAATTTATATCAATGGAATCATTTTTTCACGCTCTACATCACGGAACCCAAAAAATAGATTTTGGAAGGAAGAAATGGGTAAAAATGGGGAAAACATGGGGATATCACATTTCCTTGAGCTCCTAGGAAAAATCTTTGCCAAATGTCAATCATCCACTTTTGGTAACCATTTCTGAGCTTCTAGAAGGGTTGGGACCACTAAAAATGAGCTCCGGAATTCTCTCTCTCTCTCTCTCTCTTCTCTATGGGATTATAAATGTAAGTGCTAAGGCACATTTTTGGGGGGGGGGAATGTTCATGTAACAAAACTTTGTTAATATTATTCCAGAGTAGTGTTGAGTTGCAACCCTCTGATCTGAATATTTTGGAAGAAGATCCTTACCTTCTCTTGCAATTGTAATGAGTTATGCATCCATTTAATCAATAAATCCATGTTTTGTGGCTATTATTTTCCCTAGTTGTGTTTTATTTAATTTTCCTTGCCTTTCATTGCACATTCCAGGTTTTGTGATTTTTATATTCTTCTTGCAGAGTCAGGTTTATTGTGCTCCATGAAAATGACGTTGACAAATGTAGTTAGGGACTATGTCACTTGTGTCTGACCTCTCTCTTTCCCATTCTTCACCTCATTTTCAATAATCTAGATATCTTCCCATCCTTTTCTTGGTGCAATCACCTCTGTAGCTTAGGATTTCCATTTTCATGCAATCTATCTCTCTGGTCCCTTGAAAACTTAGGATAAAAGTAGATAGTTGAATTTCCCTTCTATGAGTAGTTTAGCATTAGGTTTTGGAAGAGCAAGTCGGCCTTCTCCAGAGGTCTGTCTCAGTTCATAGTACCACAACTGAGAGACAATCCCATGTTGCCTCAGAATTCTTGATCCTTCATGATCAAATCTAGGGTGCAATTTTGAGCTCCAACAATCACTTTACTTTTAGACATTAGACAATAGATGACCCAAATTTGTATTTTTTGGTATATCCTTTGAGCATCCTAGATAGTACCACCCATTAGGGACATGAGCACCTAGGCATTACTGCCCCCCTTTGGGCACTTTTGTCATTTTCCCTCACTTTTTCAAATTTTAATTGCCATATCATTTTTTATCTTTTCTAAAACCTTTCTTATAAATTTGGGTCATATTTTTTTATTGTTAATGACGACATTCAAATAAGGTAACCATATACATATATACACGACTTACTCATTATTACAAGGGGCTAGACAATTTGGGGCTAATACTTACTATCTACTACTTGGGAAAAGAGCAACATTCAAGGGTTGCATTTGGGCCACATTATTCATTGTAGAGGAGTGGTTGTTTCTGAATGCCATCTCACACATTCATCTTGGGGGAAAAGTAGTTGTATCCCACTATCTCAGTGTGACTAACACAAAGGCAACCTAGCTTTAAGGGACATAATTCAATCACAAACACACACACTATAACCACATAGAGTCTGAAATGTAGTGTAATATTTGGTGATGATCACATTGGGGTGACCATTGAGGTCAGCCTGAATCAAACATATGCATTATTTATTCCATCTAATGTTTCTTTGAGCCTTGTGTAGGTAGCTAGGGTTTGTTTTGTAAGTTCTTGTGTGACACAAGAACTCTACAAAAAAGTATATGCTACAAAGATTGAAAAGAAGCAAACATTAGCAAACCCTGAAAACATCATAAGTAAAGTTATTGTTAGGACACTAGTGCCCAGTCCAGACAGTCTTGTCCTCATCTAGGAGGTCTTGTACGAGGAGGTCTCATATCCTAGTTTTTTATATAGAGCATACAAATTTCATATCCATCCTTCTTATCCTATTTCCCAGCCCATAATTAGTCTAGATTGGACAATACAAGTGAAGTCACTATTATCTCCCTATTATACACACTTGTTTGTTTCTTGCATGATAGATCTTGTTTTTTACTGTTGTATTCATTTGATATCATTCATCTGATAAAATCAATAGGGTTTCATAGGTGTAATTTCATATTAATTCCAACCCATAAGGAAAGTACCAACCCATAAAAATATATCAAATTGAGAAAATGACCATTCAGTGGCTTGGGATGAAACCACCAATTTTAAACGAAATTAATTTATGAATCAGTCCATGTTTAAAGGTATGATGTAGAGAAAAATAATATCATGCATATATTAAAGAAGATATTCAATCAATGAGGAAGTTTAAGACAACTATCATCTCCAAGCTTTGCCTAAGAGGATCAGTTAGAAGCCTACAAGGGCTAAAACTTGTTATATTTGCTCAAACATTGACTAAATTGTCACTATATCACCTTGAAATGGTCTTCACCAAGGAATTAATTGTTTGTACCTTTCCTACATTGTCTGTTGTCATTGACTACTAATGCAAGCATCAAATCTAACTAATTTCATTCACTTCTTCTTTTACTTACGTGTCACCCAACCTGTCAACTTCTTGCTTCACAATTTCTTTTTCAAGCATGTAACTTTGACCTATGAATTCCTTAGCACTTCAAAATATTCTTCCCTCTTTCATGCACTTCAAAACACTATTAGAACCTCTAAATAAATTAACTTAAGGTAACCAAGACTCCACACTTCATTCACTTTGTCAAAACTGTTGTTTTTGTGCCAATTACCTACAACAACCTCCTGACATTCATATCTTATTGTACAATGTTTAAATAAGTAAACCCTTAAAAACCACTTTCAATTTTTTTTCAATATTATACCCTCCAAATTTTATAATCTAAATATTCAAAACAATGGAGATATATGCACTTTACCAGATAGACATTTTGTCAAACAATTTGTGTGCATCCTCAGTCCAGCTAGGAAAACATTTCATAACTCAAAATTTCTCATCATCAATGAAAACTACTGAAAACCCATTTGTAAAAGGTTGTAACCATTATATGGTACGAATTTCAGGTCATTTGGATTAAAAATTAAAAAGTTATGCTAACTGGTATGAGATAGATCATTAACTTACAATCACAATCCTTTTTTGTATCAATCAAGAAATTAGTCATACATCAAAACAAGGGATTGAATCTTCATGTCAACTTGGAATAAAACATAAACAAGGCTCATTATTAGTCAATTTTTTGACTCACTCATTATTTGAAGGGAGATAGTCATGAAATCCTGATGTAGATTCAAAAATAAACTTACAAAACAAGAAATACATAAACCAGAGACAAGCATATATATCTTCCATTATCAAAACTTTATACAAAATACTCTATATTTCTTATCTCCATAATGCTCCTCTTTCTCCATAGGAGGAATGGAATAAAAAATAACTACCACACTCCTATATCCTCCTATATTCCAATTTCTGTCATGCAAGCCACTGATTACCTAATTCATAACTCCCATTTTGAAATGTAACTGCTCACTAGATGCCCATCGTTACATTTTTGACAGTTTACATCATTTTCACACCTTCATAACTCTCATTTTTCACCTAAGGAATAATTACACACCTTATTCCCTAACAAGACACTTAAAACACCTAATCAAATACTTAACATCTTTCTAGCATACTTAAAATACCTTTTATAAGACCATAGGTTCATTACATGATTTTGAAATTTCAAATGTCCCTTTTTGGAGGGAAAGTACATAAGAGGAAAATTCAAATTTCCCATCTTCCCTATTGGTTTGAAATGACTTGAATTAACCATTAGAACCTCTAAATCTCTCTCATAAATCACATTGACTCCAAGAAACATGAATTTTGAAATTGAAGGTCTTTTTATGGATGCTCCTGCATCAAGGTCTCATACAGGTGGGGAGTGAGGTGCTAGAAAGTTATGTGCATGAAACTTGAGAGTGATATATTGTTGTAGATTCACGCAACTAATTATGTGAGTGACTGAGTAGTGTAAATTATGAGAGTAAGTCGTGTAATAGGGTTAAGGATATGAAATTAAGCTTCGAATATGTGCACAATTTTTGATTTAGGGATTAAGCCAATACTAACATTATGAAATTATAAACTACCAAATTTAGGTGTCTACATTTTCCCCCACTTTAAAATAGGAAACAAAATTTGATTGCTTAAAGGAAAATATACTTGAGTGTGTAGACACACTTTTTCTTCGCCTGATGTGCTTGATTCACTTAGGTGTTTGCACGATCTCCGTAGTGAAACTTACAACATAAAGTGTAATCAATGTCCATAAAAAGAATTAAACTTTGACTCATATTTTAAATTTGAAATTGTTAAAACTTACTAATTTGAAAAGTAAACAAAACAAGGAAGGAATACACCTATTTGTTTACCAGTGGAGAAACTCCTTGATAAATAACTAAGAGAAATGGATTAGAACTGAGATATTCAAGGATTAGGGGTGATTAGTCCTTGATTTGTTTATGGAGAAGACATATCCAAAAGGGGATTTGGGCATCATTTGATCCGACACCAAATAAGGGTGTTACAGGGCCTTTTAATCACCCTAAGGAACCTTATAACAAGAGGAATATTTCACTAGATGTTTATCCATCCCAAAAAGAGTGAGAAGAAGAGTGTCATAGGGTTTTCTAGCCACCTTAAAAATATTCTACCCATGGACCACACCACTACAAATGAAACTAGGCCCAAATGTGTAAGATAACAAAAAGTTGTAAGGGAATGAGTATTTTCATGCCCCTATCATGTAATGTCCTAATGTATCAAGTATGTAAAGTTGAATATAGAAGGAGAAGACTCGTGCCCCCATTGGGAAATGTCCTAATGTATAAAGTATGCAAAGTTGAATACGGAAGGAGGAGGCACATGAACCCACTGTGCAATATACAAAACTACCCATTACATGAAACTTCACGAGTGTTGTCATGGAATATTTCAAATACGATACAAAAATGTGATTTTCTCTTTGCCAAACTTCCAAAGCAAGACAATAATGCATAAGCTTGAGACATATCATATCGAATGATTGATTTAGATCTTTCTTTATTGACTCAATCATCTTCACTGAACTTATAGTGATGACTAGATCATTGACATAAACCACAATTACCACTTTATCCCCCCTTATTCTTTAAGGTAGATATTAGGATCATATGGACTTTGGTTGAATCCATGATGTATGATATGCTCATTAATTTGTATGTACCATGCCCTCTAAGCCTGTTTAAGACCATACAATGACTTGATGAGTCTACACGCCTTTTCCTTTTTTCAGGTATGACAAACCTTCTAGTTGAGTCACATAGACTTCTTGTAAATACCTAAAGGCACTTTTCATATCCATTTGGTGGATTTTCCAACCAAATTGTGTAGCTAGAGTAAAAATCATATTGAATTTTTTTTTATCTTAGTTTTGGGAGAAAAAGTCTCTTCACAACCAATGCCTTCTTTATAAGCATATCCCTTTGCTACCAACTTAGCCTTGCATTTATCAATATTGTCATTTGATTTGTACTTCATCATTGAAGATCCATCTGCATTAAATGAACTTCTTTCTTATTGGAAGATGTGTAAATTACCATATGTTATTCTTTATTAGTGACTTATACTCTATAAAATAACATCTTTCCAAGGTTTTAATTATAGGGTTTCTAAAATTGTGGATGGTTTAGTAGATTCAACAACTATACCCATTAAGGCCAAATTGACCTAATTTCAATCCATACTACGAGTCCTCATTCTAGTGTAGGATGTGTCTAGTACATCATCCAATTTTACATCTCGTAAGATATTTGTATACCACTTAGGCATAGGTTGAGTGGTTCTTGTGGGTGTAGACACAAAATCATGCACTTTGGGTAATTATATAGTCCTGGTTACATACTACTATTCATATGATTCCTAAGAAAGAAAAATACTAATTAACCCATGTCTTTGGCCATCTTTGCTTTCTTTCTATTTTCATTGTTGGTCTTACACTCTTTCTAGCTCTGTCCATCTTTTCACACCTCAAAATTCATCATCGTGGACACCAATGCCCAACAAGGACGCCAACACTAGGTGCCCCCATCCCCTCTGTGTGCCCTTGACCTCTTTGTACTTTTTACACATTTTTTGGGTCCTTTCTAGCCATTTGGCATCTCATCTTTTTGGTAGTCGAACTTTTCAGGGTTAATTATGAAATTCAAGCAAGGGAATCATACAAATATAAAGTCAAGTGATCATAATAAGGGACCAAACACTAAAAATTAACTATCACCACCTAAGGTTGCATCCAAAGTCTATTCAAGAGCATTCAAGCATCCATTCTAGCACCCATTCAAGGGAAAGGGACTACATTATTCTGCATACACTTCATAGGATGAGAAGTTCATTCTATTACATGCACATGTCTAGTTACATATTCTACATCTAGATATTTGCTTGCTATCAAGTGCGGCACGCACAAGAGCCATATAGGGCACAATTCTGCACACACACACATAAAAATACATTGGGTATGAAATGTAATACAATGCTCAGTCATAAGTTCACTTTTTTGACAGCTGAGGACAGTCTGACCCCTCATTTGCATTCTTTTCTTTTTTGGATTTGATGCACTCTTGAGGGTTTTGTAGGTCAATATTTCATTGCATGTTATTAACGACATTTGCGATCATTGTGCAACCTACTAGTGACAAAAAGTGAAGGACAACAAACATCTCACGACCCTGTGAAGGAGGTTTTCTGAGGACTTTAGCAATCATAGGTGCCCAAAGCAAGTCTAGGGTGCCCGCAAACGCCCTTGCCCCTTTCCAGGAGCCCCAGTCCAGGTAGATCTTCCAGTCACACATTTTTCTGAGGCTTTGTGCAACACTTCTCCCTTTCTTTTCATCAGGTCATCACTTTGGAACATTCCAAACTTAGTTGCAAATCAACTACGTCATTTTATCCCTTCTTTGCACTTAGGGTTTCAAATTTTAATTACTTATTTACTTGGGTCAATTATGTACTTCATTGCTTATCTATTTAGTACTGCATTGCATTATAATTAGGAGGTTTCAAATTTTAATTACTTATTTTCTTGGGTCAATTCTATACTTAGTTGCTTATTTATTTACTGCTACATTGCATTAGAATTAGGCATTTATTTATTCAATATTTTCTTAATTAGTGGGTGGTGGATCTTCACCATATTCTTCATCATCATTGTCATCGTTAGAGTGATTACCATATTTTATTTTCACAACAAGATTCGTATGATAATTATGTGAGTATATGGAAGGAGCATATGCTTCTTTCTTCTCAAAAAATCAACATCCCTGCTAGTGTAGACCATTATGATTTTTGGATCCATGAGTCTATAACCGAGTGCCTCATCACTGTATCCTAGGAAGATATACTTTGTTGATTTCATATCAAGTTTAGTTCTTTATTTCTTAGGAATGTGCATACTATATTTACATCCAAAAATTCTAAGATGTGCAATTGATGGATTTTACCCTGATCATGCTTCTTGTGGTGTTATCCCATCAAGAGCTATAGTGGGAACCCTATTTAGTAGATATGTTGTTTTACCTACTTCTACCCAATATGTTTTTGTTAATCCCACATCGTTAATCATACATCGTACCACTTCCATAATGGTACAATTTCACCTTTCAACAACACCATTCTATTGTGGTGTATGAGGAGGTTCCATTTGATGACAAATGTCATGTATCTCCAAAAAAGTGTTGAACTCATTATTAGTGTATTTTCCTCCTTAATTTGAGAAAAGTGTCTTGATTTTACACTCAATTTTAATTTCAACAATGAATTTGAATTTATTGAAATTCTCAAAGGCTTCATATTTTGTGCATGAAAAGAATATCCACATTTTTCTATAAAAATCATCAACAAAGAGCAAAAAATATTGAAATCTAGTATGGCTAGATCTCATAGGTCCACACATATCGGTTATACTAAATCAAGTTTTCTTGGAGCCCAAAATGTCTTATGTTTAAAAGGTGCTCTATGATGTTTTCCCTCCAAATAATGTTGGCACTTATCTATACCATTTTTAGAGGTGGAAAACCCCTCACCATATCATGTTGATTGTTGAGTTGTGGAGCTTAATTACTTCAGTTTAGTATGCAATGGAAACTTAATGGAAAATACAGTAACTGTCATCGGTTAGGAGGGAACAGACATCGGTGACCCAGGGCCGGCATCGGTCAGGCAAGGGAGGAACCGACAATAGTTAGGTCTAACCGGCGTCAGTTACCTGTGCGAGGATGTTTTAATTAACTCTTAGGAATTAGATCTATTTTTAACATTAAAGTATATCTATTGATTGTAATTACATGGCTAATTTCCCTACGTCTATAAACGACTATATAAGCATAAAATCTAGGGTTTAGAAGGATGATTAACACAAATTATAAAGACCTTACAAAAGTTGGTGAGAGAGAGAATTCTTGGCGATGAAGCAAAAGCTTGAGAGAAAGAAAGTATTGTACATCTGAGAGGTGTGGAAGATTGTAAATCTTCATTGTATATCTTGTCAAATATTTGGATAATAGATTGGCTTATTTATTAGTGGACGTAGTCCACACTGGGTGAACCACATTAAATTTGGTGTTGATTTATGTCTCTTATTTTCTATATTTCTTCTGGTATAATATCCAATTTTATTTGTATGTATGCTTATATCTGATATATTGTCTGTAAAATCGGTGTGCTAACCCCAACAACTAGTATCAGAGCTTTGTTTGAGGGTTTTGTGTGTTGACAGATTTACTAACAAAGGGTTTTCTGATTGAGTGGGAGCTACAACAATGGCAGAAGAAAACAAATACATGGTAGAGAAATTTGACTGCTGAAATTATCAATTATGGAAGATAGAGATTGAGGATTATCTGTATCAAAGAGATTTGTATTTACCATTGGATGAGAAGTCTAGACCTACGAAGTTGACTAATGAAGAATGGAATATTCTTGACAAAAAGGCTTTAGGATCTATAAGATTGAGCTTAGCAGCATTCGTGGCTTCCAATATTACAGAAGCGGCTTTTGTGGTAGACTTAATGAAATCTCTTGCTAATTTATATGAAAAACCTAATGCTTCAAATAAAGTTTATTTGATGAAGAAACTATTTAGTTCTAAGATGCATGAAGGTGGATCTACATCTAGTCATTTGAATGATTTTTGATATATTGTAAATCGGTTAAAATTAGTTGCTATACCATTTGATGATGAAGTAAAATCACTTTTATTCTTATGTTCTTTACCTGATAGTTGGGATAAATTGGTAATGGTTGTTAGTAATACAACATCTGCTAATAATATTTTGAAGTTTGATGATGTGGTTAGTATAATCTTGAATGAAGAAATTCACAGGAAGAGTACAGAGGAATCATCATTTGGAAATGCTTTGAATGTAGAAAGCAGGGGTAGGCAGAAGGAAAGATCTAAGAGTAAGAGTAATGGGAAATCAAAGTCAAGGGATAACAAATCTAAATCCAGAAGTAAGGGAATTACTTGTTGGAAATGTGGAAAGAAAGGACATGTAAAGAAATATTGTTGGTCAAAGGACAAAGAGAACCAACACCCAGACAAAGGTAAAGAAGAAAATCTTATTGCATTAGAGGTAATGTAAAATGTTGTTATTCTTTCTTTAGATAGTAGAATTGAATCATGGGTTTTAGATTCAGGAGCTTCTTTCCATGCAACCCCTAATAAGGGTTAATTTAGAAATTATGCCCAGGGAAATTTTGGGCATGTTTATTTGGGTGATGATGAACCTTGCAGTATTACTGGCAAAGGGGAAGTTCATCTAAAATTGCAGAATGGAAATACATGGGTATTGAAAGATGTGAGGCATGTGCCAAGCCTCAGGAGGAATATTATTTCTCCAAGGTAACTAGGTGAATCTGGTTGCATGGTTACTTTTACAGGAGACTCTTAGAAAGTCACCAAGGGTGCTTTTGTTGTGGCAAGAGGTAAGAAGGTAGGAATATTATATTTATCTACCTGTATTACTGATTCCTTTTCTACATTATCTACTTCAAATTCAGATGCATGCATGTGGCATAACCAGTTGGGTTACATGAGTCAAAAAAGAATGCATATCTTAAAGGCTAAGGGTAAGTTATCAGATTTGAAATATTTAGATCTTGATTTATGTGAGCATTGTATCTTTGGAAAGAAAAAGAGAGTGAGATTTCTCAAAGTTGGGGAAACTAAGAAGGAGAAAAAATTGGAGCTTGTACACTTAGATGTGCGGGGTGCAACTCAGGTAGCTTCTCATGGAGGATCCCAGTATTATGTTACTTTCATTGATGATTCTACAAGAAAGGTATGTGTTTATTGTATTAAACGTAAATATGATGTTTTTGAGACTTTTAAAAGATGGAAATATCTTGTTGAGAATGAATCAAATTCTAAGTTAAAGTGCCTTAGATATGAAAATGGTGGTGAATACTATAGCAAGGATTTCAATGATTATTGTTTAGTGAATGAGATACGTAGAGAAAGAACGGTTCCAAGAACACCACACGAGAATGGTGTTACAGAAAAAATGAATAGGACAATCATAGAACGTGCTAGAAGTATGAGGATACATTTTGGATTGCCCTTGCAATTTTGGGCAGAAGCAGTTAATACAATGGTTTATTTGATTAATCACGGGCCTTCAAGTTCACTAGATGGAGGAATACTAGAGGAAGCTTGGACCAGAAAAGAGGTAGATTTTTTTTTTTAAGTTTTTGGTTTAGAAGCTTTTGTGCATGTTGATAGGGAAAATAGAAAGAAGTTGGATACAAAATCTAAAAGATGCACTTTCATTGGTTATGGATCTGGCGATTTTAGTTTCCGTTTTTGGGATTTAGAGAATTCTAAAATTATTAGGAGTCATGATGTTAAATGGAATGAAAAGAGAATGTACAGGGATCAAATTTTGGTACCCAAGGATGAACCGATTGAGAAGTTTGTGAATGAAAATGAACTCTTGGATTTAAAATAATTACCGATAGGGTTACACAGTAACCAGTGTCGGTTGACCTCTGACCGGCACTGGTCAGATGAACCGGTATTGATTACAGAGGATCCAAACCGACATCGGTTAGCAAAATTGATGTCGGTTAGAGGTGATCAGTGTTGGCCATTGTTAGATTTGGATAGAAATGTCCAAGAGGTCCAGATTGAGCCTTCGGTACACCAAACTCTTGTGAGAAGGTCACAAAGGGTAAGTAAAATTCTAGAAAGATTTACACCTTCTCTATTTTATTTATTGTTGACTGATAATGGTGAACTTGAGAGCTTTGAAGAAGCAATGCAAGCTAATACTCACATCTAGTGGGAGCATGACATGGATGAGGAGATGGAATCCTTGGAATAGAACCAAACTTGGGATTTGGTTAAGTTGCCAGTAGGTAAGAGAACATTGCAGAACAAGTGGGTTTATAGGATTAAGGAAGAAGAGGGTGGATAGAAAAGGTACAAGGCAGGGCTTGTAGTAAAGGGATTTACACAGCAAGTAGGTATTGAATTTGTTGAAATTTTCTCTCCTGTTGTTAAGATGACTTCTATTCATATTGTATTAAACTTAGTTACAATAGAATATTTGCATTTATATAAACTAGATGTGAAGACGACTTTCCTTCATGGTGATTTGGATGAAGAGATTTATATGAAGTAACCACTTGAGTATGAAGTCAAGGGTAAGGAGAAATTAGTGTGCAGGTTAAAAAAGAGCTTATATGGGCTCAAGTAAGCTCCAAGGCAATGGTACAAGAGGTTTGATAGCTTTATGCATGAGCATGGTTACTTGAGATGTGAATATGATGATTCTGTTTATTTCAAGAAGCTTGAAAATGGGAGCTATATTATTTTGTTATTATATGTGGATGATATCCTTATTGTAGGATCTAGTATGCAGAACATTAGTGAGCTTAAGGGAAAGCTAACTCACACATTTGCTATGAAGGATTTAGGAGCTGCAAAAAGAATCCTTGGCATGCTAATACATAGAGACAGGAAAAACAAGAAATTGTATTTGTCTCAAGAGGATTATATCTACAAAGTGTCAGAAATGTTCAACATGTAGAATGCAAAACCTATTAGTACACCTATGGCTGGACACTTCAAATTGAGAAAATATCGGTGTACTTCATCACACGAGGAGGTCAAATACATGACACGAGTACCATATGTTTCAGCAGTTGGAAGTCTCATGTATGCTATGGTTTGTACCAGACTAGACATTGCACAAGTAATGGGAGTTATGAGTAGATATATGGATAATCCAGGTAAAGAGCATTGGAAAGCAATCCAATGGATACTCAGGTGATACAACTATGCTATGAAGGTTCGGATATTTCATTACGTGGTTATGTTGATTCAGATATGGCTGGAGATCTAAATAGTAAGAGGAGCACTACTGGATATATTTTCACAGTAGATGGAACGACAGTTAGCTGGATTTCAAGATTGCAGAAGGTTGTGGTTTTGTCTACTACAGAGGAAGCATATGTTGTAGCTACAGAGGCTAGCAAGGAGATGATATAGATGAGTAGGTTCATGGAAGAGTTAGGAAAGGAGCAAGGTAATTGTAAATTGTTTAGTGAAAGTCATAGTGTAATTCATTTAGCAAAGAACTCAGCATTTCATTCGAGAATGAAACACATTCAGTTGAGGTATCACTTCATACGGCAGGTATTGGAGGATGGAAATTTGAATATGGAAAATATTCATACGAGCAAGAACCCTACGGATATGCTAATGAAGCCATTAGCAAAGGAGAAGTTGGAGCTACACTCCACTTCTGTCGGTCTTCAAGTTTGAGACTTGAAGAGGAAGAAACATAGCTAAGGATCCAAAAATGACACTCTACAGGTATGGTGCAGTAATTAATCTCCAAGTGGGAGATTGTTGAGTGGTGGAGCTCAATTACTTCAGTTTAGTTTGCAATGGAAACTTGCTGGAAAATACAGTAACTGTTATTGGTTAGGAGGGAACCGACATCGGTCACCCAGGACCGGCATCGGTCAGGCAAGGGAGGAACCAATAGCGGTTAGGTCTAACTGGCATCGGTTACCTATGCGATGATGTTTTAATTAACTCTCGAGAATTAGATCTATTTTTAGCATTAAAGTATATCTTTAGATTGTAATTGCATGGCTAAGTGCCCTAAGTCTATAAACGACTATATAAGCATAAAAACTAGGGTTTAGAAGGATGATTAACAAGAATTAGAAAGAACTTATAAAATTTGGTGAGAGAAAGAATTCTTGGTGATGAAGTAAAAGCTTGAGAGAAAGAAAGTACTGTACATTTGAGAGATGTGGAAGATTGTAAATCTTCATTGTATATCTTGTCAAAGCTTTTAATAATAGATTGGCTTGTTTCTTGGTGGACGTAGCCCACACTGGTGAACCACATTAAATCGATTGTTGATTTATATCTCTTGTTTTGTATATTTCTTCTAGTAGAATATCCACCCTTATTTGCATGTATGCTTATATATGATATATTGTCTATACAACTGGTGTGCTAACCCTAACATCGATGAAATTTGTCAAGACATCCGAATCTAACATGACCAAGGCTTCTATGCCATAATTATGCTAAGGTCATCTCCTTGAACAAGGGCCGAATTATATCTCTAAACAAAATCTAATTGAAACAGCCTACCCACGTTGAAATATTTTGTAACAATTTTCAAATGTATTGACTCATCTCCAATTAAACACATTTTGCTATCTCTTTTATAGTCAAAATCAATCTTAAGATTTTTCTCTAATAGTTAACTTACAGATAACATATTTTTTGTTAAACCAAGAACACATAGATCATTTTTAATTTTACATGTATATATCCTAAGTGGTAGTGAAATGGATTGAATGCCTTCAACGTTATAAGATGTATTATTACCCAAAGAAACATAGTTTTTGGTGGGTGTGTCACTCAATGTGAAGAACCATCTCTATGTCCTATCATGTGGCAGGTGACACCCGAGTCAACATACCAAATCACATTTTTTGAAATTGTGAAATATATAGGAAGTCCTCATCTTGATATTGATCTTCCTGTTCAACAACATCTCCTTATTAAGATGGTTTCTTCTTCCACTTTCCTTTATTTTATCCCTATTTACTATTTTTTGTCCCTATTTAGATTGTTGGTTATTTGAATTCTTTCCACTAGATGATCCCTTTTGGAACGCATTATACCAATAATCCTTTAATTCATGTCCTTTATGCCCAAAAATTGGACATTTTTGTTCGGCCTTGGGGCCTTGTCGATTATTACCTTGCTTGGAAGGATGTTTAGGAGATTTCTCCCATTTCTTTCCTTTCTAATGAGAAACAAGAGCATATGATTAAACAAAATATATAATTTATAAATGCTTAAATATGATTGCAATAAATGAGGAGATAAAATGACTTAGATGTTTTGCTATGATCCCAGAGGTGTATAGAACTAAAGAAATGGAAAATATGAAGTGCAGACTCTCGCAATAAAACCCAAAAAAATGTAGAGATACTGGAATATGCTGGACTAGTGTGCCCGGGATGGGCAGGGGTGATTGTGAGTGCTGCAGACCTATTCTAGGTGCCTGTGACTGCCAAAAACCTTAGAAAACCATCTTTGAATGGTCACAAGGTGTTCAATTTACTTCTCTTCTTGTCATTAGTATGTTGCACAATGATCGTCGATGTCACCAATAACCTGCAATAAAGACTTGATTTGTAAAACACTCAAAAGTGCATCAAATCCTAAAAAGAAAAGAATGAAAATGAGGGGTCAGATTGTCCTCAACTGTCAAACAAGTGATCTTACGACTGAGTGTTGCACTACATTTCAGACCCACTGTAGTTTTGTGTGTGTGTGTGTGTGTGTGTGTGTGTGTGTGTGTGTGTGTGTGAAGATATTGTGCCCTAGGTGGATCTTGTGCGTGTTACACTTGATAGTGAGCAATAACTAGATGTAGAAAATGTAGATAGATGTGTGCATGAAAGAATGAACTTCCCCTCATATGAAGTGTATGAAAAATAATGCATTCCCTTTCCCTTGTGTGGATGCTAGATGGATGCTTGAATATTCTTGATAATGCCTTAGGATGCAACCTTAGGTGGTGATAACTAATGCTTAGTGCTTGGTCCTTTATTATTACCACATAAATTTATATTTATATGATTCCCTTGCTTGAATTTCGTAATTAACCCCAAAAATCCTGACTACCAAAAAGTTAAGATGCCCAAACAGATAGAAAAGACCCAAAAGATGTGAGAAAAGTACAAAGAGGTTAGGGGTGCCCAGAGGGGATGGGGGTGCCTAGCGCTAGCTTCCTATCTGGCGATGGTGTCCAGAGTGAGAGATGCCAAAGTGTGAAAAGATAGATTGGGCTATAAGGAGTGTAAGATCAACAAAAGCAACAAAAAACAAGCAAAGATGGCCAAAAAATTGGTTAATTAGTACTTTTCTTACGTAGGAATCATATGAATAGTAGTATGTGATCAAGACTAAGAAAATACCCAAAGTGCGTGACTTAGTGTCTACAACATGTTCTTCAACTTCTAGAGTCGTGTGTATAGATTCTTCTTATTAGAGCATATTCATCAATTGTTCAAAAGAAGTTGTTTGACCTTTGATATTTAATGTGGTCACAAAGATTTTGTATGAAGAAGGCAAAGCTCTCAAGATGATAGGTACATGAGAGTCATCTATCACTTATTCTTCCAAATCTTGAAGTAATGCCCTCAAAGTTGCAACATGTCTTAGAAAAGACTCAACCTTTTCAGTTGGTTGAATTTTTATATTGAGTAATTGACTTTGCAGATGAAGTAAAGTATTTCTATTATTGGACTCATACACATTTAAGTTTATCCTAAGCTTCTTTTTATTTTTTTGGCATCTCAAATATGGGGTTGAACCCCATCAGACACACTAAACAAAATTATTAATTTTGTTTTCATATTTGTCCTATCAAAAGTTCATTTTTTAGAACATCATTTTCTAATGTAGTGATAGATTCATCAACTACCAACCAAATATCTTCAAATTCTAATTATGCTCAAATTTTAGTTTTCCAAGCAACATAATTATTGGTGCAAAGTAGTTATGAGTCAGGTAGAAAAAATTTGGTGTCATATTTGCAGCCATTGTGAAAAATTATGAATGAGAGAAGAAGTTAAAATTTTAAGTATTTCCTTCCCCACAAAAAAGTACACCAAAAAAATAATACTTTTTTTTTTGGGATCTTTTTCACCATTTCACAATAATATTGGCAATATCGGCCATGCGAAAAAATTTATCTCTTTGATCGAGTTCAATAATTTTGGCACTTTTGGTCAATTGTACAATATTTTCACCTTGTGGAAAAAGAATAATACCCCCTTTACCTTAAAAAAATTGAAATTTCACAATTTTTTTAAAATTGAGCTCATTAGCCTCCCTTTCCTTATAAATTTGCACAATTTTATGAAATTCTCTTAAAAAGTTGGTTGTGTCTAAATATTTGGCAACACGCTAATGTTATTAAAATAGCCAATGAAAATATTTAGAAAAAAATTTCAAGGATTTATAAAATCTAATGGAGGATTTGGGGTTGAGTTGACCCCAAGACCTTCCCTCCAAACAAGGTTTAAATAAAACTATACTAGACACTCAAGTGACTAGCTTGTTCGATGACATATATATGTTGAGTTATATTTAAAGAAGACTTTTTAAAAGTTTGGTTATTTAAAAAAAAATAAAGGGTCTAGGTCAGATTCGAATGCTATACCTCTTGGTTTGAGGTGATGTGGACTATCCACGTGGCCACACAATTCATTTTAGATATGTAATGAAAAACTTGTATTTAAAAAACACTAAACACTTATTTTAAAATAATAATAATCCAACCTCTATCTCCAGTTGGGTGTGCTTGTATGAGTTTGTAACTAAGAGTATTGAGGTTGTATTAGTTACATGTAATTTGAAGGTCCAAACCGATGTCTAGATCAAAAATAAAGCAAAGACTCAATATGCTTATGTATATATTGATCCCCTTTTATATATTTAACATGTGTGTGTATTTTTTATGCACTATTTATTGTTTGTTGCAGGTTTGTGTGGAGAGCTCATATCATCTCGCATAGGCCTGAAAATAACTCATGCCCAATAATGATTGTGATCAAATGTAGGTCGATGTCGAGCTCTCACCAATGTAATTTAGTATATATTAATTCAAATTCAAACACTCTTGATTGAGTAGCTTCATATTCAACTCAAATCGGTTACATAAGTGAACTAAATAGTTAATACAAGGGTGTGGAGAGGTTAGAGAGCTCGAGGTATCCATACATAAACCCCCCTTTTAAAAGAAACATTTTCAATCCAAAAGGTAGTCTTGCTACATTTAACGGTCTTCCACAAATGTCTGGAACTAAAGGGACCTCTAAGATTTAGAAGGAAATCCCTTAATTCCATTTTTTTATTAAATTATATAAAATGAACAATATCAAATCACAAATACTAAATCTGATACTATTTTTTTTTGGATTGAGGGTAAATTGAGGGTGTTTGAAAGGACCCACATCCTTGTACACATGAGGATTTTTGAGAGGATCCACAACCTGGTTACAATGAAGGGGACCACTCATTAGGAACCCAATTAAAGCAACCATGAAACCGAAGTGAAGATGCAGCGACTGTTGACAACAACCGTAGCGAGTGGGACAACTTAGAGCAGCTACCAGCGTCGGCAGTGAGAGGAGCAGCCACCAGGATCAGCAGCAAGCGGAGCACCCACAAGTGTCAGCAGCGAGAGGAGTAGTCACGACCGCAGCGAGAGGAGCATCAACAGTAAGCAGAGCAGCCACCAACGTCAGCAGTGAGAGGAGAAGGAGCCACCAACATCAACAACGAGAGGAGTAGCCACCAGCGTCAGCAATGAGGAGTAATCACCAGTGTCAGCATGAGCAGAGATGTTGCCTCTAGCGGTGAAACCACCTCTGAGGAGGATCGTGCCTCGAGGGGATTTGAAACCGGGTGGGCAAGCACAAAACCAAGTGCCTTGACCGCACCACTCCCACCCCATTGACAAAAGTGGTTTTGGGATAACTCTCGTGCTGCAATGCCAGACATGCCTCGTCACATTGAACACAGGATTCATGCCTGACCCTGACCCCCGTCACATTGAACACCAAGCCGGCTTCACACCACGTCGAGAGACCACCTCCACCACTGAAGCAACTGACCCACCTGGAACTACCTAGCCGAGTAACGACGAGCTATAGAGGTGGCCAGCCTGGGGGAATGGACCCTGAGACCTCCCACATATAGCCCACATTCCCCACCGCTAGGGTAAACTGAACGGGCTCTAAATCTAATACTATTACCTCTTTATCATGATATGGAGTTATTTCGAGGCTTGGGCTTGTGATTGTGCTCCTCAGACACTTCAAATTTCTTGCTACTTCTGCAACTTCTTTAAATTCAGCCT
Source organism: Taxus chinensis (assembly GCA_019776745.2). Classification (NCBI taxonomy): domain Eukaryota; kingdom Viridiplantae; phylum Streptophyta; class Pinopsida; order Cupressales; family Taxaceae; genus Taxus; species Taxus chinensis. The sequence goes on along the minus strand of CM034151.1, from coordinate 288,996,310 downwards.
TAAACTTATTATTGTCAAATTTTTGTAGCAACTAGAGGGTATGGAAATAGAGGCATGGTCTATAAAGGGGTAGGGGTAAACTATGTCTCCTCTCTTGCTCATGCTTCAACTAGATCCTCCTAAAAGGTTTAGAGTCTTCCTGCTCTAATACCAAATGTAAACTTAGAAACAAAACAAAGCTTTAAACATTTTATTAACATGTAAAATCAAATCATTACAATCACATGAAAGAACTAAAATGTATATAGGCATTGAAAAACTTCTATCCAAACCATAAAAGGTGGATCAAATAATCTAAAGTTGGCGCTTTTACAGAAAAACAAGTGTATACACCAAGTTTTCGTCACCCTATGTGACCCTCCTACACCTCGTGCAAATAAAGTCATTAAACCTATCATTTTAAGCATAACCTAAGTCACTGCCCTCATCCCTATAAAATCACATTTTTACCCCCCTGTAAACTCTACTTACCTACCTTAACCTCCCTAAAACCTCTTAAACCACCCCTAACCCATATAAACCCATTTTTTCCTTCATTACCCAACTCCTTAACATCCTAACCTCCTCACCTCACATCCTCACCTATGAAATCCTAACTTGGAGGTGGTTAAAACCACTTCCAAGTGAATTTCCCCAAATTTTTTGAATCTCCAGCGATCCTAACAAATTTCTAGTGATTATAAATAGAATCTTAGAGTTCCTGTTTCAGGGATCTAGAATCATTGTAGTGAATCTCTGCTGCTCCAGGAAGTTGGACAAATTTGTTACCTGCATCCAGACATCCTCAAGGCTTCTATCACATCATCAAAATCCCCCTTCAAGCTCTTGTAAGAATCTACAATACGATCAATTCATTTTCACATTCACGGTAAGCATATCTTCTTCTTTTCATATGCTTGCTTTACTTACACATCATATACAAAGTTAAATCAATCATTATAGTCCTTGTTTTTTTGTCATTTTAGTATTTTATCAAAGTATCAAATTTTCATAGCAATCACCAATGATTTCTTCAATCACCAACAATTTCTTCAATCACCAGTGATTGCTTCAATCGCCAACAATTGCTTCAATCACCAATGATTTATTTAATCTCCAGCCATTGCTTCAATCTCTAGCAATTGCTTAAATCGCTAATGATCCTGTTAATCACCCGCAATTCCTATGACTCGTCAGTGATCGTTGTCTAAATAATCATCTTTATCAATTATTCCATCCTTGTCAACTTTTATCAATCTCTTTTGGTTTAATCAATTATTTACAAGCATGTCTATCATGTAGATGATAGTTCCAGGTCCTTCACACCCTATCACTAGCTTTTATGACCTTCCAATCATCTAACAACCGTTCATGCGGGAACAATTTGATATCCCCCACGAACTTACCTTGTGCGTCATCACATTCACACCAAGCATTTAAGACATTGAAGATGAGGTAGAAATCATCTAAGAAGAGCGAGAACCAACTGAAGAGTATTGGTACAACTACTTTGAGGACTTTGAGCTTGCCACCACCCTAGCCTAGGCCACTTATGAAGCTGGATAAGGTATCATTATTCCCCTTTAATTCTAGCTTTGTACCATCTATCTTATTATCATTATCAAAATAACTTAATTATATCAAACGAGTTGACACCCTTCAAGGAAGTCCCTTTGGATTCCTGTGATCGACCTTCGCCAAACAACTTGTCATCATATGTATTTAATATATTTTGTCTAGTTATCTTTCCTTATAGGTCTCTTCACATGGCGAAAGGAGGAGCATATTCATATTGAAATTGATTCGAACATACCGACATTACGATTGTCAGCGCAGGTATCGGTAAACCCTACTCATTCAATTTTATGGTATTTTCTGCATTTAATAACACTAACCAAAAATCACCCTAAACATTCCTGGCATGCCGGATGGGACCTTTACCCTTATTTTCTTTTATATTTTCATTTATTTGGTTCTCTTCTTTGTAATCACCAATGATTTCAATAAATCAACAATAATTTTTGTGATTGTCGAAGACTTCTGTGAATTGTTTCAGATTACTTATTCAATTTTCTTCTATTTTTTGCTTTTCATCTAACCCTGCAGGATCTCTACTCTAGGTTTGTTGTTTCTAGATTAAAAAAAACTTAAAAATCAAAATTATTAAAAAGGAAAAAGTGATTATAGGTAAGCTCCTTTCTTCTATCATTTTTTATTTCAACACTATATTTGTGTGTTTATCCTCATTGAATTAAAACATTTCCTTTAGATCTTAAAATGAACTGTAGAGCCCACACTTTACACACACAAATACAACAGTAAAATACTAGGATTTTTTTTTTTGACTTACATTGCTCACTACACACAACACAACATGGGCTTCAAGTCCATAACTCGACTCGTATACGACAATCACAAACATCATCAACTCACATAGACACATGAAAACAACGTAGGCATGCTGACGCTACACTTTTCCCAATGGAAGGTTACTAGTAAAGACCCAACCACAAGAACATGGCTCCAGGAACGGCGAACCCACAACACATCATTTCCTTAAATGTATTTTTGGTTAAAGTTAACATTCCAAGGACATTACGAGCAAGGATAAATTTTCTCGTTTGTCCACCTAAATTTTCTTAAGTTTATTCCGCGATTGAAAATACAATTCGACCTTCTCAAGTTGGCTTCTTATACTTTATATAAATTTCCATAACTGACATACATATTTGGCATAAATCAAATTGCATACAAAGTACTTAATTATCCTATTATTATGTAAAAATATTCTTCTCCAACGTTTATTTGATGTCTACGGTTTTACCCTTACAACTCAAGCGAAAGTGACTTGATGTCCAAAACGCAATGAAAGGATTTGACGGAGATTTAGATACAGGGCAATTTTTCACCAAAATATTTCTCGATTCACACTATATTTATTTCCCTACCATTGTTATTATAATTTGAAAACTTATTAAATTCCCATAAGATATATATATATATATTTATATATGCATATCTTTTGTTTTCTCAAGGTTTGGTCGCACCCAGGGAACTTATATTCTTTGCAACACATGAAGAAAGTTTAATTAAGTTATACAGACTCCAAGATTGACCTTATTCCTAAACTCCAATCTCGCGTGCAACATTTATATAATATGCTCTTACATCGCACTAAGATCTTGTTCCTAGCGTTGTTTTGAAATAAGGAGTTACATAAGTATTTGAACTAACATCTTGAAGGGGTACGCGACCGAAAGGATTGTAACTATACATGAACCACATTCAAGAAAATACCAAGAGGTTATTTTGATAGAAACTAAGGTAGAACTGCTTAATCCTTCCTTCTAACAAGGGCTCATAAGGTGACTTCCAAGGTGATCTTCACCACTCAGCCTGGTGTCAGACTTGAAGAGAGGACATTCTTCTCGCGAATGCCAAATCTAGAAGGAAACCGCATACTCCAGATAGGTTGGACCACGTCATTCCTAAAATATGGGTTCACGACAAGGTTGCTAAACCTAATGACTATGACGGTAAACTCCGGCTAGGGGTTTTTTTTACCTAACCTAGGAGGTCTCATCAAGTGCAAAGTTTAAGGTCATTCTATGGTTTTATTAGGGTAAAGAAGGATCACACATGTAGGAAAGCTATGCATGAGTATTTTATTAGGGTTGAGTGTTCCCATTATAACTCTTTATTATGTTTGCAAGGTAAGGAGATAACCCAGTAAATTAATTTAATCGTTTATTGAATACTGAGGAGATACTACAATATATTAACTTCAATTTCAATTTACTATATATAAATCAAACCCCCTTTTTTTTGTCCATAAACAACTAAAAATCAAATTGAAATGGTGATTAGAGGCACATTTCCTAAGTTATCCCTAAAACTAGCATCTCATGCATATTAACAAATTTCAAATATAACTTTTCTGTAACAAGAGACTACATTAAACAGTTATTCATTTTACAATGACCTATACAAATTACAATAATAATAATTAAATTACACATCACCTTTTTTTGTCATCATTCTTCCATCCTACAAAACCCACGTGAGCATGATATCAGCGATAAATCGCTGGCATGGCATCCACCCTAATCAATCATAATTCTCATTTTTTAGTTTCCCATTTACATCTGACAATAATTACAATTTGCAATCGAAATAAAAAGGTCTAGAAACATGTATTCATTGCATTTTATTTTTCTTCATTTTATAAACCCAGGAGAGAGAAAGAGAAAGGAAGAGAGAGAAAACAACATTTTGCCAAAAGTCTAATACACACAACAAGTTTCATTATAGTGTTTTTAAATAGTTATTTACGTGTGTTAAAAGTTTCCAGGGTGATTTGGTAACCCTACGAGGGTCCGCAACTTTCTACTTTTACATTTTCTCACTAGCTACAAAACGTACAAAACGGGCTCGGAGCCTGAGAAACTGCTTCCAAAGGTTATCTTCCGATGAGCACGCACATCATGATTAAATTTCTACATGTCCCCAGATATACCAAGAGTTCATTGCAACTGACGGACTTGAAAAAAAGCGCACGGTTTGCGTTTGGCGGCTAGTTTTCCGGGGCCACTGGTCGTAGTTCACCCAGTTGTAAAATGACAAAAGTTAGCTCGAGCGCCTAGAAAACTACGTCCATAACTGACATTTGATGGAGAAGCATGCAACGAGCCATCTCCCACTAGTTCCCCTATATAAAGAGAATTCATCAGAGTTAACGAGACTGAGAACTAGAAAACCATGTTTGAACGGCGACAAGTTTTTTGGAGTGACAAGACGAAATTGGACCAGTTTGACCTCATCAAACTATGACCAAAGGCCTACAAAACAGCTTTTCCAAACTATCCTGAAAGGTGCTCTTTCCTATGGTGAATGTTTCATGCCTTTGTCTAGTATAAACGCTAGTGGTTTGTGAAGATGGAATGTGATTTCTCTTTCCGGGTTTCAATTGGTGGTCCTAAACGGAAGCCAACTTTCTAGTTTTAACAACTCTCCACTGTTGTAAACCAGTGTAATAGGGCTCCTAAAAGAGCATCATAAGGATGTCATATGATCATTTCGGGTCAAACCAAAAATCAAGGTGACTCCTTGTATACCAAGGTACATGAATGAAACTTCACATCTCGTTTCCAGAGTTGCGAAGGGTACTTATTGAGTCTCCGAAAGTTGTAAAATTTAACTATTTTCAGCAGGAAGGAGGTCAACTTAATCAATGGAGAGTCAAATTTGTCTAGTCGTTAAAACAATATTAAAGCGATCAAAAGGGTAAGAGTTTTTTAGATCATCTCGAAGCGAGGGTGATAGTTCATGTTTTAAAGTAGGCGAGTTATAATGGCTTCGAGAGTTGTGACTCGACACTTTATTATTTTGCAATGAGTTGAAGAGACATTTAGCTGTATTAAAAATCTAATAACTTAATATTCTATTTAGTTGTAAAAGAGAACTAAAACACGAGAATTATGAGAGGTAAGGAAAGAAGAACCATGCCTGGAGAACGAAGTCGGTCGAAGCCATAGACTTGGGTTCAGTCTCTTGCTTGGGCACTTTGTCAACCAGTCCTCGAGAGTCCTCAGCTCCACCATTTTGCATTACACGTCTACCAGGGAAGTTGCATTGTAAACAAAAACATCTTGTTTTCGATGCCTTGATGGTTTTCCATGCTCAATTCTAAAGCTCTTATTTTTACACATGCGGGGAGGATGCTAACAGAGGTTGTGGAATCTGGATTTACACGTACCCATTACATTTGCTTGAAGGTTTCCAAGGCCTTTTAAACCAACTCATTTTTATTTTTATTTTTACATCTCCTGCAATCAATTCTACCCATAAATCACATTCCTTTCAGGCATTGCCGAACTATTTGTATGCTTCCACATTTTCTGTACATGTCTATCAAGGCATTTACAACTATTATATATGATGAAAACCCACTTTCAAATGTTTTTTTTTTTTGAATCTTCATTCCTTTTTCCAAACCTCCATTTTGGTACACCCAGGGAGGATGCTGGCAAAGGTTGCTGAGTTTGGCTTTACCCTGCCAATTGCATTTGCTTGAAAATCTCCATGGCCCTTTCAAGAAGCCCATTTTGTGAGCATCCTGCAATGAATGCATTCCATGAGACCACGTTCCTCTCAGGCATTATATTAAAAAGGCGGAAAGCCTCATCAAGAAGGCCATTTTGTGCATATCCTGCAATCATTGCAGTCCACGAGAATGCATCTCGTTGTATCATTTTGTCAAACAGTTCATGTGCCTTGTGTATGCTTCCACATTTTGCCTACGTGCCAAACTAGGCACTAAAAACATTTGCTTGGAAGTTTCAAGGGCCTTTCAACAAACGCCTTTGTGCATATCCTGCCCTCATGGCATTCCAAGAGCCGCATCTATTTGAGGCATTCTGTCAACAATTCATACGCCTCTTCTACACATTTGTTTTGCGCATACCTGTCTACCAGGGCAGTAGCAACTACAACGTCTGACACAAAAACCTCTCCAGTTCCTAATCTTGGCAGCTGTCCACACGGGTCCCAAAGCTCATTTTTTGACGCAGACTGAGAGGATACTGGCACAGGCCGCAAAAGGAGAACATGGCAAATCCATGGGGTGACATTTAGCGAGGCATCTCCTTGAAGGAAACAAGAAAACGCCCAAAGAGCATTGATTTTAGTAAAAAGGACTGCAAACCACCTTTCTTTTAGGCATTTGTGCAGAACAGATTGGAGTTTCCCCCCCATGGCGGTGGCAGATGCACTCTCCCTCTCTACATAGCCAAAACGATGGAAGGAAACCCCATTTCTGCCCTAATTCGCCCTAAGAAGAATATCACGGCTTTTTTTTTTTTGATTTTATTTTTAATTCTTTTATTTTATTTAACATTATTATTATTTCAAAATTCATCTAACTCATTTCATTCACTTGAAAATCTATTTCATTATTAAAATAATTTAATATGTTTTTCGTTATTATTATTATATTTTAATTTTGTCACGATATTGCCATCCGAATCATAAAGTAAATCCTAACAATGATTTGATAGGGTTTACGACCAAACTCGATGATGGTCTGGATAGTCCAAATCAATACCCTAAACATGGAACAACACCATGTATATTATTTATAGACTGCCCGAAACTATATTTTGACCAAAACACTAGTAGCGGGAATCGATAATATAAATTATAATATTATTACAAACATTATTATTATGATTTTATGGATTAAAATAAAGATAATAATTATTAATCCCATTAATGGCAATGACTAGGAAACCCAACGAACCAAGAACTAAAATTCCCCTTAACCAGATAACTGCCATGACGCTACGGGGTCCACAGTTTGGGACGTTGACAATGACCCGACAGGCGAGAAGGAGAGGGAAGGTGAAAAAAAATCCTCACTGTGACCTGGACACAGTCAACAATGGTCAACGAAAACACACGCACACCAGTCTCCCAAGCTTAGCAATAGGGTCGGCAGGTCAGGGATTGGGGAACAACAAACGGGGCATTACACGAACACTCATATATACCTGATCACATATCTTAATTAGGAGTTTAAGGAATTGCATTCACAAAATTCCCCCCCACACACTACCAAACCACATCAAAATAAATTTCTTGTAAACATTGCTTTCTAGGTGGACCTACTTGGATTTCATCACCAAGTGATTTAACAAAAATAGAGATATAATAAACCCTAGATATTTCAAAGTCACATATTATAAATAAACAATAAAGCACATATTTGTTGTGAATAATAATCTAATAAAAATTGAAACCTTAAGTACAAGTGAGGGAATAGGAGAATTAGCAGATTTCGCAATGAATCCCGAAGTGTGTTGGACTGGAAAAGTATTGAATAGGAAAGGAAGATTGTCACAATCAAGCGTAAGAAATCCTGAAATTTCTGGATGAGTCAGGAATAGGGTGCCTTGGACAGGAATGGGGTACGTAGGTGCTAGAGACCCTTGATAGGTGTTTGTGACTACGCAAAATCTTGAAATATAATTTTATTGGTGTTGTAAGGTGGTCGCTAACCTTCATTGTTGGTCGCTTGTATGTCACACTATGTTCGTAAAGTTCACTTGTAACTTGCAAAACAAATGATCCCCTATAAAACCATAAAACACATCAAATCCTAAAAAAGAAAAGATACAAATGGGAAATCGGAATGATCTTGGCGATCACCTGATGGAGTGAACTTACAACCGAGCATTGCACTACATTTCAGACTCCATGTAGTTCTTGTGTGTGTGTGTGGGTGTGGGTGTGGGTGTGTGGGTGTGGGTGTGTGTGTGTGTGTGTGTGTGTGTGTGTGTGTGTGTGTGTGTGTGTGTGTGTGTGTGTGTGCGTGTGCGTGCGTGCGTGCAAGAATTGTGCCCTAGGAGGACCTTGTGTACGTGCACATGATAATAAGCAATAGCTAGATGTACCAATGTAAATAAATGTGTGGATGGAAAAATGAACTTCCCCTCCTATGCGTTTATGTAGAAAATGTAGTCCCTTTTCCCTTGTATGAGTGCTAGATGGATGCCTTTGATGCTATTAGAATGCCTTTAGATGCAACCTTAGGTGATGATAGTAGATGCTTAGAGTTTGGTCCCTTATTTCAATTACATAACTTTGTATTTATATGGTTCACTTGGTTGAATTTTGTAATTGACAACTAAAAGGACGAACCATAAGAAAACAAGATGCCCAAAAGATAAAAGAGGCCCAAAAGGGGCGAGTAAGATACAAAGAGGTTGGGGGCACCTAGAAGGACGAGGGTGCCTGGGCATTGGTGTCTAGAGTTAGGAAAGATAAAAGAATACAACATCAACTGGGATGTGGGGTGTGTAAGACTAGAGATAAAACAAGAAAGACAGAAAAGAGGTCAAACATAGTAGTCAATTACTAGTTTTCTCACTTAGGAATCTTATGAATAGTAGTATGTGATTAGGACCTAGAAATGTACCCAAGTGTGTGATTTAGTGTCTACACCAAGAGGAGAATCCGCCTTAGTGTTTTGGTCGAGAATAAATAAGTTGGGTGATATATTGGCTAAGCACCCGAGACCCTTATCGTTGTGAGACTGTTAAGTGAAGGGGTAGGCCCCAATACCACGCCTTGTACCGTCACCAACAAAAATTTGGGCCTTGTGTACCTTCAGGTATATCGAGGACTCCATCCTTTAACATTACCTGAAACCATCCTCAAATTGCCACTTTTTAGTACCTTTTCAGCCATTTTTCACATTTCACATATTTTTCTAATTTAATCAAGATAATAAAAAAAATCTCTTGTGTTACTTGTTTGCATTAGTTTAATGAACCATATAGCTTTGTATTTTTCTTTGGTCATTGTTTTTTTAATCCATGGTTATGACCAGACAACAAGCCTGATTCCAAGACTTCGGTAATATGACCGATCACCTTCAACAGTCCCTAGATAACATCCAGACTCACCTTCATGAAATCCCAAGTGTGATCAATCAATTTTGATCACCCTCAGCTACTAGCCAAGAAACTCCTCATTCTCCTAGCATTCAATCAACCACATCATAATTCCTTGATCCACCCAGTCCACGTTTTTTTGATAACGATGATCTAGTCTTTGTAGAAATTCTAGATTCTAACATGTTGCCCTCAGTGCCTATCTCTCCTCCCGAGGCATATCCCTCCAAAAACCAACACCCTATTAACCTCGTCCCATCTCTTGAGTCACCTTTGAAACTTACCGACTTATTGATCCCAATCATGAGTCGGCATCCAACAACTTCATCCATATTCCACTGTTGGTGGGCCAGAAAAATCAGCCCCTATTTCATCCATTCTAGTCATTACTTTTGATCTTAACATTTTTTTGTCACAAGACACAACCAACCAACAACCATCTTCATCACCAGACCCTTCATCAAGCTCGACACCTTCACAAAACAATACTAACACATCTCCTTCTACCTCTAGTCCCACAACCTCTAGCATTTCCCAAACACCCCCAATAAGCTTGATAACCATCTCACTTAGTGTGTCTCAACCCACCTCTTCACAAAAACCCACATCCTCTATTCAGAATGTGGTCACGTCCATCCCAATGTAAATGCCCCTCATCAATACTATAGACACTAAATAACACACTTAGGTAAATTTCTAGGGCATAATCACGTACTTGCATTCATATGATTCCTAAGTGAGAAAATTACTAATTGACTATTGTCTTTGGCCTCTTTTCTTTCTTTCTAGTTTCCTTCTTGGCCTTACATACCCCACTGGCTAGTCTTACCTTCGTCACTTCAGTTTCTCTGAGTTTGGACATCAGCACCCAACCAGGATGTAAGTGCCCAGACACCCTTGTCCCCTCTAGATGCCCCCAACCTATTTGTATCTTAATTGTTGGTATCCATATGGGTGTCCTCTACCACCTTTCACTGATGAATAATATGCAATGGGAATTTATAATTTACGCTGCAATGGATCTCTCTATGATCAACCTCATACTATTACTTATCAAGTCTTTGATGTTTCTCCATTTGAATTTGGCCATGATAATGATGATATTTTAGATGATGTTACTTGATTCTTCCTCACATCATACACTTAGGGGGCATCATGCTTACTCTCTCCCCCCTTCTAACATTATAGAGTATCTTACCTTTCTACTATTTTGCATCATGCTTCACATTTAGTCTTCCTCATTCATCTTACACACACTGATACACACAACTTTTATCATCATTACCCTATGAATCACTCTTGTGCTACGATTCAAACTTGACTATTGAGGGTTTATTACATACATGAACCTCACACACTACACATTTCTACACTTGGCGCATTGACAACACATATTTCCAACATCACACTTTCACACAACACATTTCTCGATGACGCACTCTAGTTCCACGGTTTATACTCAACTGTTGGGGGTCTAAATATGAAATGAACCTCACCTCATTTCAAACTCTTCATGTTATATACACAATTGATCTATTGTTCTAACGTATAGTTCAAACCATTTCCCAATGACACACTCTTGTTCTGTGATTCATTCTTGACTGCCGAGGGGTCTTTTATAAATGAACCTCATCTCACTCATGCTCATTCACATCTGATCGAGGGGCACGCTACTCCTATCACATTCATCTTGTATTCCATTCCATTCCACTCACTCACAACATACTGCATATATTTGTTGCATTTCCTCTTGCTTACTTATGCTCAAATGTGCACTTTGTTTACTATGTTAGTCAAATATTCTGTATGTCATTATCTTTTCTATATACACATACACGTTCACTTGCCTTCTAGTTGTGAATGTAGAATTTACACATATCTTTATACACATCATGGATGCTTAACATTGTACCTCTTACCAGTCCCATTAAGGCTCTTGGGGGAATCTACATTCGCACACACTGCAAGTTCTATTGTTTCATTTTGTATTACTTCATATTATTTCTAGAACACTACTTTATCCCTATATACACGTCTTAAAATACTTTTTTTTCTTTCTAACATGCCTACGGGTGCTTCATGTGCATCATTTTATTTGCAAGAACTACTTGCCACCATGGTTGTTTGACACTTTGCTTGATATTATTTTCCATTTTCATCTATTGTATGTCATTGTTTCCAGGCTATGCCCTTTGCCTTTTTTGCATACTGTATGGTTTTGGCTGCTTCGGCCCCCATTGTCTTGTGACATTGTGAGTGATGTACCATGTTTGCAACCCAATTTTTGTGGTCTACATTGTATTCTTGTTTGCTAGATTACATATTGTTTTTTATATGTGTATTTGTCTTGTTTGCACTAACACATGTTTTCCAGCCACTTTGTTTGCATGTGTCTTGGTTTCTACCAAACACATTCCCTCCCCCTGAAGGGCATTAGTTTTAGATCAACATCCAGTCCTCTCCTTTGGGTCACATCCTCTTAGTGATGCCACATGCACCCCAAATGAGGGGGCATACATTGGACGATCAGTCATCCCATTCAAAAGTACACAGTCACAGTTCAGACTCGTACAATACAAGAATATCATAGTCTTCAATCACAAAAATGACCTAGTATCTAACTTGGGTCTTCAACACAACAAAAATTCCAATGTCTAGATATAAACATGAGCACTTGGGTGTCCCTCACCTTTCCTGGCCACCTATGACTAAAGGGTAGTTACATTTTTTTTCTCATATCAACACAATTGTCAACAATTTACACAACAATTTTCACAGTACAAACACATTCCTATAGTAATCAAAATGCATTCTATCTTCACTTTTCTACTTGGATCGAACTGGATCGAAATGGAATAAATCAGGATCACACCATCTACAATAGTGTATAAATATTGGGAAGCAGTCAGGGATGGAGAATAACACTATAACTTTCTTCCCCACACTTCTTCTGTCGTGGTGTGAGATCGCCCCAAAGCTCACTCTTGGCGTGAGATCACTCGGAAAACTAGCCTTCTACAACAATTTAGGACACTTCCTATCCTTTTCACTCATCACGGATCATGTGCACATGTTCCTTTTACTACTTTTTTACATTTTTACATACTTTTTTACATATTTGGGATCAAATTTTACACATACACATATTTGACTACTATTTTGCTCTTTTCTTGGTAGGTCTGTCCTTATGGGAAGCAATAGTCACATCATTGAACACATCGAGCACATCAATGAAAATAGGTATAACAAGAAACATCACATATGCTTCACCTGTAAGGTCACTTCCTCTTCCTTAGCTTCCATGCTTCATTTGTTATCACTTCATGTTTTTTTTGTCTCCTTGGCATGCATTTGCCATCGATCTACATGGTTATCAGGTACACATCTCTTATCTAATTTATGTTATTGAGAATTCACTCAATAACATAACGTGGGGGAAAATCTAGACTATAAATCACGCACTTGGGTACATTTATAGGTCCTAATCACATAATTACATTCATATGATTCATAAGCAAGAAAAATAATAATTGACTACTGTCGTTGGCATCTTTGCTTTCTTTTTGGTTTCCTTCATGGCCTTACACACCCCACTACCTAGTTTGACCTTCATCACTTCCATTTCTCTAAGTGTAAACACTAATGCCCAGCTAGGACACTAGCACCCAAGCGCTCTCATCCCCTTTAGGTGCCCTCGAACTCTTTGTATCTTACTCACCTCTTTTGGATCTCTTCTAGTTGTTGGGCATCTTGATTTCTTATGGGTCAGATTTTTAGTGGTTAGTTACAAAATTGAAATAAGGGAATGCTATAAATACAATGCTATGTGATCAAATTAAAGGACCAATCTCTAAGCATCTATTATCACCACCTAAGGTTGCATCCAAAGGAATTACTAAGAGCATCAAAGCATTCATCTAACTTCATTCAAGGGAAAAGGGATTGCATGTTATGCATACACTTCATAAGAAATAAATTTCTTTTTTCCATGCACACATCTACTTAGATTGCTACATCTAGCTATTTCTTTCTATCAAGCACATCTTGCACGAAAGCCTCTTAGGGCACGATTCTACACACACACAAAACTACATGGAGTATGAAATGTAGTACAATGCTCAGATCGTAAGTTTACTCAGTTGGGTGACCGTCGGGTATGAATCCCCATTTGCATCTTTTTATTTTTAGGATTTTATGTGTTTTGGGGTTTTGCAGGAGGTTTTTTGTTTTGTAGATTACAGGTAGATTTTGTGGGCATAGTGCAATACACAGGTGATCAACAATGAGGGTGAGTGATCATCTTGTGAAAACCAATTTCTAAGCGTTTGAGCTATCACAGGCACCTAGACAGGGTCTCTGGTGCCTTGGTGCCCCAATACCATTCCATGCACCTTGATCCAGACTCTTCCGAAACCTTTGTATTTTTATGGGTTTGGTTGTGATACTCTATAATCTAGTTTCAACAGTTTTCCAGCTCTACACACTTCAGGATTAATTATGAATCAGCTAAGCCTTATTTCCTCCCTCTTGCACTTAGGGTTTCAATTTATTATTACTTATTACTTATCTCATATCTGTTCTTTACTACTTTATCTATTGCATGTGAATCTAAAACAACCTCTAGGGGTTTACAAATTTCAATATTTGTTAAATAAAATACAAGTTCTATTGTTAACACTCACGCTTCTTTACAACAGACATCTACTACCACTGTCTGAAAAAATTATACCCACTATATACCTCAACCATCCCAACCACTCATCAACACCTCTATCCCATCTCAATACATCCCATAACCATCTCAACCTCTCATACATACTTCTATCCCATCTCAGTATATACCTCAATCATCGCAGCCCTTTGTCAACAATTTGATCCAAATCCAATATCAATATATTCAACCCTCGTAACCTCTAGGTTCACAACCTACATATAATATTACCACGAGCGTTCCTCTCTAACATAACATCCCTTTACCCTATCATCGATATCAACAACCAAATACACATACATATAATCAACCAGGCCCATCATCATTCAATCCCCAACAACAATCCTCACAAAATGATCCTTTGCAAGCATTAATGAATATGATCTCAAGTCTTGAAGCTACCTCCATGGGTCATAAAAACACCCTAACATATGAACAAATATTTAATGAGATTATTCATCCCTCAGTACCATACAAGTATTATCCTCCACACTAGGAACTACTAAAGTTATTTAAAATCTATAGTAAAGAGGACCCTCAACAACACATCCAAGCCTTCCACCATGCATGTTATCTTATCGCACACAATCAAGATCTCATCTTAAGGATGTTCCCCATGTCGTTATCATGACCCATGTTAGATTAGTATAATGGTATCCCACAATACTGACTATTTTCCTTCACACAACTTGCACACTTGTTCTCAGAACACTTCTCGATTAACATTGTCTGTAAAGTTACCATCACAGACCTTTACACCATCAAACAGTTCGAAGACAAATTTGTTGCAGACTTTGTCACCTACTGGAGAGGAATCATTAATTAGCTATCCTTATCCCTCCCACAAACCAAATTGATTGAGTTATTTTCTTGTTCTTACACTACACATATATCATTAACATTACAAATTCAAGATTGCTATATATTTGACGAAGGATTTACTATGGCTCGTAAAATAGAACTTCGTGCCCTTGAGGATGGTAAAGTCAAAATTAGATCAAAGAAGCCCAAACATGATTCCTCATTTGAACCTCCCTCTAGTCATGCTAAATCCAAAACTTCAGAAAATAAAGTCATCATAAAATCAGCTTCTAAAGGATGTTTGGATTCCAAACGTACCTGCCCCCAACACAACTATGCACCTATTGGAAAATCCTATAACATAGTTTTCGACAAGATCCTAAATATGTGCATAATATCACTTCCTCCTATCTATCCCATCAACATGTCTATATAAAAACCCTCTTGGTATCAATAAAATGACTATTGCAAATACCATCAGGTTCGAGGTCATGACATCGAAAGGTGTTGTTCATTTAGAAACATCCTTCGAGACCTTATCGACAAAGGCATGCTATAATTGGATAATCCAAATGCACCTCCAAATCAGAACTTATATGTATTTAAGCAACCTTTCCCAAACCATGCCCCATCCACTAGTCAACCCCAATCAAATGTCGTAAAATCCCATCACACTATCAATACCATTGAATATATTTCATGGACATCCTTAACATCTAATGTTTCTGTCACAGAAGCATCAACCGAATCATCCACACCTTTAACACCCAGTGTTTCTATCACAGAAGCACCTACTGAATCACACAAATCCTATAGTCTTACCTCTGACAAGACCATGAATCCTCCCACATCCACTACATCTACTTTAAGCACACCCATGATCTCTTTGAAAGCTGCATAAAAGAAACCCATTACAGAAATTACTCAAATTTATTTTGAAGATCACATCACCTGACACTATATCCAAAATCACAAAAATTCCACTACACAACCTTCAATCCACCCATCTAAAAAAGTATAAATAATATCATATAATTATCCAAACTCAACACAAAATCTAAAACTGTTTCCTTCTATATTAGGGCCACACCCCTCATCTAAACTCATTGTCACTGTCACAAAATCCAAGATTATTCCTCCACCGACACCTAAAAGTGTCACATAAAAAATGATCCCTTCAACTACAACTTCTAGATCATTAAATGAAGCAAAAATCCCCTCTACCTCAGCCTCAACAGGGTATAATTCTAGAACCCTTGAAAGGATCATCCAACAATCCATCATAACACTACCTCCTCTTAATCCATATAGCTCTCGGGGGTGGAAACCCTCTTGGTACAACTTTGAAGCACTTTTTGACTATCATCAAATACTGTGACATTCCACCAAGGACTAAAAGTCCCTCCACGTTGCTATTTGATGCCTTTCCAATAAATGGATTCTCCCTGTAGGTCTAAAACAACCAAATTAAGTTAGAATGACTCATCAAACCCCTAACACTATGACACCCACGCCATCATCTAACATTACGTTTACATTTACCAAATGCGAAGCCCTTCTCAAAAAGACTCAAATCCATCAAATTGAGGTTGTTTGTATAACAACCAGATCTCATGCATAAGACCCTATGGCTTCATATCAAATCATGTCTAAAGTATCCATCCCTCTCACCCCCGAATCATCTAATCCTCCATCCTCTAAGGCTAAGGTAGCCATACTTTCCACTCTACATACCCAATCCACTCCTTTCATACAAAATACCATCATCAAACAACTCCACCAAGCTCTCGTAAAAAATGTTCCTTTACGAGCTTGTTCAAACCTCACTACAACATCGACAAGTGATGATCGAGGCCCTTCAATCAATGTCTATACCATATGATAATCCTCAACCATTCACAAATCTAGTGGGAGCTCTCAAAATGTCTGCCACAATTACTTTTAACGATTATGAGATACCATCCTTACAACCTGAAGACCATGATATTCCGTTATTCATCACTGCCCAAATCGATGATACTCTCGTTAAGAGAGTTATGATCGAAAATGGTGCCATCATCAATATCATCTCAGCACACACTTGCAACTACCTAACACTATTGTTTCCCAGTCACCTGCAGTGCTACGTGCCTTCAACAACACCACTGCCCCTACATTGGTCATGATTATGTTACCCATCAAAGTTTGCATTAGGACCCTTCATGAAATTTTCTATCTTGTAAAGGGGGAATTTCAATATAACATGCTATTAGGTAGACCATGTATATGTGCTATGTGCCATATCCCATCCACCTTCCACAACTGCCTAAAATATGAACATGAAGGTAAGACCTTCACTTTTACAGCTAACCTGAATCCTTGTAAAGCACATCATATGTTATCAACCTAATGATGTGATCATACCAAAAATAAACTTGGGATATTATAATGAATCCTCCACTAGTTCTTTCATTGCCACATCAAGGCTAGCAAATGAAAACTCCTTTGAGGATGTCATGTAACGCCTTTCGCTGGGGGAGTATCGCCTCCTCACTCTCAATTCTCTTCCTACGCTAAAAATATATGGAATACCTGATAAACACCAAATTTACAAACCCAATATCAAATATGTTTTCTCTTTTGTACCTCCCCATATTAAAACTAATCTCATCTACAGAGGGATTGATTGTCCTTCTATGCATCATAATAGTCAACATCATGCTAAACCACTCATATTAGACTTCACCTTTTTATATAACCAATCATTTGCACAAATGTATCTCCATCCTTGTGCATGGAAAGGTTTCAACTTAAGACATTATGAACAAGGAATATGTGACCTGGTCCTTGTTCAATCCCACAAGCCTCATGAGAAATATGGATCAGGTTTCGAAAAACTGACCTCATATAACTTCACAAACACCACATCTGGGACTGTAAGAGAATGAGAGTCACCCCCTTCATCAGACCACGCTATTGATACTGACAACACCATCTCTGTCCCATATAGATTTTATGTTTAGTCAACACTATCACTTTAGGACCACTCACTTATCAGACTAGCAAAAATATGAAGACCCTTCTGCTAATATTACCTGAAATTATACAGGAAGATTCCCTTACCATTGAAATTTTTCAATGCCATGATGATCAATCTATCCTCTCCTATATGAGGGTAGAGGACCACTAACTTCACAATACTTTGCCACCAGACACATCCGCACTTCTTACCGAATCCACTATCGACGTTAACATAGGGACTTTGCAAGACCATCACATCATTAAGGTTGGAAAATCACCATATTCAAAATAATTAAAGGACTTCACCACCGTTCTTTCCAAACATGGTCAGCCCTTTGCATGGTCATATAGTGACATGCTAGGTATTGACCCTAACATCATCATTTACAACATTGTCACTAATCCCAATGCCAAACCTATCAAAGAAAAACTACATAGGACGCACCCTCATGTAGCCCTACTCATTAAAGAAGAATTATAATGCCTTCTTTCTGTCAACATAATATTTCCCATTGATTATCCACAATGGTCTCTAACATCATACCCATAAGTAAAGCCTCTAGCAACTATGCATATGCATGAACTTCCAAGATCCCAATCTTTCCTATCCTAAAGACAACTTCTCTCTCCTAAACATCGACCAACTTGTCAACCTCACCATTGGCCATGAAATGCTATCTCTCTTTGATGGATTCTACAGATACAATAAAATCCCTATCGGAACAGACAAACAACATAAGACATCCTTCCTTACTCCTTGGGGGACTTTATGTTACCGTGTCATACCCTTCAGACTTAAAAATGTCGAAGCCACCCATCAACGCGCATGATCTTATACATAAGATTATGGAATACTATGTTGACAACCTCTTAGGGAAATCTAAGCAACACAGAGATCACCTTGCCGTTATTGACATCATTTTTACTTGCCTCATACAATACTTCCTCCACCTTAACCTGACCAAATTTTTTTTTGGTGTCCTCTCTGGAAAGCTTTTAGGGTTCATCATTTCTATCAAAGGCATTGAAGTGGACCCTACCAAAATCAAAGCCATCATCAAAATGCCTCCCCTTCAAACCTAAAAAAAATTCACAACCTTCAAGGTAAAATTAAACTTGTCCTTTGTTTCATTTCGTAGCTTTTAAATCATTGTTAACCTTTTCACCATCTCATTCGAAAGGATGTCCACTTTAAATGGGATTACAATTGTTGAAAAGCTTTCAAAGATATCAAACAATATCTTCTAGCACTTCCCATGCTCACACCTCCACATGAGGGGGAGTAGTTTTACCTATACATATCTGCTACATACCATGCCCTGGGTGTTATACTTTCTCACAGAGATGAGCAGGGTAAAGAACAAACAATCTACTATATAAGTAACACACTTCACAACTATAATTTTTTTTTATATCTAAGTAGAAAAGTTGTGTTGTGCCTTGTACTTCGCAACTTCCAAACTTCACCACTATCTCCTTAATCACAAAACATATGTCATCACTAGTTTTAATCCTATCAAATTCATGCATTCTAAACCATATCATAGTCAATGTATCACTCGTTGGCTCATGCTTTTGACTGAGTTTGATCTAGAATTCATAGATATATAAATCCATAAAGGGACAAGCCATCTCTATCCAACTCACATAAGCTCCCCTTCTCGACAATCAATTACCTCGGAAACAATTTCCTGATGAATCCATCAACACCATCGATTAAGAATACACTCCTACTAGGATGACACTTTTCTTTGACTGATCTAAGTGTCAGCAAGGGGGAGGTCTCAATATCATCATCATACCTCTATAGGGGACTCCTATCTCTATATACTTTAAAATCAACTTCGAATGCACTAATAACATGGCCTAATAGGAAGCTCTTATCATGGGTCTCTAAACAACAGTCATGTTTGGTGCGCAAATCCTAGACATCTACAAAGACTCTCAGCTCGTTATCAATAAAATCAAAGGAATTTATCAATGCAAGAATAAAACTTTACAAGAATACAAAATCATTGTTGAATTCCTCTTATAAGCCTTCAACTAATACACCATCCAAATAGTTCCATGCTCTTCTAATAAGTTTGTAGATACCATGGCTTCCCTAGTGTATACACCCATTTTTTTTCACTTTATGTTTTCATATAAGTTACTAACATTCTCTTTTCAAGTTATAGGTTGTTAATGCATCTATCTCTAAAATGGGTGCGTTAAGGGGCTCGTTCTAGGATAGGGGTATGGTTATTCACATAACCATTGGGTTAGGGATGATACATGGAGAGAGAATAACTTTCATTCCTAGTTATGTATTTCTTTTGATCTTATCCCTCTTATTTGGCTTCCCATTCTTCCCACATCTAGCTTTCTTATGACCTCATTTATTCTACCTAGCATGATCTCTTATTTCATGACACTTTACACACTTCCTTTTACATGTCTCTCCCTGGCCGATGCCATTGCTTGCAAGTGATTATGTTGGTGCAAATTCAAATTCCTGGCCGAATCCTTCATCTGTGGGTGATGACATCGGTAAAAATACCCCAATTCTCATTTTCACATTAGATCATCACATCAGATCAAAAGGAACTCACCATTAGCTTTGATCTCTTACTTCAACGTGCACCTTCTCACTCAGCTTCTCGATTTCTTACATCTTTACTCTTGGCTTACAAATTCTTCTCATTTGGATTGGTTTGCTTGCACTTTTGGGTTATCCATAGTGAGCTAAGACTAGATTGTTTCCCCTTCTCCACCTAAAAGACATTATCTCTTGGTGTACGGTCCTTTAGGAGATAGATGCATCAACGATCACCCCCAATAGATAAGTTTTCTAACTCACTTTGTCATTTTGTATAAAGTAGTTTCTTATATTTGCTATATAATTTATGTTAACTTAGTATTTTGTGGACATTCTAGGTTCGCATATTGTATTTCAGTTATTTACTTCATGTTACATGTTTTACTTTGGTTAGCATAGACATTATATGTTCATTTCATATTTCATTCCCCCCATAGTGCCGATACCTCCAAAGGGTTCTTTCCTCTTCTTCCACCTAGGGCCTTGGAAACCTTAGGTTGTATTAGTGTAAGGATTAATTCCCTTGTGGTATATGATCATAGTGTTCCTTGTACCCCTTTAATTCTATCCATTTGTGTGTTGGTCTTGGTGTGTCCCTCACTTATTGCCTTGAATACCCTGGTTAAATGGGTGATAAGAGTGCATGACGTCTAGACACATTTTTACCTGTCATACATCCTTGGTGAACCTAAAGTGAATATTATTTTGTCCTTTCTAATTGAGTAAAACTCATTCAAATCACCCATTTTCATTTTTGTCTTGTATCAGTTTTTAAAATTCCAAAAAACCCTAAAAATCAATCTTTCCAGACATTATCGACCCCAATGTCATTTTTGTATAGGACCAATCTTATCTTTCCTAGCCTAACCTCACCACATATGTCATTGGCCACTATGTCATTTTTATACAGGGCCAATCTTGTTTGTTCTATCCAAAATTTACCACAAACGCCTTTGGCCCCTGTGAGACACTTTTTGCATAGCTGATTGTGTCAATAACTTATATTGCCGAACTTCTTCTGGGTTAGATCAACACTCCATCATGGAGTATCTTGGCACAAGGATATCCAACTCTAGTGAAGAACCACTTTTAGAAATCAACCACCTAGAATCCAGCTTTCCTTTTTACTTAGGCTGTTGTGTAATAGGTGCTAACAGGAAAAAGTACAATACCTGCAACAATAATATCTTAGGCGAGGGGAAGAGGAAGAGATTTAGACTGAGGACATCTATGACCTTCTACCTTAAATTCAAAAATTCCTTGATAAGTTTCCTTAATACAAAGGACAACCTGAGTCAGTAGTTCATAAAAATCTCCTTGACTTTTCTCTTATCAACTTGAAAATAGGGTGGATAGTGGGAAGGATACTATGACAGGCTCATCTGGGAATGCCTCTAGCTCTGATCCCACTAATCTTATCCTACAACTCATAGACAATATGAGTCTAGAAAAAACCACCGCTACGGTCCAAATACTTCAAATGCAAACTAATATGGTCTAAATGGTCAACTGTCCTAACCCGGGCTATGGGGGTGCAATTCCTCTGCCCTTACCCAATGTACCTAATGGGACACCTATTGCCCAACCTCCCATTCACAAAAAGTCTTGTCGGTAGTCCAACAAGAACCGATAACACCTTACATTACTAGTATGGATATTGCAAGCATTGCCCCTTCTATTTTATATGATGGGTCAACCGATCCTACTTTACACATAAAAGCCTTTGAAAATATTTATAAAGGATGGATAAAAGTCAATTATTATGCTTCCACTAATCTCTTAGCTAAGAATCTTATTGGAGATGCTTTGGAATAGTATCACACTTTACCCCCTAACTCCATAGTGGAGTTAGAATATCTACTGATATCCTTAGTTAATGAATTTCAATATCATGATTTACTTGAAAATAACATCAATGATTTCATCAATTGCAAACAACATGAGAATGAATCAACTCAAGTATTCATCAAGAATTGGAAAACCTTATCGACTAAGGTAGAACACAATATGCCGAATGATAGCCTTTTCCAATCTTCCGTCGAGCCTTATAAATTCACCTTCAGTATAAGGTTAGGACCTTTTTTCCTATCTCCTTAGATGAAGCTTTCGAACAAGCCAAAAGAAAAGATTATCTCATGAGGGAATTTGAGAAGGCTTCCCCTAAGACTCGAGAAAATAAACAGATACAAATTATTCAAAAATCAAATAACAATAACACCACTTACGATGGGGTCTCAGATACCCTTCCTCTTATGGCTTCTGCAGATATGAATGTCTTTGTTATTGATCATAGAATCAACCTACTTACTATCAACCATTGACTAAGGATGAGTTGAAGAAGCATATGCCTAAACCATTTATTCAGATCCTTGATCCTTCTCAACCTATTCCCCGATGGAATGATGAGAACAAATTCTATTGGTGACATGTAAATTGGGGCCATTCTCATGAGAATTGTCGTGCCCTTCACACGATTGCCATCACTTTCTTTTTAGGCCCTAAAATTGACCATGAGGCCATCTCTAAAGAGTGATTGACTAAAGAAATCAAGGCTCGTGACACTTAAAGACAAAAGGATTTTCATAATGCCCTTAATCAAGCTAATGAATAACTTAAAGTTTTCTATGACCCAATGCCTAATCATAGTTTAGGAGAAATATCTAAGAAAATAGAAAATGCCACAACAAATGTGATTGATCCTGAATATCCCCTTAAGAACACAGTGGCCATAAACTATGTGAGGTGTGTCATAACATATATATAACTAAAATACCCTCCATCAGTTTAGCCTCAGACTCACATATTCATTTACCCCTATGCATTCCAAAATTAGACTCCCAAAATCAAAATTCCACCTTCTACAGATGCCATCAACCCCTGTGGTAAAGCTATTATAGGGCCAAAGGCATATGAAACTATTTCTCCAACCACATACACCTTCAGATGGGCTGATGGTGTTGAGCATAAGTAAACAATTATTTTTGAAGTATCACTAATCAACCCCCTCCTTCTGAGCCTATTTTTGAGGATTATAAATGCCCTCAGCCTATTGCTTAGGAACCACGATGATTGGGATCCTTTGATAACACTTTCTCAGATTCCTAGTCTAATTCCCTTTTTATATCTCATGCACATGTTACCTCACCATCATGAGCATCTTATGATTGTGTTATTTGGCATGAACATACCCTTCCCCCTTACTTTTGGGTAGTCTCCTACACTGCATGGTTTGGAAGAAAGCATCTGTCGTCAGTGTGAAAAATTGTCCATTTGCATGGACTGAGCCACTTATAGCCAAAATTTTATCCATTTTCCCATAGCGGCCATGATTCTTGACAAGATCTTACTTTGGACGGACAATCCTCCCCTCTTTATTTTTGTACAAATTGGTCAAAACATAGTCAAGCGTGCCCTTAATGATGAGAGTGTTAGCACTTGTGGCTTTTTTAGACTTCATTAAAGCTCTACAATACTCGATAGACAATCTCAAGACAACATGTACTACTTGTCAAGGGTATGATCATTGAAAAATGCCACCCTTTGGTTATATTTGGCTACCTACCACTATTCCTCCCAAGACAGTATGTGTGAAGGTTATGGTATTCAAATTTCCTTTATCTTACAACATTATCCTTGGTCAACCTTGGACCCAGTGCGTGCATGTGGTCGCCTCTTCTGCATATCAATGTGTTAAGAGTGCACATCAAGGGGTGATCAATAAAATCCAAGGCAATCCAAATCCTTGGAATTATGATACTCTCCAACAAAAGGGGGTGTATAAATTCCTAACCCTTCAAGGGTTATCACAAATCCGATTCCATGGATATCAACACTTTAACTATCCTGTTGAGTCTCTTCATGATAATGTAGGTCACCTAAAGTTGGTTTGGTGTATGCCTCCCAATATTTTGGATTATGATGAGGATGAACCTAATGATATTACCGTTAGAATCAACACTTATGCCCTACCAGATCTTGTCATTTCACAACTTTCTTCTAACTTGTGACCTCGGAAGAAGGAACTGTCCATTCTAGTTACCATCTCACGCGCACCTTAACCTCTACCCAAACAAAAGGTTCAACTTGAAATCATAGTCGATTCTTGCATAATAGATACCATTACCCTGACTATGATGATTGTTACACTCTAGACAATCCTCATTTGGCTAGTTACACCCAAATTCGGAACAGAGATGTCCAACATTACCAAATATCCTATTGGTCCTTAATTTTACACCCCTTGGTGGCCTAATAACATTCTCTAAGAGGAGGGATTCTAGGAGGGGGGATGCTTGGATGGTGGTAGACTAGGTAGTATGTGTCATTTGCATCTAGGGATTGGTCTATCACTTCCTCGGGATCAAGCTTTGAAGTGACTGAGGGGCACGTACAAAGGGGATGGCCTCATCTTGCTACTTTTGGTCCTTCCTTGAACCAGGGTGAGAGAACTCATAGGGTAACCTGAATGTAGAGAGGGAGATGAATTCTTTGTTCCTTTTGATATGTTTCAAGGATGGATCAATCTAAGATAAGCATGGCCATGAATACAACACTCACTCTAACACTTTGTCACAAAAGATGTTGCACATGCTTAATGCACCAGACATAGGTTACTATAGACAAAAAAAGCTCAGTTGCTCTTGCATTCTCTTGATTGGAGAATTAAGGCTAAGAGGCACCTTCACTGATATTTAGAGATAGAGCAATAGAGCAAAAAATGAAAGTTAGTATGGGGTGGAATAAGTTATAGTAGTTGTAACTTCACAAAGGGGGGATGTATATGATGACAAATTACTTGTATCAAAGCATTTAACACTTACTAAAGCAACTTGCTATTCTAGAAAGTATAGAACACTTGATTAATTAGTGACAGTTTCTCTAAAGGAAGATTTGCATTCATTGATACTCAACATATGCAAAGTTCCAACACAATCTCTAAGATACTCAACACAAAAGTTTATGTAAATATTCTAATAGTTTATTTACTTCTTCTACTCTATTACACCCAAGATACCCTCAAAGGATAACAAAAATCACCTCAAAAAAATGGCTATAGTAAGGATTCTAGAATTATGTCCAATATTTCAGAGTAAATGCTCACACCACAATATTGAATTAATGACCAAAGCACAACCATTGAGGACTGATCTAGTGTACTATAGAGAGGAGTAATAAGCACAAAATTGTAGTAGAAAATATAACTCATCAATTAACAATTCAACATATAGAACCCAAAACACACAAATCAAAGCTCATAAGTGGACATATTTCATTCAGATCTTGAATTTCTTAATAAGGGAACATAAAGCAAATGCTCTCAATGTTTGTCAATGGTTATACATTGCAACCACCTTGACACACAAGTTTGGGAAACTAAAATCTATATGTATTTCACAAAAGAAACATGCCGTCTTACAATTGTATCTCTCGATCTTTTTCAGAAATAGAAAAATTTAACCCCCCTTCAAATATGAGGACAAGCCCCCATATTTATATATTTTTGATGAATTCTTACAATTCAATTTCCCCCCAAAATAGCAAGTGAATCTCCACCTTGTTCATAAAGAAAAATCTTTAATCAAAGTGGGAATGTACTTTGTCTAACTGAAAATATCTGATTTTCTGTTAGTATTTTGGGATTGATTCCATGCCTTCACTGCCACATGTGCAAAATAGTTAGTTGATACGGTCAAGTGCACTTGTGTCCATTTTTTCTCTTTTTCTCCTACAAAACACCATAAATTTCTAAATAAAATTGTGCCAAATTTAAGGTCTCGAGGAGACCTTTCCAACGAGACTGATTTTGCATGATTTAGAGCTTCGGAGAAAAAGTTATGTCCATTTGAATTTTTGCATGTCGGGATGAACAAGATAGTGACACGTGATAACATTTGATTGGCTTCAGGAATTAAATTTTCCTACACATCTTATTCCTTGACATTTTTGTGTTTATGTGGATTTGTGCATAGGTATGTTCCATTATGACATGCAAGCTAATAAGAAAATGCCATGCACCTTCGCCTTCTCAGACTATTCTCTTACTTGTATTGGCCCTTGTGAAATATGAGAAATTGAGAAAGCTCCATGCACCTTCACAACATCAAAATGTTTGATAACCTTCATTGATCTCCATAAAATGTGAGCCAATGAGAAAGCTCCATTTTCCTCACAATGTCAGTTTGTTTAATAACCTTGACTAACCGTCGTGAAATGTGAGCCAATAAGGAATCTCCACACTTCCTTCGCAATTCACTTTCATTTACAAAAACCTTATTAGAGTGCAAAACATAAACCAATGAGAAAGCTCCATGCTACTAGAAATGTCAGTCTTGTTAGACTATAAAGCATAAACCAATGGTAAATCTCCACTCACCTTTGCGGTTTTGCAGTGCCAAGTTCTCTTGCTTTCGTGTTCACCTTTCATTGGTTACGGGGTCGGGTCTCCACATAGTGGATTTTATTTGAGCTGACTTCATCGCTGGCTTCATAGAATTGTTACCACGTATCTACCTCAACCTACTAGACCACAAAAACCTGAAGCCTTATGAAAATTGGTTCATTCCGTGGACTTGAGGTCCACCGAAGCCCATCTACTTGCCCTGTGCCGGAAAGGCGATGCATGTCCACCGTTGGCCGTTGATCTGACCGTGATGAATTTTTCTTGCCCACCACAGACTTGAAATGGTATGAATTTGGTGCATTTTGTAGACTTGAAGTTCATGAAACCTGAATGACTTAGTGAGGCCCAGAATCCCTCCATGTGTCATCTCCTTTGCAGGCATTTGAATTACTTGGTGGTGCAGATCTTTGACCTCCATTTGAACATCCCAGGTTTTTTTAAATGGTTAAGTCCATTTTAAATTTATCTTTCAGACATGATTGCATGTTTTTTTACCTTTACGAATGCTGTAAACATATCTCGATTGCTTAAAAGTTCAAAGCTTTTATACTTTGATCAACCGGTTCCTAAGGAATTCTTATGGTGTCAGTCGAAGAAACAAGGCTTGAAAAGATCACGGGATTTGTGCTCAAGATTCACAGTAGAAGATCTGATAATGAAAAGAGTTTGAATTCATTTTAAAGTATCAGATTTTGGTCCCATAGACTCACCAGTCTCATGGACATCATTACAAATTTTCATTTCATTTCGTTTTAGTCCTCCAACATTTCTGTTGAATTCTTTCTTTTTAATTTGACTAAGCATAAAATTTCTTACAAATTGATAAGTATCCTTTAATTAGAATGAACTTTGAAGCAATGGGAACAATATGAAGCACACATAACAGTTACTGTTATCCCAAATTAATCCCCTAGGGATTAATTTGGATAACTCATTTAAAATGGACTTAGCTATTTAAACAAGTTTGGGACGTTTAAATGGCCATCAAAATCCACCTCTCAAAAGCATTGACTGTTGGCATTTAAAAAACCAACGGGAGACTAAGGTTAAATAATTAGCGAGTTATATTTAAAAGGTTGTTTGATGTTCATTTGGCCGTCAATTTCAATGCCAAGCATAAGCAATAGGACACGTGGCAGGATTTTGGCTATCTTATAAGGTTTTGGCTTCGATGGATGTGATACTAACGGAATAAGCCGCATTCCATAATATTTTGGGCCCATAGTGGGGTGGAAAAAGTTAGCGAAAGTCAAAGGAAAAATGGAAGAGTTAGAGGATGACAGGTAACAAAAGATCAATTATCAAAGCAGGGACACATGTTATCATTCTGACAATCTTCAAGGTAGATGCATTTCACAGATGTAAAGTCCGCGGAATAGAATGCGTTTAATAAAGGCGTCGGGTCCATGCAAGGTTATAAGGTCAAAGGGGACACAATGCAACATTCAATAGAGCTAACAATTTTAAGTCCACCCAGATAGAAGTTACGATGCGAAGGTGTAACCAATGAAAGGAGAACATATGCCATACATGGAGCTTTCCTATTGGCTCATGTTTTGCAGTGGTCAGAAGGGGCTATCAAAGTTATGAAATTGTGAGAATCATGGAGATTTCTCATTGGCTCATGTTTTGCACTGGCTAGTATAGTATAAAGAATAGTTTGAAATTGCGAGAAGCATGGAGCTTTCTCATCATTATGTGTTTTGCACTCTGATAAGGCTCTTATAACTAAAGACTGACAAAGGGATATGTGTGGAGCTTTCTCATTGGTTTCTACTTTGCAATATATAATGGAGGTTTCATAAGGCCCAAAATTCAAACCAATGAAAGATCAACACGTGGAAAAGGAAAAGAAATGCACATGTGGACAAGGGAAATCCCTGAGCTAATCAAATGCTATCACTTGTCACGTTCTTGTTCATCTCGACATGAAAATTTTGAATTTCTCATATATTTCAATTTCCTTATCCAAATTGGAAAAAAATTATATCTTTGGAAAGGTATCCTCGAGCCCTTCAATTTGGCATCAATAGAATTAGATTTCGATGGCATTTTGTGGGAGAAAAAGGGGAAAAAAATTTAGGCATTAATATGTAGATTTAGTTAGCTCAACTGCCCAGATCTGATCTGATTTGGCCTCTTCCCTTCTTCTACAAGAAAAAAGGACATTAGGGGATGGGTTTAATAGGGTTCCTATGATGCTTTTTAGAGTTTAATGCATGATTGATGATGTTTGAAGTTTGGAAAGCTATGTTGCAGGGAAAAGAAATATTTTCCTTAATGACAAGATCGAATCCAATCTCTTTCTCTCTCCTTTTCTTCTACTCTCTCTCCATTCTCTATATATTGTAAAATGATACTTATTCTGAAGGATGGACATTTGAATCTACAAAGGAACTATGTCAAAATTATTCCTTATTCTTTGAGGAGCTTCAAAATGTTCTGAAGTGGGCTTCCTCTTAGAGCATCTTCTAATTTTTACTTCATGATCCAGCTTAGGTGAACTGTCACTGTCAGAGATATATATTAGTTCTTCTGGTATTGCTACAGAGGAAGGAATTTATTTTGAAGGCACATTATGGTTTTTATTCCAGAGCAACTATGAGTTGTCAAACCTCATTTTGGGCTTGGTAATGTGTTCTTGTGCCTTCCTCTATAACTGTAATGGTCTGCACATACTTTTATTGCAATACATCTTGTTTTCTAGTGTTTTCTTAACCTTGACTCATGTTTATTTGCAACCTTTCCTCTCTTTTACTTGATGTAGTGTGTTGTGCATGTATTTCTCCTTTAAAATTTCATTTTGTTGTGTTTCATGTGAGAATAGATGGTAAATGCAGTATGGGTCTGTGTCACTTATGTATGGCCTCTCCCTTCTCCCTCACTAGAGTGTCCTCACCCTTTTATGGTGCTATCACCATCTTTTAGCTTAGGATTTCCATTTCATGTATCTTTCTATCCCTTCTCTCTCTCCATGGTCCCTTGGAATTTTTTATTTTAGGATTAGTTAGTTGTATTTCCTTCTTTAGGAGTAGATTTAGCATTAGATTTAGGTAGAGTAAATGGCCTTCTCTAAAGGCATGTATCAATTTGTAAGTCCAACAACTTGAAGATAATTCCATGTTAGCAAAAATTAGGGATCTATAACAAGAAAATCCTAGGGTGCTAATTTTTTGTGATAACAGTTACATATTACGTAGAGTATAGGAAAAAGACTAGCTTAATCTAAGGGCCTTGATTGAGCACCAACAATGGATCCTGCTTAGGGATGGGCCACCCCTGTGGATGCCACAAGAACAAAGACTAGATGCCTAATCCATTGGGTAAGGAGTTAGGGCAACAAAACACACAAGGATTTTTGAAAAGATACATAACGTTCACACCAAAATACTGCCATATCTCAAAACCTGGTCACTGTAGACCAGAGCACAAAAAGGAAACAACAACACAAACAAAGGTAAAAATAATACAATAAAACTATATAATATACAATGATCATAATTGATCCTTTGGCTTAGTCCAAGAAGTGTTTTAGATGCATGTCATTGATAGAAAATTTCAAAAAATGTCCTTCCAAGTCCTTTAGAAATAAAGTATGTTGTCTAATCTTGATATCAATAGAATATGGTCCCATCTATGGGGAATCAAAATTTCCATGTTTTCCCTTGTCTTCATGTCTACTATCACATAACAGGATTAGGTCCCCAAAATTAAAAACTCTTGGAGTGACCTTCTTGTCAAATATATTTTTGAGTTTATATATGAACTTGACATGTCTTTAGTGGGACTCTCTTCTTTCCGCATCCAAATCCATAATTTAGTTAACCCTTGTTTCATATGGGCTCACCTCTCCCCCATATTCAAATTACTTTGTCAACTAATAGGTGGAAAATTGTAAGTGCAGGGGAAAAAGATCTTGAATTCTATAAAATATCTCAAAAAGAATTTTGTTAGTAGACCTTTTGGTAGTAACTTTGTCTGCCCATAATGAAAAATTGAGTTACTCACCCCATTTATTTTTATTTGTCTCTAATGTCCTTATGAGGATTTTAAACAGATTCTTATTGCTTAATCCAGTTTGGCCATTTCCTTGAGGATTATAATTTTATGCATAAGCCAAAGTAATACCATACTAATGGCACATTGTTTCCAATGGTTTAACTCTGAATCTTGTGGCATTTTTGGCAAATATCTTGGAAGGCAACCCAAATCTATAGATTATGTTATTGAGAATAAAATACATGACTACTTGATGAGTTTCCTTCCTGGTGGGAATGGATTCAACCCATTTGGTAAAGTAATTAGTGGCTACCAATATCCACTTATAGCCAACACTTGAAGAGTCTGATATCTCACCAATAAAATCCAATTCCCATTATTTGAATGGAGCTTCCATAGACACAGGTTGTAAGGGTAGGACCCCATAATATTTCAATATTCCAGAAAAATGATGACAACTCTCACATTTTTGAACTAATGAGGCAACATCTTTGAAAAATGAAGGCCACCAATAACCTACCCTTAAAATTTTGTTCACAGTAACTCTTCCAGAAAAATGGCCTCCATGCACCCCACATGAAATTCTGCAATTATTTTAGGTGCTTCTTCTTCAGTGATACATCTTAGCAAAAATACTTCTAGATTATTCCAAGTGATTCCATAATCAATCATAATATGCTTTTGGGAAACTAGGTTGAGTGTCCTCCTTTGATTCTTGTCCAAGTGCATCAGGACAATTCAAGTTCATCAAGTAATATACTATATCTGTATACCAAACTAAAGTTCTCACCTTTTTATGAGGGTGTGGCCCATATTCTTCAACATTGTGTATCTCCACCACGTATAAATTGTTCTCTACCATCAACCTTGTCAAAGACCAATCCTCGAACTAGTTTTGTGGTTTGAATATCCATGTCATATTCCTGCAACTTGTTGACCCATCTGCATCTTTTGCTGGACATTTCCATCTCTGAGACAAACTATCTTTCACCATTGTGTGGGGTACATAAGCTATAACTTTGGAGCTTAGTATTTAGGGTCTAAAAATTTTAGTATCCTTTACCAAGGAAAATACTTGTTTCTCCATAATGGAGTATTTTGATTCATCTCCCTTTAAGGCCTTGCTAAAAAATGCAATGGGCTTTTCATGCGCCTCTTCATCATCTTTCTTTAGTAACACAAAAGTAATTGTATTTTCTGAGGAAAAGGAAAACATATGAAATGCTTTCTTATAATCAAGACTAGTTAAGATGGGGGTAGTCTTGAGTGCCTCCTTTATTCCTTTAAATTCTTGAACAACCCCTTCTTCCCACTTGATGACTTGATCCCTTTTCAACATACTTGTGATGGTAATAGTAATCTCATCAATGTTAGAGATGAACCTTCTTACAAAATTTACCTATCCAAAAAGGATTGGATACCCTTTTTAGACATAGGGATAAGGACTTTATCAATTTCCTCCACCCTTTCAAGATCTATCATAACTCCTTCTTATGACACTATATGTCCCAACAGTCTTTCCTTTTGCACCCCAAAGTGGCACTTCTATGGGTTTAATGAAATCCCATATTCTCTGCACCTGATCAATATCTTTTCAAGGTTCCCCAAATGGTTACCCTTGTGTCTAGAGAAGACAATTATATCATCTTGATAAACTGATATGAAATCATTGATGAAACCAGAAAAGGCCACATCCATGGCTCTCTGAAAAGTGCACCAACATTCATTAGTCCAAAAGGCATTCTAACATAGACATATGTTCCCCAAGGGGTAGTGAAAGCAGTTTTGAACTTTTCTGATTATTTTCACCACAACTTGGTTATACCTGAGAAACCATCTAGTGTAGACAGTAACTCAGATCCTATTACCTTCTATAACATATTATCCATATTAGGAAGTTGGTAATTGTCCTTAAGAGATGCTATGTTCAGATTCTTGAAATCCACACAAAGCCTTATGTCCCCATTTTTCTTTCTGACTGACACTAAGTTGGCCACCCATGAAGAGTATCTAGTGGGTTGTATTATCCCACCATCTCATAGTTTAGTCAATTTCCTCTTACATTTTGGGTACAAGAAGGGGATTGATAGGTCTTTACTTTTGTCTGAAGGTTTGGAGTGAGGCTCCAATGGTATCTCATGTTGAAACAAATCTTCTCTATAGCTTTCAGTTCTGAATAAGACCATGTCAAGAATCTTGGTATTTCTTCAGCAACTTGGTATAAGCTTGTTTTTTCTTCCTTTCTCATGCTACTCCCTGACCAGACCTTTCTTGGGATTTTGAGAAGTTCCCAAGTTACATTCTTCAACATCCCTAGATACATAAATAGATTTGTTTATAACCCTGTCAGTATTGTCAAAATTTTCTTCAAGACTAACTAGTCCTCTAGGGATAATATTTGTCTTTAACTATATTACATCTTTCCCAAAGAGGGTTCTTTTCCATCACATAATACAACCATTGGCTCAAGATCAATGAGTTGATTGGTGAACTCACCTTTATAGTTTAGAAATCTTTGGATTTGAGCATCATCCTCAAAATCCTGCCAATGTTGAATGTTGTCAGGAATTGAAGGTCTGCCTAACACTTCTACTTTATGATTGCAGTAAGGGGAAACTATCTCATTATCATACTGAGAGGCTAAGACAACCAATTTGTTAGCTACCACATTCCATGAGTTCTCTCATGATAAATGATATTAAAAGAATAAAAAAATTCTATGAGATCGCAAACTGCATGCTTATATTGTCTCAGTCTCTTGGTTTTTAGTTGCATATAATTTCCTAACTTGTTTCATAACTAATTTAGAATCTCCTTTGAAAATAATGTTCTTTATCCCATGCTTCCATGTAACTCTTAAACCAAGAAGCAATGCATCATATTCAACAATGTTGTTGGTACATTCAAACTTCAATTTGAAAGAGAAATTAAAAGAACCCTGATTTGGAGAAGTTAGAACCACTCCAACTCCATTTCCAACATTAGAACATGCTCCATCAAAATTCATGGTCCAGGGGACATTGAAATCTTCAAGGTGTGCATTAGTATCCATACAATGATCTTCAAAATCTACACAACCTATGAAGTTACCCAAATATGTATCAACAAACAATACCTCATAAGAAGCATTCATATGATCCTCAATAAGATGGAGCATTTTATTTTCTCCATGAAATTTGACTAACTTCCCTTCCAATGGTATAGAGGCATACAAAATTTCCATCTGAACACTTCCTCCCACACTAGTAATCCCATTTTCTTGATAATAACATACCCCATTTAGCAGGGAAATCAACTATAACCATATTCATAGTTAAATATTTTCTAGGATAGGCAGCAAGCTATACTACTAGACCTCTGACATATCCAACAATAGGTACCTCTCTTGAATCCATGGCATAACATTTTCCAAAAGCAACTATTATCTTGATGTCTAATTCATTCATGACTTCTAGTGGCATGATATTACATGAAGCTCTTGAATCAAACATGTAATTGTGAAGAAGTCATTTATCGAAAATCAAAGTGGTAAAGAAAGGATCCACATCCAATTGGGATTTTACCAAGAATGTGCCTAAATATACTTCTGGGGGTTATTCCATATTCTCTGGGTCTCATTTTATCTCAACTTCAACAACACTAGGGGAGTTACTACATTATTTGTACCCCTTTCTTTGACAACCATATCATCCTTCTACACCAAGTATTCAAATTATCTTTTTCTTGTGTTATGGAATTCTAAGTAATTCCACAATAGGGAAAAGTAATATTTATTTGACTTAGAATTTGAGCCATATCACATATAACATACTTTGGTAGGGTTGTATTAGAGGCAAGGGTTATAATATTTTTTGATGGGATGTTATCCCTTATTGCTTGGGTGGATGCATAAGTACTTGGTCTTGAAGTATTGACATGACCTTTATTAGGCATACTTGTTTTGGGGGCATCTTTGGGGATGTTGGTCAAGAGAGGCATTTTTTGTTTAGGAGCAGGGATAGGTCCTTTGACTTGTCTGTTCCAAAGGTTATACTCCTTTTCTTGAGAAACAACAACATTCATTAATAACTTCCTATCCTCTTCAGAAGGGATTCCACCATCATACTTTTTAATCATTAAAGCTCTTAAATACTCAAAGTCATGATTTGGAAGCTCAAATGATTGAGCCATATCTATATCAACATTAACTATAGAAGGGAGGGAGAATACCTGATTTGTGCAAGCCCAAAATTCCTCCACAATTTTATCATACAATAGATCAATTGAAGTGGCTCCTTACATTGAATCTTTCATATATTCCATCATGCATATGTCACCAAAACCAGCTTCATTAGTAACATCATCATCTTCATCAAGATGCTCACAAGGAGGATGTGGCAAGAAACATTTATCACACCATTAAATGATGTGGTCTTCTTCTACTAATGATACCCTTGTTGTCAATGGATTTGGTACTATTTTATTATCTTTGAAAGTTGTTGCTTATTTCCTGAACCCATAGGTCCTTTTCCTATGTCATCATCCCGGTGATCTCCTTTGGGATGATTCCCAAATCTATTTTTTCCTTGGGCCTGGTGTTGAGTTTGAGGATTTGAAACCAATCCTTTCTCTACTCTAACAAGCTTATATGAAATCTCTTTGACTGCTCCAGCCAAATTTTTAACCACCTCTTCTAAGTCTATTTCCTTACTTGCCTGAGGCTTTTTTGGATTAATCAACTTGACACCTTCCCTCTTTAGAGGCTTCCAAATTGCTTTAATATTGTTCTCAATTTGGAAAACCATAGAGAAAGCCTACCTTAGAGTTCTAGGATTTTTGTCCCTCAGATAATAAGTTGTTTTCTTATCAAAGGCATATGAGTACTTAATCAGGAAAGAATCATCACTAGGCCTTATATTAGTAGGTAATCTAGTCAAATTTTTATTGAACCTAGTGTTAAAGTCTTACACACACTCATTAGGATTCTTTTTGATATTTTCAAACTTTGATAAAAGAAACCTAGGGTCAGTCTTATCACCATATTGGAGTCTGAATGCATTCTTAATTTGTATCCAAGAATCAATTGAATTTGTAGGTAGAAATTTATACCATTCCTTGGCATCTTCTTCTAATGTATGTATGAATAACTTAATATAAACATCATCATGCTCTACTTCATAGTCATCCATAACATTTTGAAAAAATATAAGATGTTGATCCCCACTTATGGCATTATTCCCTTGAAATATAGGCAACATGCTTCTAATTTCATTTGGTACTTCATTAGGATAGCCCACCATTCCATGGACTTATTGGTCTATAAGTAGTGACTACAAAAGGATCCCTGGGTGGAGGTTGTTCCATATTATTTTGTGGAGGAGTTTCAAAAGGAGGGTTAAAATGGTGGGGAACTAGAGGCCCTTGGGGTAGAGGAGTATGATCCACAAAGTGGAAATCTCTTGAGGATTCAGTTTCAAAAAATACTTTATTCTTGCGAGTTAATAAGTAAGGATGATGAGGAGTACCTGTATTATTTACAGATGTTGAACCTTCTTTAAACAAGGAATGTAAATATGCTTGAGGACTACCTGGATCAAAGCTGTCAGATGTGCTAGAGTAATCCTCCACCAAAGGTGGATCAAATTCAGCAGGTTGAACAATATTTTCTTTTGACTTTTGACCACTCACTGGTTTCCAAATCTGCTTCCTTTTTGACTGTGTATTCTCCAGCTCTGGGAGTAATCTTCTAGTGGGATCAAATTTGAAAAAGGATCTTCATCCTTTCAACTTTACAAAAGGGGGGAGTTAATCAACAAGGTGTAAAATATTTGCACTAGTATATCCCATATTTTCTTTGAAAGACAGAGCTGCCACTAAGGCCTTGCACCTTAGATGTATAGATTAACTCAATTTTTTTTGAAAGGATATATCTTCTTAAATTGGGAGGTTAAGTTTTGAAGATATCTATGCCTTTTCCCACTTTTTTGGTCACCAATCCCTTAGTATACTCACATAAGATCTCAAGCTTTATGGAAATTGCTTGTTTGCATATAGGAAATTTATGGATGAATACTTTCAGAATGTGGTATATATTTACTAATATTATTATGAACCTTAGAAATGGTTAAAATCTCATGCAAAGGTTGATGGAATTCTTGACCTTACCTATGGAGACTTATAAATTGAATCCCTAGAATGGTGCCAGAAGCATGTTGGTCCTCAATTATATGCCCCCTGGTGACCCAATGAAAACATTCTCTTAGGAAGGGGGATGTTTGGATGGTGGTAGACCGGGTAGTATGTGTCATTTTGTAGCCAGGTAGGGGTCTAAAAGCTTCCTTGGGATCAAAATTTGAGGTAATTGAGGGGAACGTACAAAGGGGATGGCCTCATCCTACTACTTTTGGTCCTACCTTAAATAGAGTGAGAGAACCCATAGGGTAACCTGAATTTATAGGGGGAGATGAATTCTTTGTTCTTCTTAATATTTTTCAATGATGGATCTATCTGGAATAAGCATGGCCATGAATACAACACTCACTCTCACGAGTTGTAACAAATTTTTTTACATATGCTTAATGCACCAAACACATGTTACTATAAATAACAAAGTTCAGTTGCTATTGCATTCTCTTGATTGGAGAATTAATGATAAAAGGCACCTTCAATGATATTTAGAGACAAAGTAGCAAAGGAAAAAATGGAAGTTAGTATGGGGTGAGATCAATTATGGTAGTTGTAACTTCATAAAGGGGGGATTTATATGATGAAAAATTCCTTATATCAAAGTATTTAACACTTACTAAAGAAGCCTGTAATTCTAGAAAGTACATAAAACTTGATTAAGTAGTGACAAATTTCTAAAAGAAATATTTGCATTCATTGATACTCAATAAATGTAAAGTTCTCAACACAATCTCTAAAATACTCAACAAAAAATCTCATGTAAATATTCTAATAAAGTATTTATTTCTTCTACTCTAGTACACCCAAGATACACTCAAAGGCTAACTAAAATCACTTTCAAAAAATGGCTACAGTAAGGATTTTATAATTATGTCCAATATTGTAGAGTAAATGATCACACCACAATATTGAATTAATGACCAAAGCACAACCATTAAGGACTGATCTATTGTACTATATAGAGAAGCAATAAGCACAAAATTGTAGCAAAAAATATAACTCATCAATCAATAATTCAACATACAAAACCCAAAACACATAAATCAAAGCTCATAAGTGGACATATTTAATTCAGATCTTGAATTTCTTAACAAGGGAACATAAAGCAAATGCTCTCAATGTTTTTCAATGGATGTACATTGCAACCACCTTGACACAGAAGTTTGGGAAACTGAAATCCATATGCATTTCACAAAATAAACATGTAGTATTAGAATTCTATCTCTTGACCTTTTTAGAAATAGAAAAATTTAACCCCCTTCAAATATGAGGAGAGGCCCCCATATTTATACAATTTTTATGAATTCTTACAATTCGATTTCCCCCCCAAATAATAAGTGAATCTCCTCCTTGTTCATAAATAAATATCTTTAATCAAAGTAGGAATGTACTTTGTCTAACTGAAAATATCTGATTTTCTGTTAGTATTTTGGGATCGATTCCATGCCTTCACTACCACATGTGTAAAATAATTAGTTGATACTACTAGGTGCACGTGTCATTTTTTTTCTCTTTTTCTCCCACAAAATGCCATCAAATTTTTAATTAAATGATTCTAAATTGAAGGGCTCAAGGATACCTTTCTAACGAGACCAATTTTGTGTGATTTGGAGCTCTGGAGTGAAAGTTATGACCATTTGAATTTTTATATGTCAGGATGAACAAGAGAGTGACACATGATAACTTTTGATTGGCTTCAGTGAATTAGTTTTGTCCTATGTGTCTGATTCCCATTTGATTTTTTGTGTTTATGTGGCTTTTTGTGCATGTATGTTTTATTACAAAATGTGAGCTAATAAGAAAATTCCATGCACCTTCTCCTTCTCAGATTGTTCTCTTACTTGTACTGGCCCCCGTAAAATATGAGCCAATGAGAAAGATCCTTCATGCAAACCTTCAAAATTGGCCCCCATGTCAAAATAATGTTTGATAACCTTGATAACCTGATTTCCATGAAATGTGAGCCAATGAGAAAGCTCCACGCTACTCACAATGTCAGTCTGTTTGATAACCTTGACTGACAGTCATGGGAAATGTGATCTAATAAGGAAGCTCCACACTTACGTCACAATTCAATTAAATTTATAAAAAGCTTATTAGAGTGTGAAGACACAAACCAATGAGAAAGATCTCTACGCTACATGGAAATTTTATTCTTTATCATAATGTGAAGCATAAACCACTAAGAAAGCTCCATGCACCTTTGTGAGTTCCGCAGTGTCAAGTTCTCTTTCTTTCATGTTTTCACATTTCATTAGGTTGTGGGGTTGGGCCTTCACTTCATGATGAATTCTATCTAGGCATACTTAATCGCATGGATTTCATATGAATTTTTTCCATGTATCTACCTTGACCTGCCAGACCACCCAAACCTGAATCCTTATGAAATTTGGTTCATTCCTCATGGATTTGAGTCTGCCATCGGAGCCCATCTGATTCACCCTACGCAAAAAAGGTGATGCCATGTGTCAACCATCAGCCATTGATTTGACCGCGCTAAATTTTTCTACCCCGCTGCATAGAACCAAAATCATATAAATTTGGTACATTCTCACATAATTTGAAGTCCATGAAACCCAAATGGCTTAGAGAGGTTTGGAATCCTGCCATGTGTCCTCTCCTTCATGGGTATTTTAATTTTTTGGCAGTGTAGATATTTGATGGTTGATTCAATAAAATCTAATTTATTTTATATAGATCTAAATGTACAGTTATCATATGAACGATATGTAGTAAAATATGAATTCTAGACAATTTATTTGATTTTATTAATGAAAGGAAAAATGAGGGATAAAGTACTAACCTTGATCTTGCTTACCTCATAGTGATATGAGACTGAGCTATGTAATGAAACAAGATAACATACCATTGCAAAAAACCATAGAAAAATGCAGTAGGAGTAGAACTGGCTAGACTAAGGCACCTGAAAAGGGATGGGGGCACCTATGGGAACCCTGGTCTTGTTTCTAGGTGCCCTAGTTTACAGAAAAGGTCAGAACCTGGTTCCAATATGGCCACTAGGGTTTCACTCTTGTCCACATTTTATTGTGTGTATGTCACTCTTGGATCGCTGAGGTACCTGTAAAACCTGCAATGAAGAAAGCACCTACAAAACCCTCAAAGAGACATCAAATCCTTAAAAAAATATGCAAAATGAGGGGTCAGACTATCCTCAGTGCCATAATGGTGGACTTAAAATTGTGTGTTACACTACATCTCAGAACCAATGTAGTTTTGTGTGCTTATGTGTGCAATATTACTCCTAGGTCACCCTTGTGCCAATGACACTAAGATAACGTGAAATTAGCTAGATGTAAAAATGTAAATGTGTGGATGGAATAGAATGAAATCACCTTCCTATGCAGTGCATGTATGCAAAATAATTTCCTAAATGTAGTCCCTTGCTCTATGTAGATAGATATCGTGATTTATTTTGAAAAAGTGATAATATTAGTCATTTTGAATGATTTTTTTTGAAATTTTTGTTTTTTAATTTCTCAACATTTTGGACCTAGAAAAGAGCAGTGAAGGCACTAATGACCTTCATGATAGGAGTGCCTAGACATGGGTGCTAGTGTCCTGATTTTGGGCACCCGCATCTACAGAGCACAAGTTAAGGCTAGAGTGATGTAAATGTGAAATTTGATGTGTGTTGATGTTGTAGATGGTTGGTTTTGTATATGCATGATGTTCTAATGTTGTGTTTGTTGTTGTTTCATGGTGTGTAGAGGGATATCCATTTGAGAGAGTTTCATGGTGGCCGCCATTTGAGAACATTGCTTGGAATGGGATTTTTGGACGATGAGTTGGATGTTCCGTACGATGTCAGTTTGCGGCACATAGCGAGGATGGGGGTTGTGCCCCATAATATGCCTATTATTATAACTCTGTATGAGAGGTGGTGTGTAAATACTTGCACCTTTTGGTTACTTACAGGGGAGATGAAAATTACACTAGAGGATGTGTATCACATACTACAATTACCTATTGTTGGCGAGAGGGTACAAGCTATGGTAGTGGATGATATGCAGAGAAATATGAGGGTTGTTAGGTGGTATTTTATGGGGACTTGAGTTCCTACTGAGGCCCATATTATTTTAGATGCTATTATGAGATCAGGGGTTCTGCGATTGCGGAATTTTATTGATGTGGTGATAGCATCGTCAATTACAGTGGAGGGTGGTGGTGTAGGCATCTTATATAATATGCATGATATCTACCACCAGATAGAGGAGGAGAGCACTATGTATGCCTGGATATGATGTGTATTGGCCCACCAGTATAAGGATCTATAAAAATTTACATGGGAGGAGCATGGGGGTGGCATTGGAGCCTCAACATTGTTGCATGTATAGGCCTATGAACATATTGCAATATATTTTCAGGCATGTTGCTTAGTGTATGATATGAAAATCAAATTTAATTAGCAATTGTGCACACACATTTCTTTGCTTTATATTGATTTTCGATGTAAAAATTGAGCATTATATCCTTTTGTATTTTTAATAAAAAAATGAAAACTTAAAGTACTGTGTAAAAACAGAAGATAAAGAGATGAATCACCAGCAAATTGACACAGGAATTGATAACGGAGTTCGGCACTTGTGGCCTACATCTCTGGGTCCAGTTGAATGGGACCAATCTATTAAAATATTGAAAATAAATATTTACAAATATTTATACAAGAATCTGATCTTTGCATTACGTTCCTTTGCCAAAAATAATAGTAGTCACATTTTACATCACCTCAAAATTCCTTCTCTATCTCAAGTTATGAGAAAAACAATATTTCACACAGTCTTAGAATGCTATTCAAATAAAATAATGCTCCTTTTATATTGTTTCCACCTCCGTGGCTCATACCGGTAAGGCATCCTAAAATTTTAGCTTGGGAGGTCATGGTTCAAATCCCTCCAAGTCCATCTCCTGGTTAGGCTAATTTGTAAAGGGATTTAATCCCAAATTTCTAGGGTGCGCATGGCTTGGAAATGCATTTAAAATACCATTGGAAAGGTGCATAGGTATTGATTGGCTTAAGAGCCACGTGATGTTAAGTCCATGGTTTGGGCAGTGGGCCAATGTTTTTTTACATGGAGGATATTTGGCCTTGATTTGTGAAATGTTTAGCACCTTTAGAAATATTTAATTACATATTGAATTGATAGATAGATTATAACGTTGGGATTTAACCAAGTTTAGTGGGATAAGTATCTAGGTAATTAGTTAGCAATATTTAATTGGCACTAATCAGATTAGTCCCACATGTATGGTGTATAACATGCATTATTGATACATATATATACACAGAGCTCTGGTATAATGATAATATGAAGTGAAGGAGGTCAAGACACCTTTCCATAATTGAGTGTTTCAAACCTGGTTGAGGGCCCCCAGCCAGTAAATAGTGGGGTCCACCTGTCCATGTATGAGTATCCAAGATTGGCGTTCCAAACCCAAATTTTAGTCTCTATCACACTACATTTTCCACATGTGTTGCAATCCCATTGATCCACTTAGCGAGTGTGCATCACATCCAACTTGCACACTATCCTAATTTTTTCTAGTTACCCTAAAATTTCAGCGGGCCATAACTTTTGCAAACGAGCTCTATTTCCTGCAAAGAAGATATCGTCAAAATCGTCTAATTTTTCTCCATGCCATGGAAGTGACTACAACTTATTCTAAGATCTTAGATCAGTGTTTCTCTGTGAGGATCCTCTGGATCATTCCTCCCCACTGAGAAACTTTTGGACCCCAAAAGTCAACTTAATTGGTGAATAGGTGAGGGTATTTCTCCCTCACCTTTTTGGTTTCCATCCATTTAGCCTTGTCTAGATGCATGCCTTTGAACCCAACATGAAGATACTCAATATCACCCCTTCGTGAAGTTCTTACTTACCTATCCAAAATGATGTCTTCCTGCAACTCATCAAGATACTCATGAGAAAAATCATCAATGGAAGGCATTATGTTAGCATCATCATGATCAACGATCATAGGTGGTTCATATAATCTTAAATTCTCAACATTTACAACTGAGTAGATTTGCATATATGGAGGTAAATCCAACCGAAAATCATTGTAACCAATTTTTTTCCAATATTTGGAATGAACCATACCATATAGGTTTCAATTTTTACCTTCGCCTGTCAACCTTTCCTTGTTGATGTGAAGCCAAACTAAATCACCAACTTTGAACTTGTGATTAGTTCTATGTTTATCATGCCTAGCTTTGTACTTAGCTTGACTTTTCTCCAATTGTTCACAGACATACTGATGAACCTGTTGTATTCTCTACACAAATATTTTAGCCTTGTCAAAATCACTTAAACCATTAACAACAGTTTCATGTCCATAATATACATCTAATGGAGAATTAGGTAGATATCCATAACAAGTCTCAAATGGAGACTTCAAAGTAGAAGAATGTAAGGCACAATTATAAGCATGTTGCACATAATATAGATGTTCATCCCATAACTTAGGATGTTTTCCACAATAGCCCCTAAGCAAATGTACTACTGTGCGGTTTATAACCTCCATTTGACCATCAGTCTGTGGATGAAAAGTAGTGCTCTTTTTTAGTTTTGTGTCCATTAACCCCCATAATGTTGACCAAAATTCCCAAAGAAATCTAGAATCACGATCAGATATAATTGAAGTAGGTAAACCAAAATGAACCCAAACAAACTGAAAAAACAAATGTGCAGTTCCCTCACCAATTATTTGTTTAGTACATGGAACCAACACACACATTTTGCTAAATCTGTCCACTACCACATATAAGTAATCATGTTTCTTCCGTGTCATGGGCAAGCCTCCTACAAATTCCATGGAAACACTTTCCCAAGGCCTTGTTGGAACAGGAAGAGGAGTGTAAAGTCCTAATTTATGGTTACTTGGCTTGCTTGTGGCACAAATAACACATCCCTTAATATACCTGTTTACATGTTCATGCATTCTAGGCCAATAACAATATTTCTGTAAATGTGCAACTGTCTTACTAACACCAAAATGCCCTAAAATAAGAGAAGTATGTGCTTCCCTAATCATATGCACACATTCATTTTTTGGAATACAAAGTTTACCAGAATGAAATAACAATCCTTCATGCAAATGATAATCTTTTTCTCCTACTTGTTTCCCACTTACTAGATCCTCATACACTTCTCTAAAATCAACATCATTTACATATTGTTCCTTGTAACTAACATGAGCCAAAGAACTATGATGCAAAAGAATAGATGCTACTACCACTGGTGGTCTAGATAACATGTCGGCAACCTTGTTTTGAATACCTTTTTTATACCTGATTACAAGATGAAATTGTTGCAAAAATCCCATCCACCTGAAATGTCTAGACTGCTGTAATTTGGTTTGTGTTTGTAAGTACTGAAGCGGTTGATGGTCAGTA
Organism: Taxus chinensis; assembly: GCA_019776745.2. NCBI lineage: Eukaryota > Viridiplantae > Streptophyta > Pinopsida > Cupressales > Taxaceae > Taxus > Taxus chinensis. The sequence goes on along the minus strand of CM034151.1, from coordinate 288,951,811 downwards.
TGTATAATTGTTTCTTTTCCCATTAAATAATGCTTCCACTTTTTAACACTTTGAACCAAAGCATACAACTCTTTATCATAAGTTGGATAGTTTCTTACCACACTTGTAAAGGTTTCTGAATGGTAACACACTGGTCATTTGTTCTGCATCAAAAATGCCCCCATTGCGTAGTCACTAGCATCTGTCTCAATCTCAAATGAATGTTGTAAATCTGGAAGTGCCAAGATCGGAGTGGTACTTATCTTCTCTTTCAGTGTATCAAAGGCTTTCTGTTTTTTTCCTCCCCACTGAAAGACCTATTTAATACTTGTCAAAGCATGCAAAGGAGATGCAATATATGAGAAGTTAGCAATAAATTTTCTCCAGTACTGAACTGCACCTAGAAAACTCCTAACTTCCGTCACATTATTGGGTCTAGGCCATTTCACAATAACCTCTATTTTTTTAGGATCAATTCTCAATTCTCCATTTCCTACAATATAACCCAAGTAAATTAAAGATGTTTTTCCAAATTCACATTTTGACATCTTCAAATACAATTTCTCTTTCCTTAGTGCATATAAGACTTTCTGGATGTGTTTAACATGTTCATCCCATGACTTACTGAAAATAAGAATATCATCTAAGTAGACAATAACGAAATTATCAATGAATGGTCTAAAGATTTCATTCATAACTCTCATGAATGTTGCTGGTGCATTGCACAAACCAAAAGGCATCACTAACCATTCAAACAATCCTTGTTTCATTTTAAAAGTAGTTTTCCAAACATCATCTTCTGCAATTCTTACTTGGTGATAACCACTTCTCAAGTCTAACTTAGTGAAATAAATTGCATTCTTTAATTGATCTAGTAAATCATCTATTCTAGGAAGAGGGTAACGATTCTTTATGGTAATCTTGTTTAAAGCATGGAAATCAACACACATTCATCAAGTTCCATCCTTCTTAGGAACCAATATAATTGGTGAACCACATGGGGATGTACTTGGAAAAATTATACCTTGAGCCAAAAGTTCCATTACCCGTCTCTTGATTTCCTCATTCTCTACTACTGATAACCTATACATTCTGATATTGGGAAGAGGTGCATCCTGAAGCAACTGTATCTCATGTTGAACCCCTCTTTTGGGAGGTAGACCTTGTGGATCCTGAAAAACATCATCAAAATGAGAAACAATTTTTACCAATTCATCCTTATGTTTTAGATCGCAAGTCTCAAAAGCCATCTCATGTTCTTTTTCTTTGGCTTTGACCACCATGAGCAAATTTTTTTTGCTTGAGTTTACAAGCCTTTTCGTTTGACCTGCAGTTACCAAAGACAGATTATTCTTTTCACGGTGAGCTCTAACAATAAACTCAATTCCATCCTTTACAAGCAAATATTTATTTTCTTCCCTATAGATGATTGCTTTACGATCATACAAATAAGGACTTCCCAAAACCATCCCACAAGTATCCAAAGGAACTACATCCAATTCAACCTCATCTATAAACTTGTCTGTAATGGCAAATCTGAAAGTACAATTTTTAGTTACTTGCAGTTTTGCATCATCACAAACCCAACCCAAAGGATAAGGCTTAGGATGTGGTTTAGTTTTGAGCCCTAATTTCTTAACAACCTCCTAAAAAATTAGACTATCTTGAGATCCACTATCAAAAAGAGTATAAATTTTCGTATGCTTTGAAATTACTCTAATGTGGAAAAGCTCATTCCTTTTCTTATCATCATGTATAGTTTGTTTACTAGAAGAAGATGCAACATTTGTAGTACTATTGTTGGAAATTGAAAGAGTTGATTTACCTTGAAAACTCATAGCTGTGATTTTGGTTTCATTACCTGAATAAGAACCAAGATCATGCACTACACTGTTTGTTTTGTTTTCTTTTCCTTTCTTAACCATCCATTTAGGCTTCTTTTCATGATGTAATTTCCAACATTTAGACTCATCATGGTTTTTTTTACAATGATTACAAAATGGTTTTTCATCTTCCTTCTTAACAGTAGAGTTTGTTTTATGCTTACCCTTTCCTTTTCCTTGTTCTTTCGAACATTTTCCTTCAGATTGCTTGTTCTTTTGATTAAAAGAAGAGAAAGAGGACTCCTTCATCATTTTCCCTTGTGCTTCCAAATGGGTTGCTTGAACACATATTGCATCAAGATTAGTAGGACCTAAAACAAATATCATATTCCTTAGATAACTATGCAATTCACCAATATATTTGAGTAGTGTTTCTTCTGTGTTTAGGGAAATTCCTAGAATTAAAGCCATTTTCCTAAATTCTTGTGTGTATTCTTAAACACTTTGTCCCTTAGTTTGTCTTAATGTTTGCCAATCCATCATAGCTTGTTTCTTATAACCAAGAGGATAAAATTGTTGCCTAAGATTTGAAACAAATTCAGACCAAGAAGTGATTTCTATACCTTTGGTTTCTTCCACTTCCTGAAGCTTACTCTCCCACCAAATGAGTGCTGTGCCACCCATCCGAAGAGTTGCTAGATGAATCTTTGCTTCATCATCAACAATTCTCTGAACCCTATAATATACTTCTATCTGCTTGACCTAGTTATCCAACTTCTCTGCATTTAGCTCTCCAGTATACATTGGCAATTCAAACTTTATATCTAACTTTAATGAAGGAAAATCAAATTTTAAAGGGTCTCTTTTAGGAATATCAGAACTAGAGATTTCTTCTTTCTTACCTTCTCTAGTTCCCTTTTCCCTTTGTCTATCTTGGTACATTTCTTCCACCATTTCCTTCATTTATAGGAATGATTGACGAAAGTTTGCTTCCTCTTGATCTGCCATTGTAGGACTTCGAGATCGTCTGGTACCAATTTTGGGATCTCCTTCAATTAACTCTCCTTCACCCTTCTTAGATCGAGACCTTGTTAACATCCAACACATAACTTGTAATCCAAAACACATTAATCTAAACCAAAAATCAGTCAAAACCAGCTCTGATACCAATGATCTGAAAATCAAATTTAACTAGCAATTGTGCACACACATTTCTTTGCTTTGTATTGATTTTTGATACAAAAATTGAGAATTATATCCTTTTCTATTTCTAATAAAAAAATAAATCTAAAAGTATTGTGTAAAAACAGAAGATAAAGAGATGAATCACCAACAATTTGACACAAGAATTGATAACGGAGTTCGGCACTTGTGGCCTACGTCTCCGGGTCTGGTTGAATGGGACTGATCTATTAAAATATTGAAAATAAATCTTTACAAAGATTTATACAAGAATCTGATCTTCTCATCACATTCCTATGCCAAAAATAATAGTAGTCACTTTTTACTTCATCTCAAAATTCCCTCCCTAGCTCAAGTTATGAGCGTTTCAATATTTTACACAGACCCGAATGCCACTTCAAATACAATAAAGCTCCTTTTATAATGTTTCCAAGTGGCTGGCTCAATGGTTAGGCACCTAAAATTTTGCATGGGAGGTTAGTGGTTCAAATCCCCTCCACTTCCCTCTCCTTCTCCTTAGGCAGATTTGTAGAGATTTATCCCACATTGTGGGTGCGCAAAAGGAGGAAAGCATTTAAGATAAGGAGCGGTGCATGTATTGATTGGCTTAAGAGCCACCTTATGTTAAGTGTGGTGGTTTGTATTTCCAATGTTTGGCACATGGAGGATATTTGGCCTTGTTTTGTGGAGTTTGGCACCTCAATTAGTAATATTTAATTACTTATTGACTTGGTAATAGCGTATAACTTGGGATTTAATGCGTGGTATATGGAAAATACGTGGGATAAGTATCTATTAATTAATTGCATAGTTTAAATGGCATATCAATTAGTCCCACATGCATAGCAAAAATTCATTTAGAGGCATAAATATATACACAAGTTGGTATAATGATAATATGAGAAGGAGGCCAAGACACCCCTCCATAATCAAGTGTGTCAAACCTGGTTGAGGGCCCCCAACTAGTAAATAACGGGGTCCATTTGTCCACGACTGAGTGTCCAAGACCGGCATCCCAAAACCACTTTTAGTTTGTCACACAAATTATCCACATGTCACTATATGATTGAAACACTTGGCGAGCGTGCACACGTCCAACCTGCACAAAAATCCAAATTTTTCCAGTTGCCGGAAAATTTCAGTGGGCTATAACTTTTGCAAATGAGCTCCATTTCCTGCAAACAAGATATCGACAGAATCGTATAATTTTTCTCCATGCTTTAAAAATGACTACAACTTATTCTAAGAATATCTTAGATCGGTGTTTCTTTGTGAGGATCCTCTGGATCAGTGTACGAGGCAGGAAGATGAACACATATACCTATAGAGCTATGCTAGATTGTATGGGGCCAAAGGCCATGATATCGAGGCCATACGAAGACTATGGAGGATGGACAGAGGATGTAGTGGAGTTACACTATAAACAACATAATGTGGTTGGAGGATTGGTTTCTAGGAGAAATTGAGCTATTTCAGGTGGAGTGCATTTTAAGAGAGTTTGGCATGGCCCAGAATGTGCCCCCAGAGCCATACATATGGGTTAGAGCTATTAGGGCACCAAGGATGGTTGGAGTGAGATTAGATCCCATAGTAGGGTAGCTAGTATCTTCAGGGCTCGATAAGGAAGATGTAATAATAGAGCCAATAAATGCAGATGATGTGGGGTGTACAGAGGCATACCGTGCATGATGGGCCTCACATCAGTGGGTATTTTGCTTCTAGTTTTGGTAGATACAGTGGGGTTACCACTAGGAGGAGGAGTAGAGGGATAAGTACCTACCCCTGGTGGCATAACGGTGATAGTAGCTAAGCATGAGTATTTGTATAGTTATGTTGCATGATTTGTTAGTTGGTTGTGTGATGGTCATTGTTGTCTAATGTGATGTTCTTATGGTTGTGGGTGATGCGTATTGGGCATTGATTGTGGACACATCTATTTTCACATTAACGTGGAATGTTCCCACTGACATACTTGTGGGTGGAGGAATGTTAGAGCGTGTAGATGATATTGTAGGTGAGCATGCCCATTTGTTTGATCTAGTGGTGATAGCAACAATGACATGTACCATGCTGCTGAGTGAGAGGGATGAAGTGTGCAAGGATACACGATGAGATAGAGAGGTGGAGGGTGGATGTACTCTATTATAGGATGTATTTGCTCATTTTTTTGAGTTACAGAGTCTCTTCGTAGAGCATTTGATGAAGAATACTCTACTGCATAAATAGATAAAGAGATATAAATGTCGTGATCAACAATGCAAAGTTAGCGGTGGGGCTTCCAGTTCTAGAGCTCTTGCATTAACAAATAGTGATAGTGATGATAAGATATGATCTATATGTACTCATGTAGAGATGTATGAGGGCTTTCCCTCTAGTATTGACGATTTTATAATTATGATGGTGATTGATATTTATATATATGGAATATTGGCACAATTTTGTTGTACTTGATGTTATATTGATGTGTGATGTGTTGATTATTGTTGTGATTGTGAATGTGTGATATTATAATGATTGTTGTGTTAGTATGATTGTCAATGCATAGTTATTGCTGATGTTTAATGATGTATATAATTTTAGGTGCTATATGTAGTATAATGGTGATGTGTAATAGATAAATGATGAGGAATAGTATCGTATAAATGATATAGTAGGAACGAATGAAATGGTCGTAATAATATAGTGAATCATGTGTAAGTATGATGAAGAGGGGGGAGGAAAATATTGATGCCCCCCAATATAGAGATGATAATTTTCATACATATAAGACCCCTCAATAGTCAAGAATGAACTATAAAGTAAGAATGAAAAGAGTCATTAATTTGCATTAGATGAATCGGTAGGGTGCGTGAAGAGAGGTTCTTATGGTAATAGAACCCTCAATAGTAATTTAAGAATTATAAGAACATGAGTGCGTCATCAGAGGGTAAGGTGATGGAAATCACCTACCAAAGACCAAGTTGGCATGAAACAATGGAAGCATGTGGAATGAGAGCAACATGAGTGTATGAACCTAGCTGAATGTCATGTAGAGCAACACCAATGATGGATGGAGAGGTGATGGGAAGTGTGAAATCTGAGGGATGTGGAAGCCAATGTGCAATAGTATCATAATGAGGTGGATGAGATGGTGCAGCGATGGATGGATGAGATTGAGAGCATGCATGAGTAATAACCTATGGTGGTGGATGAATAATGACCTTAGAACTAGCTGAAGGAGATAAATCAACTAGAGTAACAACATGCCTACAAGGGAGTGGAGATGTAGACTAATCACATGAGCAAGATACAAAGGAAATGATGCCCTTATCTTCTAATTTTTGCAAGCGATCATGAAGGCATAACAATCATTGTCCCTATGGACATTAATATGGTGATATTTGTAGTAAGGTCTATCAAACTGGTGTTATAAGAAATGCGGTGGATAGTGCTGATTAGAAGGTAAGTAGATTAAACACTTGTCAAACAAGGCACGTAGCACATCATGGGGTCTAGCGAGATGTGAAAAATGTAATGGTCCTCATGAAACAGGTGTATAAGTATGAGGTGTATCCTAAAAAAGAGTAGGAGATGGAGGACGTGCAAGTAATGGAGTAGAATGAACTTGTTTGCGAGGTGGAGGAGATGGAGACCATGTAGCATGATCAACACATGGGAGCAGAGAATAACTAGATGATGTAGCAGTAGTAGTAATAGGAAGAGGCTCTATAACATGTGTAGTAATGAGATATTGTTATAAATCAATAAAATTATATCATAAAAGCATGAATGATTCACATGTGTTATATTGCAATCATTGTTTTAAGGGAGGAATTAAACTGTGACCGAAGATAAATTGCTGTTATAAGTCAATACACTGGAAGACTAGTTGGTGCATGCAAACATTGAATCGTAAAATGTAATAAATGATAGGTTCAGTTTTTTCTTGATGTAAGCTAGGTAAATGATCATACATGACTCTAGGGCCATTTTGACTATGAATCAACGAAGAAAAACTTCTGCCATCTCATAATAGGTATTAATAGATCCAAAGGGTAGATGCGTGTACCATTGGAGAGCGCCATTTGTGAAACTATGTCAAAAGGATTTAAGTAATAATCAATCAATGGAATATGAATCCATAACCATACGATAATTCTTAAGATGCAAGTACGGGTTTCCAATACCATAAAAACATGAAAATGTAGGCATAAAAAAATCCTTAGGAAATGTTGAGTTGTGGATATTTTTTAGGAATAGGATTGCTGTGTAATGAATTATTACCAATGGAAGCGTAATAGGCCTCACTTTCTAATGTGAGCGATTGGACATGAGACTATAAGTGTCCAACAAAATGCATCAAGGAAAAGTTATCCTATGAAGGAATACAGAGGAGTCCAATAATGTGTTAAGCAGTTGTAATTTTCCATTAGGAGTAATCATAGTAATATCAAGAGGAGACATGTGAGATTCAAATGCTAAGGGCATACTAGATACTGGTTCCAAAGAAGTAATAGATGATGAAGGACATGGATCATCTGTATAAGCAATAGGACTAACATCGGAAGTATCCATAGGATATGGAGATGAGACTATTGGCAGAGAAGAACTAATACAAGGAGATGAAGTTATAGGAGGATATGAACCAATAGAAGGATATGACCCATTCATTTTATTGGATACAACCTCAGAAGAATATGGTAGTGGAGTGGGGGATTCACACTTAGTGGTATGGAAAGAAGTGGAATTAGGACTATCAAGTGTGTCATCACAATCAACAAAGATTCAGATAGAAGGATATCACTAAGCGTATCATCACCATATAATGAAGTAGTAGGAGCACTAGCATTTTTAGAAATAGGAAAAGTATGAGATGCAGCTAAAGTATCATTGTGACTAGTATGATAATCATCAGATACATGTTTATTATGATTAGGACCAAACATGAAATTAATAATATCATCATCCAAGTTTTCATTATAAATTCCATAAGGAGGGGTGCAGCTAACTGTATAACAAGGTGTGTAACGAGTAAAGCTCATTGGATCAGAAATGATGCCAATAGTAGAATTTTCAAAGTTAGTAGGCACATGGCATTCATTAGCTAAGAGTTGTTACTAAGTATCATCCGAAAGAGTAACATCACAATATAGGACAAAAAACTCAGCTATGATTTCCTCATCATAGATATGATTGACACTCACATGAGGCATGAATAGCTGAGAAGGTGAAGAGTTATGCTTAGCCATTAGGGTTTTAGTGGATCCTAGGGAAAATAGTTCTAAGCTACGGGTTCACCAAAATGCTTCACTAAAATATTATTTATTTTACATGAATCTAAATGTACAACTATGATATGAATGATATGCAGTAAAATATGAATGCTAGACAATTTATTTGATTTTATTAATGAAAGGAAATACGAGGTATAAGGTAATAACCTTGATCTTGCTTACCTCGTAGTGATCTAGAACTAAGCTATGTGATGAAACATAATAAAAAACCATCATAACAAACAAAAAAAAATGCACCATGAGTAGAACTGGATGGACTAAGTCACCTAGAGAGGGATGGGGGCGCCTGTGGGCACCCTGGTCTTGTTTCTGGGTGCCCTAGTCTGTAGAAAAGGTTAGAACCTAGTTTCGATATGGCCACTAGGGTTTCAAACTTGTTCACCTTTTATTGTGTGAATATAACTCTTGGAATACCGAGGTACTTGTAAAACTTGCAATGAAGAAAGCACCTGCAAAACCTTCAAACATACATCAAATCCTAAAAATGAAAGATGCAAAATGAGGGGTCAAACTATCCTCAGCTGCCACAATGGTGGAATTACAATTGAGCACTACACTACATCTCAGACCCAATGTAGTTTTGTTTGCTTGTGTGTACAATAGTGCTTCTAGGTCACCATTGTGCTAATGACGCTAAGATAGTAGCCAAGTAGCTAGATGTAAAAATATAAATGTGTGGATGGAATAGAATGAACTCCCCTTCTTATGTAGTGTGTGTATGCAAAATAATGGCCCAAAGGTAGTCCCTTGCTCTATGTATATAACTATCCCCTGATAAGAATAGTCCACCCATATAATGGTATGTATATTATGCTTATATAGGGATCTCTTGTTCAAATTTCAACACTAATGACTTGACTTGTTGAATAGTACCTCGGGAGATGAGAGGATAAAACAAAAAATATGATCTCAAATGTCAAAAATAAGATCAAACATAAAGAGGATAGGGGCAGCTAGGATGGACAGGAGCACCTAGCGCTAGTGTCTATACCTGGGTGTTAGTGTCTAGAGACAAGTGATGACTGATGAGTGATAACTGACAGACAAGGATCCCTGAGACCTGACCAGAACTGTGTGTATGAGTGACAAGTGCACAAGAAAAAAAACAATAAAGACCAACAAGAAAAATGGGTGGACCATGGAATGGGTCACCAATGAGTACTTTTCTCACACAAGATACATATATAAAACAACATTCTTGACAGTATAATAATAGTAGTAAGTGTGTGATTTTGTGTCTACAACGACCATTTGAACGTCCTAGGATTTTTTAAATGGCTAAGTCCATTTTAAATTTGTCGTTTGGACATGATTGCATGTTTTTTTATCTTTGTAAATGCTGTAAACATATTCGAATCACCTGCACATATGAATATTTTATACTTTGATCAACCAGTCCATTAACTAGTTCCCGGGGAATTCTTATGGTGTCAGTCAAAGAAACAAGGCTTGAAAAGATCAAAAGTTTTGTGCTCAAGGTTCACATTAGAAGATCTGATATTGAAAAGATTTTTTATTCATATTAATGTCTCAGCTTTTGGTCTCATAGACTCTTCAGTCTCGTGGACACCATTAAAATCTTTCATTTCATGTCATTTCAATCATACAACATTTCTGCTAAATCCTTTCTTTTTATTTTGACAAGGCACAAAATTTCTTACAAATTGATAAGTATACATTACTCAGACAAAAATTTGAAGCAATGGGAAAAATATGAAGCACACATGATAGTGACATCTTATGGAGAGTCTAGTAAAAATACCAACTTAATCCAAGGGCCTCCATTGAGCACCAACATCTCCCTCTAAGGCGCGATTTCTTGTGATGTGAATGCCATTCTTGTATAAGAAGACTCTTCACTTTCAATTGAGTCTCCTCATAATAGATTGGTGCCTGAGCCTCAGATAGCTCCACCAGCCTCACCCTCTCATCTAAAATCCATCACTAGATCAGCCAATGTACTTCCTCATCTAAACAAAGGACAACATATACATGAATTTGATTATGAAATTGATGATCTCATGGTTGACGATGTGCAAGATGCACTAACATTATCTATATTGACCCATATTAGTCATTCACATCCTTTGTTACCTCTTACCCTTATGGCTCCTCTACCTTCTGGGGCAGAGCCATACTACACATGACATGAGGCTTCAAAGCATGATGTGTCTAATTATAAAGCCTATCGTGCCATATGAAGAAGATTGAATCTAAGGTTAGACATGGACAAACTAAAAAATCTAAACATTCTTCTGCTTCAAATCCTCTCTTTTTCTCTCATCATGGGTATTGTGCACATACTGATGTTGATTGTTGGGTTTTACATAGCAAACATCCCATCCTCAAAACCCCTTCACACACTTAGAAGCATAGGCTGATTCCTCTTGGATCCGCCCACCTTCCCCTCGAATTCCTTGAAATCAATCTACATATGAACCACCACCTCATTAGAAAAATCATTAATATTTCTTTGGCCTGAACTCTTTCCTCCACTTAGGCTCTCACCCCCCTTGAGTTTTACACACATATCTAAAAACCTTATCCTCGCTTGGGCTCTCTGTCCTGCTTAGGTTTACCATCACTCCTCTTTTTCCCTAACATATCCTACCATTGGAATGTCACAGTCTTGATTCCACCTATCTTGGATTCTTTTTCCCTGACATCTCCTATCGTTGGAATGTTGCGGTCTTGATCTCACCTATCTTGGCTTCTTTTTCCTTGACATCTCCTACTATTGTAATGTCATGGTCTTTATTAAACATATATTAGATTTTTTCCTTAACATCTCTTACCGTTGGAATGTCACGGTCTTGAGCATCCTCACTTAGTTTCTTGACCTCGCTTGGATTTAGTTTTCTCTGATAGCACATTGATGCCCTATTATTGCCTATCTTGGTCTCTTTTCCACCTATCTTCACTTCGATTCTCACTGGCCTTTCCTATGGGATCACTGTAATCTTGTGCATCCTTCCTTACGCTCATAGTCTTGCTTGGATCTATTTACCTCTCCTATCCTTATAGTAACTACCTAATAGTTTTTTTCACTTTTTAGCATTTCTACCTGCTGCTGAGCTTTTACATTATGAACCTCCTCATCTCCAAATCCAAAATCCACCACATTCATCCCATGGGACCATAGCTAGGTGATTTATATCTTATTATATAGATGATCCTCTAGTGTTTCCTTTTAGTTTTACTTCTCCCAGGTTATAACAACATGGATTGCACCCGTACATGGAAAGATGACAAACACTATCATGTATGCATTGGTGGGTATATTTCATTTTAGCTATTCCTTTCTTTAATTTCAAAATTACTTTCAGATTTGGTGTTACATTAAATTCTTTTCGTTGACTAACACATGTTTTTCTATTGTGACATGAGATAATCAATGGCGGGGGAATATGTGTACACCTAATTTTTTACACTTTCTATTTTCATACCTGTTAGTAATAATTCTCTTTTCAGGTTAGAGGCTAATAATGCATCTATCTATGGAATGGGTTCCTTAAGGGGCTTTTTCTAAGATATGGGTATGGTTATTCACGTAACCATTGGGTTAGGTATGATACACAGAGAGAGAACAAATTTCAGTCTCACTTAGTATTTATTTTTCTCTTATCCTTCTTGTTTGGCTTCCCATTCTTCTGACATTTGGCTTGCTTATGAGCTCATTTATTCTACCTTAAATGATCTCCACTTTCATGACACTTTTCACACTTCCCTTTGCATTTACCTCCCTGGATGATGTCATCTCCCATGGGAGATTACATTGGTGTAAATTCAAATCCCTAGGTGATGCCTTTGCCTGTGGGTGATGATGTTAGTATAAATACCTCAACTCTCATTTTCACATTAGATCATCACATCAGATAAAAAAGAAATCACCATTATCTTTTCTCTTTTGTGTCAACTTGCACATGCTCACCCAACTTATTTATTTATTACATTTTGACTCTTGGCTTGGAGATTGGACTGGTTTGCTTGCACTTTTGGGTCATCTATAGTGAGCTAGGACTGGATTATTTTTGCTTCTCCACCTGAAAGATGTCTCTCTTGGTGTATGGTACTTTGGGAGATAGATGCATCAAAAACCACCCCCAACAGGTAAGTTATCTAACTCACTTTGTCATTTTGTATAGAGTAGTTTAATACATTCCTTATATACTCTATGTTAGCTTAGTATTTTGTGGACATGCTAGATTAGCATATCATATTTCAATTATTTAATTCATGTTACATGTTTTACTTTGGTTGGCATATGTATTGTATGTTGATTTCATATTTCATTCCCCCCATAGTGTCGATATCTCCATAGGGTTCCTTCATCTTCTTCCACTTAGGTCCTTAAAAACCTTAGGTTGTTTTAGTGTAAGGGTTACTTCCCTTGGGGTATGTGATTATAATGGTCCCTATACCCCCTTTAATTCTATCCTTTTATGTTCTGGTCTTGGTATCTCCCTCACTCGCTACCTCAAATACCTTGGTTGAACAAAAGATAAGAGTGCACGGTCTCTAGACACATTTTTTCCCACCATACACCTAACATCACTCATTCCACTATCAGCTAATGATTCCAATTTTTTTGTTGTTTTGAATAGAATCGATCAACCATCTCACACTAATGAACTCCCCTATATCAATCTCATTGATGAAAATCAAATGGACCTCTGGTACACTCAAATATATGACTACTAATCTCAATCAAAAACACCATCTAACTTGTCTAGAAATGGTAAACTATATTTTATTCAATGCATCACCTGATATGTCATCATAGGTGGTGTTCTATATAAATGGAGATTTGATGACCCCCTCCTTCGATGCCTCAAATCTCATGAATCCAATAGAGTTATCCATGAAGTCCACAATGATATATGTTGTGGACATTTCAATGGTTTAGCCATTGCTAAACACGTCATGCGGATGTGATATTATTGGCCCACCCTCAATCAAGATTGTTGTGCATATGTCAAGAAATACATGAAATGTCAATAAAATTCCAATCTTACCCATATCCCAAGTCAGGCCTTACAACTTGCTCAAGATATATGACCCTTCTCACAATGGGGTTTGGACCTCATTGGCCTCATCAACCCTTGTTCGTCACAAAGACACCAATCTATCTTCACTGCTACTAAATATTTCACTAAATGGGTGGAATCCATTTCCCTAGTCTTTACTAAAGCAAATAAAATCATGACTTCATCTATCAGTATACCATATGTCATTTTAACATCCCTCATAAACTTATCACTGACAACGGAAAGTATTTCAAAAATAAGGAAGTAAAAAATTATGCGACACATTCAACATCAAATTGAGATTTTTATCACCTTATTATCCACAAGCAAACATCTAGAAAAATAATTCTAACAAAACACTTCACAAAATTCACATGAAAACGGTTGACCAACTAGGCAAGAATTGGCACCTCCAAATCTCATTTTCTCTATGGGCTTATAAAACTAACATTCGTACTCCTATAGGTGCTACACCTTTTTATTTAGTCTATGGCTCCATGGCGGTCTTATCCCTTGAAGTTCAAATCCCATCACTTTACATATCCCTCAAATATTTTATCTCTGATGAGGATTATCATCAAGAATGTCTAACACAACTTGAATTTCTAGATGAACGCCGCTTAACAATCCTTGAATATCATCATGTATATCAAGAATACATCAAACAAATTTATATAAAACATATCAAAGAACATGACTTCAATATTGGTGATCTTTTCCTCAAAGAGAATCAAAATGCCACTACTCTAAAAATGAGTAAACATGGAAAGTTTTCTCCTAACTAGATCGGTCCATATGTCATCACTCAAAATTATGGGTAGGGAGCCTATCATTTGGCCTCCCTTGATGGTAAACCTAAAAAGGAACCTTTGAATGCCTTTCACGTACGAGCTTTCTAGTGTTAGCATACCTACTATCATGACATTAGTCATATTGAAGATATTATTCCACCACCAACCTATCATTAATTACTATAATGATTTGGAAATATGTGGTCTGTCATCAATATCATGTACTTTCAACCTTAAAGGTGAGCACCATGGCTTTGTTCACCACATGTTCCTTATGGAAAATTTCCTCCTTAGTAGGAACCACACAATCATTACTGCCATCTTTCCCTTGTCTACCGACTGAGAACATGTTAAGGGATACACATGTGTTGTTTGTACACACATCCTTCCCTTCCTTACCTAGTCTACTAAGCCTGCCCTCAACGTGAAAATAAATAGTCAAGAATATCTATGGATGTAAATTATAAAAAATATAGACTAATCCCTCAAAGGACAACTATTAATCATATTATCAAAATTATATTGATCCCTCGAAGGACAACTTCTAATCAAAATCTAGACTGATCCATTGAAGGATGACTATTGAAATCAAAATAAAAAAATGTTGACCACTCCCTCGAAGGATGACTACCCATATCACTGTAAAAAGGCTTCCCGCATCGACTTGCCTTCAAAAAGTCAAAATCAAAAGCATCTTAAGAAAGCTTCCCGCATCGATCAACTTTCCCATCTAAGAAAACTTGCCGCATCGATTAATTTGCATGAACAAAATATAGTTAGGGCATGATCCTAAAAAGACATCTAAAGGATAACCTACTCTCATGTACAACTACATATAAACCCTTCTCATATTATAAGAAGGTACATAAAATAATTTGCATAAATATCCAGGATCCTACATGTGACTAATTATTATTAGTTATATGTTAACATTTATTACAAGGCCTTAAGTGCATGGTCATACATATTTTAATTTACATCAAATTATATATGTATCAAATCCAGTGTAAAAGAAAACATTCCACATTTATCCTTGACCACGATCACATTACATTTTGAAACACATATATAGATCACTACATCAACATATCAATATCAAAATAAACATATCAAATTGAATTCACACATTTACACATCATAATCCAAAAACATCTCATCAACACAACTCATATACTCAACATCAAAACTAATCAACATCACATGAATCAAATCATATATATAAACATATTAAAATAATAGATATACATTATCATTGGTCTAAAAAACTTTGTGTGTTAAAAAATCAACAAAGGCTTCAAGCGAGCCTCGTAGATCATACTGGAGTGAAATAAATATATGTCAATTGGACACTCCCTTGGGCACTGCTCCCCCTTATCAAACACATCCTTAAATGGCCTAGTAAACTTATCCAATTATCATTTTGTCATAACCTGTCAATCAATGCAAACCTACCCTTATCAAAATCCACCTCAGATCCTATTTTATTCCAGCTTCTCAAGAAACAAGATTATCTTGTCAACTGAATCTTGATACTGTTCATATTCTATTTCCTAGAGCAATTTGAGATTTGACATCTCAACCATGATTGGTATCTCAACTTTGATCAAATAGAGCAACTAGAATGGTGACATGCCAATTGCTTTCTTTGGTGTTATCCTGTCCACCCATAAAGCATCATAAAGCTTCTTGTGCCAATTTCTCTGACTTTCATCCACAAGCTTCCAGAATATATTCACAAGGTTCTTGTTGCTTGATTCGTCCTTAACATTTCCTTAGTCTCATGAATGTGACAGGGAGATCCCATATCCATAGAAAAATTCAGTCAGCTCTCTTAAAGAAAAGTAAGTGACATTGTCAACCACGATCTTTTGCAGAACCCCAAAACAAATAATGATATTTTCCTTGATGAAGTTACATACCATTTAAGTATTAGCTTAATTGGTTGGGATAACTTCTACTGACTTTGTGAAGTAATCCATTTCCATGAGCACATATGTGTGGCCTGAGCTTGCACGAGGGTTCAAAACACCAATGAAGTCCATTCCCCACTGCTGAAATAGTTCTTCAATCATAACTGGCCTGAGGGGAAGTGCTACGAGCTATGGGCTCCTAACAAACTGCTGGCATGCCTCGCACTTAGAAACCCATTCTTGAGCATCCGCAAAGAGAGTAGGCAAATAATACCTTCCATAAAGAATTTTATGAGCTGTTATCATCACTGAAAAGTGTCTGCCGCATGCTTGGTCATGGTATGCTTTTAATAGTTTCTCTTGTTGTTCTTTATCCACACATTTAAGGAAGCACCCATCAAGACCCCTCTTATAGAGAACATGGTTCCAAATTAATAACTTTGCTGCCTTTAGCTTGAATGTTCTCTTTTGCTTATAGTCAATATGAGCAGGGAACTCACCATAGGTTAAGTAGTAAGTGATGTCCACATACCACTCATCGGTGGTGTTTATAAAGAGAACTTGTGGCAAGTCCTTGAAACATTGGGTGAAAGAGCATTATTTCTCGCCATGTTGGGATTTAAAAGTTTCATCTTCTACTATCAACTTGGATAGACCATTTCCTCAAACTAGATTAGAAGGTCATATCTCTAGATCATACTCTTGAATTTTTGCATCACAATTTCCTCTCTTAGATACAGGGTCTTGTTGAGTTAGAATGGACTGGATTTCTGTACTTGGAACCATTACTATAGTGCGAGAGTTGAGTATGTAGAATCTGAAATTCTTCACGACCTTAACCACCACATAGGCATGTTTATCCAGTTGTCTGTAATTCAGCTCATGGTTCTTCAAAGGGCAACTCATGAATGCGATAGGTGCTTCTACTCCATCATTCTTTTGAACCAAGATGGCAGAGAGCATGTGTTCAGAGGCATAACAATACATAATGAACTCTTTCTCAAAACTGGGACATACTAGGGTCTAGGCTTTGGCAATTGATCTCTTGATTACTTCAAATTCCACTTTATCATCATTATTCCATTTGAAACTTGTCCAGGGATTCATCATGGCAGTAATGTGTTTAGTTAACTCTACAAATTCAGGAACAAAGTGCCAGAGAAAGTTGAATTTGAAAAAGAAGGAATGGACTTCCTTTTTGCTTATGGGTAGGGAAAAGTCTTAAATGGCCTTCAATCTTCCTTCAATACTTTCCCCTTGCTTATATATAATGTTCCCTAACAATCTTCCTTCAGTGACACCAAAAATACACTTCTTGGGATTCAAGGATATACCATGTTTTTGACATCAGATGAGAACTTGTTCCAAGTGCTCGAAGTGATCTCTTCAACTTTTTGAGAATCCTATCAAGTCATTGAGATAGATGAAGATGCAATGTTTTATATCTTTGAATTCTAAATCTATTGCTCTCTGGAATGTTTCTCTGGCATTGATCAAACAAAAAGACATCCTGCTATATGAAAAAGTGCTCCATGGAGTAGTGAAGGTTGTGTTAGACCTATCCTCTTCTGCCACTTCCACTTGCTTGTATCCTAAGAAACCATCAAGCAGTGAAAGAATTTTTGATCCAGTGACTGCTTGCAAAATGTGGTCCATAATTGGAAGTGGATAATTTTCCTTAAGGGAAGCCTAGTTTAGGTTGTGGAAGTCAACGCAAATTGTTATCTCTCCATTTTTCTTCTACTCTAGGATAATGTTCACTACCCACGTAGAGTGGTGGATAGGGAATATGACTCTGACATTGAGTATCTTCAAGAATTATTCTTTGATGGTATCAACAATTTTTGGACTATATGGCCTTTTCTTCTACCTGAAAGGCTTAGCATTCAGCTTCAAAGGAATCAAATGATGCATTTCCTTCTATTGGAAGGACTTAAGATCCTTGTAATAATATGCCAAAACATCTGATTAAATTTTTAGTAGGGAAACAAACCTTCTCTTTTCCTAAGGTGAACAACACTTTCCAATATTTACCATTCTCAGTTACTCTGTGGTACCAATGTTATCCTTCTCAAACTTGGCGGTACATCTTGATGGCCCCTTTTCCTTATCCTTAATGAAGTGGTCATGTTTATCAAAAATATCTTCAAACGACACCCAACCTCTAGGGATCTTATTTCCTTTGAGCTTGAGTACCCCTTCTCCATTAATGAATTTGATTCCTTCTTTGTCTTCTTTAGACACCGACTCCATACGAGGGTTCTCTCTCCCTTTAAAGAAGAGGTTATTGAAATTATCTCTCTGTTCCAATAAGGTTAGGATCTGATTTTCATTATTGAAAACCTGCTAGTAATTCACATTATCTGGCACATTGGGCCTGCAAACCATATCTATGGTCACTTTTTCTTTGCCAAAGGAAGGATGTGGTGTCACTAAGGAAGCTAAAACTACAAGATAATCCATCCTCTCATTTTGTTCTCGAGGGATGGATTAGATAGAAAAAACATCAAATGATTCAATGCAATTCCATACCCTATTTCTATAATGTTTAAGCCTTGGATTTTTTACTTAGTATTGCTTCCTTACCTGCTTGACTATCACTTCAGCATTGACCAAACATATCAACTTCTTGATTCTCATTTCTTTAGCAACACCCATTCCTAGGATGAGAGCTGCGTACTTCATCATATTATTTGTATTATCAAATTGTAACTTATAGGAAAATGGGTATACTTCACCTGAAGGGGAAGTCAACACGAAACCTGCACTAGATCCAACACTATAATGGTTTCCATCAAAATCCATTGTCCACAATTTTTTCTCTTCATCCTCCATGAGAAGAGGCAAATCCTCATCTCTCTTTGAAATGAATAAGTAATTTCTTAGCCCACTATCTTGGAAAAAGATGTTTACTCTTGGATCTTCTTATTTTTGAACTATGTATTTCATCTTCCACACTAAAAATAACTTCTTCATTTCTCCCTTCATTGGGATGGTTGCAGAGGACCAATCCATCTTTATTTCACCACCCAAGTCTCTAGAAAATCTTCTACTCAAAAGCATCCTGGAAGATGCTGGAATTTATGCTACTAGAATGGTGAGCAACACTTTCTTCTCAGGAAAATCAACCAAGGTTACATGAGGATCCTTTATTCTACCCTCTAATAGAACTTCTTTAGACTCCATGGAATAGCAAGATCCATTAACATGGGTCAAGGTGAGTCCTATGGCATTTTCTACCTTAATGGGCATAACATTGTCAGAGGCTCCATAATCTATGATACAATTATTGAGTTGATAACTTTTGATAAGAAGGGACATGTATAAAGGCTCTACTTTGTTGGTCTTGGATGTGCTAAGTGCCAACATGTTCTATGAAGAGGGCGTGGAGGGCATAGGAAGAAAACCTTTAGTGTTGGAGTTTCCAACATTAGGATTTTGGGTACCACTTCAGATGGTGTTAACAAACCTCTTAAACTGAGCTGGGTGTGTTTGTAAATATTCCATTTCTATGATTTGAAATTTGGTTTTATTTGCATGATCAACATAATCAAATGGATATGTGGGGAGTGAAGACAATGTTGTAGGAAGGGTAAGAATTTTTCATAGTGAGAATGATGCTATTTTGGGAGCTTGGGTCACTTTGGTGGAAGTAGTAATAGTTTTGGAAGGGGAGGGAATGAATGGTTTTGAGTGAGCTTTAATGGGTTTAGCCGGACTAGCACTAGGTGAAAGACTGACTGAAGAGCTGGAAGAAGAAGAAAATATCCTTCCTCGTCTCACTAGGCATTTTCACATGTAGTATCCCTCACGATGCCACAAACATCGAGGCTACCCTCACCCCAATCAACATGCACTCATATTTTTCTAGGGTGGATTTTGATCTCAGGGAGAATCCGAAATCTTTCCACTTCCTAGACTAGTGGCATATACCTCAGATTGAAGACTTCTAGGCCAACTACATCAATAAGTACAAGGTTCATGAGCATGACTAAATGAGGATGAATTTATAGCAGATGGAGAGATTCAAGTTTGAGTGGTACGAGGATGGTGTTCTTAAATATGGTTCCAAAATGTTTGATCCCGAATACCCTATGGTCAAAGCTTTCCCTCTCCCTCAAATGCAATGGAGTGTACATGAATCCAGTGATATCAAGGAATGCACCGTGGCCATCGCTAAGAGGTCAAAAGATTGGTTCAAGAGGAAGAGATTTGATCTTCTTGCATTAGGTAACTTTCCATATATTCAAAGGCAAGCATCACATCGCTTGAATTCCAAGACTAGGGAACAAATCACGAGCTCAATTCACTCAGGACAGATATTGAGGAGAAAAATAGATGAACCTGACCCCCCTCATTACAGGATATTGCAAAATAAAGAAAGAATGAGTGAGATACTCGTGGTGGACCTCAAACAGGGGAAATTAAGCCAAATGAACCATCTACCTTTCAACAACATATTGATCTTCCATTCATTATTGCTGCACTAGCCTCACTTGTACAAGGCCCACCTCCTCAGGTAGAGAAAGAAGTTGTGATCATGCCCACTACTGAGCCAGATTCTGATGAGATCTTCCCCTAGATGCAAGAAATGATCACAATGGAAACTCGTATGGTATAACAAGAAACCATCCCCGACTTCTCAACCATTACTTCGATGGTCAAATCAAAGAAGGTAAAGTTAGCTCAGGAGGCTTCCAAATTTTACAATAGTGCTTTAGGGAATCAGTACGTTGAGATAGTCAAACTAAAGGTTGTTAAGCTCATTGAGGAGATGACCCCATCTAACTATGAAATGAGCACCATTCCACTTGGACCCATGACATTTGGGGGTGATCTACATTTGTTCCATGAGTCATCCACTTGCCTAGTCATGAGGATAAAAAAGTATGAGGAAAAGTTGGATCAAGCAGACGATCACATTCGCACTCTCACTTCCTACGTTCAAGTGTTTCTTGATCCTAGTACCAAAAATGTTGTCCTTGTGGAATAAATCACTCTGGTTAGCAACATTGATCATGA
Organism: Taxus chinensis; assembly: GCA_019776745.2. Lineage (NCBI taxonomy): Eukaryota > Viridiplantae > Streptophyta > Pinopsida > Cupressales > Taxaceae > Taxus > Taxus chinensis. Next base: position 288,930,804 of record CM034151.1, on the reverse strand, counting down.
GTCCATCAGGAAGAACCAAAAATTCACCATGTAAGGAAAATACAATGAAAAATGGGTGGATATGATCCTTGAGAAAGGAAAGATGCTGCTTCTAGAGGTGATAACCTTGTACAAATACATGGATGTCACAACAATGAAAGTGCTCACAACCAGAGAGTCAATCAAGGCCAAGAAGTATCACTGGGACCAAGTGTATTCCTTGGTCATGGACATGGGTAGAGTTTAGTCACCCCTTCTACTGATTAAAGGTGTGTTATCAACGACAAAAGAGGATTTGTCTCAAGTTTGGGTCCAAGTGTTTCTCACACGATATGAACAAATCAAACATGCCATCGATAAGATAGAAACATATGAGGAGGATGTCTAGAAGATGCAGAAAGAGGTGGATGCTTAGATCCAAAAACTTGGGGTACTAGTAGTGAACCCAGATACTTCAATAGAGGATATGTTGAAATCTTTCGAGGACCGAGTTAAGAGTGAGGCCAGAGATCCCTTTTCATTCACAGAAAATAGTTTAGAATCTCTAGTCGAGATGTGGGCGATCATCTCCACCACCGTAGAGAAGTATCAAACATGGTAATCAAAGTGTAAACAAATCAACTCCCTTGTGGGGAATCACATCAAGTCCTTCAATATCATCGTGATCCCTTAGGAGTGCAAGGTAATTCCAGCAACAAAAATATTCAACAAGGAGTTCAAGGGCATTGAAATTTCTCCAGCAACACTTCCTGGGAGTCCTTCAGTAGCAGGGTCATTTTCAGAATAGCACTCTCTTTCTCTTCTTATTTCTTTCTCCCTCTTACCTTTCTTCTCTCCCTCTTCTAATTCTTCATTATGTGTAATCATGATATTTCATATTATTCATTAAATTGACTTTAGAAAGTTAAGTTGTAAAAGCCCCTTTATTTTATAAAAAGGGAACTTAATTCCTAAGTCCTAGGAAGATGAAAATTCACGAGATGAATAAGGTAATGAAGAGTCATGTGGGGGGATAACTGAAAGGTCACTTCTAAGTCTATATAATGTAGTGGCACCATCATTCTTAAGGGTTTTCAATTTTGTGCACTCAAGAGAGAGATCTATTGAACAATATAAGAGAAATAACATTCTTCCACTTTACTCCACCATTTTCCCTTCATTTCCTGCATTGTACAACTTGATGAAAATGACAATAAAGAAAGGGCTTGTTTCTTTTCATAGCTTATGAATGTGTGCAAATTTATGTGTATGGTTTCCTTTGACCATTGGCATAATAATCTTGTTGTTTATTTCTTACAAATTGTGATGTGAACTTTGTAATTGGCTCTGACGAGAATATGATTTTTTACTCGCGGGGTTAATTCTCCTTGTCTAATTTCTTAAATCCCCTTCCCCTCATTCACCAAAAAATTCCTCCCTTACAATCCATTGTAAGAATTTTCCACGGGTGCAGTGGAGTGTGCTCATTGGATCCCTGACCTCCTGGCCAACAACAAATTTTTTTTCTGTTCATTCACAATAAAATGGAGCTGCACCACCCAAGTAGAGGGACCTAGATTCCTAGAGTGTTGGCTAGAAACCCACCAATTTGTCCCCTGAATTTCTCTCTCTCTCTCTCTCTCTCTCTCACACACACACACACATGGGTGACTACCTATAGCTTGGCATTTATGATCTCTCCCACCCCTCTATCTATATCTGGAGGGAGAGGGGGGCCTATATAGATATGTAGGCCCCGCTTATTAGAGCACAAATCTCAAACCAATTGAAAATTATTCTAATCCAAATCACATCATTTGGGTTAATTAAGGAATTTGATATAAGTGTCATAAGGGGATGTGATTGTATTATAAGGGTGAAATTTGGGTATGTGATCAAGGTTAATGAAACCCAATGAAACTAATATGAACATATTTTATTTTCTTGACACTGATTTGATTTCTAAATTAATTGATCCATGTATATTTTCTTAAGGGGAGGTAATGTCTTAAGGGATCATGTTGACTTCAATTAATGATATATCTTAAGGGAAGTTTATAAATACAATCATGAATATCTAGAAATAAGAAGTGGATTAAAGTTTTTTGGGAATAAAAATATAAAAATGGATTCTAAATTTACTTTTTAATTTCCTTAACATCTGTAACCTAAAGTTACGGTAAATAAAGTTAACATCCATAACAATGCAAGATATAAAAAACTTACTTATCAACTAAATTTAGTTTATTAGTGTTCAAATAATTTTCTCTACAAGCCATAAAGATGTAAAATTTTAATGAACTAGATCATAACAATTGGTTCAACTAATTGTTCAATAACATGTTAAAATTTTCCATGATATTATAATGTGTGGTATTCACTTGATACATATGTAACCTGGTAGAAATTATATGATGGGTATAAAGATATAACTTTCTGTTTGGTTCATAATCAATAAAATGAATCCCACTTTAGAGGCTTTTCACTTGTCTCAATTATGTTCCATGCACTATAACTAAGTTAGTACAAAATGTTTTGTCATCACTTATTATTTCACTTTTTAACTTGGTTATATCTTTTGTGGGAAAGAATTATTACTCTATATGTTCATGATTGCCTCCTTCCACAATGATTATGAAGACATATCCTGCGATAAAATAAATAACTTGTATTGTTATAATTAATGTATGGAGTATTTTAATTATTTAAATCAGGTATACAAATTATCAATTCAAAATTAATTCAATGATAAAAGACAATCCAATTATGAAAATAATTTGTTTTACAAGTCTATATATGTGGTCATAATAAGGTGAAATAAAGAGCACTTATTCAAAAATCTCATCCTCATATGAATCATCTAGAACTAGGGGAACTTGCTTTGCCTCACCTACATAACCAAGTTGTTGATTTTTTCATTATGTATACATTTTTTTGTCATGCATTCATAATAAAAATAAGAATAACCCCTTGTACATATTGTCTAATTATTATTATATATGGTAATTGAAAAGTACAAAGACCTAGAATTAGGTATCCTTTCACATCCATGTTTTGTATTTCGATAAACTCTTGTTTAATCATGTACAAACAATGAATTTTAACATTAAAAATGTTAGAAAATAAATGTGCGTGCATGTGTATGTATAATTAATTTCACTAGTGTATTTTATGCATACATGTAATATCCCAAAACACTCTTTGTAGAAGGGGGTTAATCTCAGGTGGGATTTTTGGAATTGTAAAATGTTTCCTACACCATTAAAAAACAATGTGGGAATAAATCAATCAGTATCCCTCATACTCAAATATTTGTTTCTTTAGAGAAAATTTGATGCAAGCACCAACACCATCATGTTCCCCATTCCCATGACCACTCTAAAAAAATCTCCACATATGAGGTATTTTGAGATAACATTAATATCGACTAAGTGAAACAATGGGAAAGAGGATTTGAACTATGTTTTACAACCATTTGATCAAAAAAAATGTAGAACCAGTTATACATATTGTTTATAAATATATTGGAAAAATAACTGAAAATAGTTTTGTACAAAGTGGGTATCATGTTTCTTATCACTATAGACACTAATTTTTGTTAACTTGTCCTTGTGAAATTTCAAGTTTGATTATGGTCCCTTGCTAAGACAAACTATCAAATTTAGAAACCAATTAGTTCATCTGTTTAGATCTTTAGTGATTATACTTTAATACATTATCAATTATGGGAATATTATCTGATAAAAGTAGTAAACCATACACGTGCTTCATGTTTAAACTTTCTATTTTGGTTTTCTCCTTCTCTTTCCAAAACCTTAAAACTAGGTTGAGATGTGGGGTCTGGTCTTGGCTGACTTGTACAGTCCTAGCTCCTCAGATTCAATGAATTTGTTTTTAATTTGAATATCTTCTTTGGGTCATTTCAACTTGTTAGGGTTAGCCTTATTAGATTATTTCACCTACAAAAGTTTATATAAGAAATTCAATGTCACTCTATAACTCACATGACACTCTTACAACCTCCTAATGCAGATATAATTCCAAAAGGACTCAACGGGTCCCTAAATCTACCTAAATCAATTACACATCAATGAGATCAATCCCTAATATAGGTATGAAGCACTCAACTAGGTCAAAGAGTATAGCTTCCTCCATTTCCAAGCATGTTAAGGTCATCAAGCCATGTATTAGCAAGAGAAAAGTCACTCCAAGATTATTTGAAGGCTTTCAAGGAACAAAGGGTCATTTCATGTAGTTAAGGCACACCAAATCACACCACTACCAAGTTAGGTACATTATACACTATAAATTTGGCCTTTTATCTTGGTGTTAAGATATATTATGACACTCCTAATTGGTTGGCTAAGTTTTAATACCTGTATAATAAACTAGGAGAACTACATGAGGTTTGATCTCACAATGAGTTCATGTAGTGTAGCACTTGGATTGGTTTAACAGTTGGGAGTCTAACCACCAAGGGTGGTATAGCCTCAAACATGCACATGCACATGTTTTCTCATTTTGGTTTGCTAAAGCTTTGATGAATGGTTCTACAAGTTTCTAGGGTTTTCCCTTTGTTGTAGGTGATTACAGGTCATCTCGAAGTTGTACTTGAGAAAGAGTGACATACATCGAACAACATTTTTAGATAAATAAAGCACATCAAAAGTTTCAAAATTAGACTATTAAAGGATCCAAAATCATATAATTCCATGTGATGACCATGCAAATCAAGCCTAGACTATACAATAGTTTTACGATCTTGCCTTTGTTTAGTTCTTAACTCCATAACTTGCACAAAAGAACTTCTAGTTTATGATAGGCCTGTTTCATCATCTTACATATCCATATCCTTCATATTCTACCATGTACAACTAAGTTTCTCTCTTCTCTGATGTATTTCAAAAATTACCTATTTTGTATCAGTTGTTACATGTATGAATGCATTATTTTTATTGTGAATGATTAATGTTGGAAGTTAATTAGATCAAAATATTCCACCTATTACAAACACTAACATCCTTCTTATTGTTGTGCATGTCCATAACATAATTTTTTAAATTAGGGTGTACACATTTATTGAACCTAACTATTGAATCAAATTTTATTTTCAAACCCTATCATTTTCTTCACTGATTTCATGATTTCACGGTCCCAAATATCATGGATCATTATCATCATTTATATATCTTATTGAAGGGTTCCTCCATTAATTTAGTGGAAACTAATATCCATCTAATAAGGTCCATGCTTCTCCTCTATGGGAGGACCAAGAAACATTTTTTGATCTTACACATGTTGATACTAAGGTCTCTCATCCTTATGATCACACACTACCTTCTATCTATATGCATAATGATTCCCATTCTTCTAGTACATAGGCTCTCAAATATCTTGCTTATACTTTACAAGCTCAAACTCTACAATTACAAAAAGGTGCATATATGTATTATTATGATATCCCACATGTTTCATAGCCTACAAAGGTAAGATTACAACCATATCGATGAAAATTCACTCATTTACCTTGTTCACCACAGACAATACTTAAATATTTACTTGAATCTGACCTTGTACCTCTACCTCCATCACTTACGGTTGATGCAAACATGCCTCATGGTCAATATTTTGATTTTAATTCCCATTGCGACTATCATTGATGTCATGGATATCCTACTAATCAATGTCTTAAGCTACATTATGTTATACAAGATCTCTTAGATGTTGGTTATATTGAATGGACCATACCCCCAAAATATCTCACCATGCTATCAACAATTCTAGGTTGCATAACCAATTACTTGATCATAACGTCATTAAAATTTCTTTAGAATGGTCTCATAGTTATCATGTGGTGTCTCCCCCACATTCTTAAGAAAAATAGGTGGATGTTCTTTTACCACATCAACTGGTTATTATTTTTGATGACATTGGCATGACTCGTGATTTTGTTTTTGATATGTTCTACATTTTTGGTGTTGTTATCTAACATCTTATTCATAGTGTTGTGATTCAAGAATCTATTACACATAGTTTATGCACTCTCATGTTGTTTCCTTATCTTGGATATAGTAAAAATAAATTAACCTTTAATGATACCAAAAACTTAGAACATATTGCCTTCTTTCTCATGGTTGGTCTTGATACTTTCGCCACTCCATTTTTTGTTACTAATTCCATCCTTTCATGTGATATGTGCCTTGGTTTTCCTTAAATACATTCTTTCTCGGTTGTCCCTTCCATTTTACATCAATGTGTAAATTTCATTCATAATAAAAAAGTGGTTACTATTAGGGTTTTCCTATTTGAAAAATCATTACTTCCACATAATCGCCAAACTATTAAAGTCACTAATTATAGTCTTCAAGCATTTACATATAACACTGTTGACTTACACACTTACTTGGATGGATGAATCATTCCAAATCCATATCGCCTTAGTAATTATATTCAATCTAGTAGTTTTCTCTCTTTGGGTCGTACCAATCAATGTTTCTGTTTCACCTGATTCTTAGAAGTTTCTTAGAAAATGACAAAAAATAGGGTAATGGGCATAGGAGGAATACCTGTTGAGATGCTGGTTGATAGAATATTGCACATGTATGACATCTGAATCCATAGCTGATCATGAGAGCTTCCTTTTTTCTTGGAGGAACTACCTAAAATGGAACACAAGACCACCAAATAAAAGTTAAACAATATGTGCAGTGGACTGCCTAGCATGTGCTAGATTCGGGAAGTGTGATACTTCCTAGATGGCTGTCAATCCACTGTTTAAAACAACTTAATGCTGGTAATAAAATAAATCCTACTATAGTTAAAATGATTTAGGTATCTCATTCATCTACAATATGTGAATTCACTCACAATGGGCTAGGCTATGATTGAATCTAAAGGTTAGGGTCACTGTCAGGATACTGTTATTGATTAGGGTCAGATTTTGGTCAGTTTAGGGTATTTGGTGGTGGTTTTAGGCTATGATCTAGGTTTCTGATAAAAGACATAGAGACCGATGTCAGTTTAGGTTAACCGGTGATAGTTATGGGTGACTGACATTGGTATGGTCGGGATATAGGGAACTCAATAAAACTTGGTGGGGTGATAGATCTGGGATTAAATAAAGGTGGAAGGGCAGTGATGAGATTCGTATGGATCCTGAATATGCACAGGAATGATAGAGGTCTAGGTATGGGTAGTGTAAGGGTGTGGACCAAAGGATGGTCAAGTTTTCATGGAGGTAAAAGGATGGAGAATGAAAATGAGAGTAGAAACCAATAAAAAATGTAAAAGGATTTGCTTAAAATGACAAGGAACTAATGTAGATTAACAAATGTACTGTTTGTACGAGCTTGATGCCTAGTTGGTAATGGTGGGCGATCAAATGAACTTGGTGTAGTGTTGTTGCTTCCTCAAATGATCCCATAAAGGAACGAAGAGTTGAGTTGGTGATCCAAATGGTGGGTGATTGGTAGTTGAGAGGTGGGTCCATGAGATCAGATTGTGTGATTTGATTAGTTAGAGGTGCGATTAGCGATTGGTGATGGCAAAGGTCGGAGAGGGATCATATGGGCCACTAGTGCTGTGGTTAGATGTGCCACCACAGTGACGACAACATGATGAGGTAAGGCTCAAACCCATGTTGTGTTTTAGTAGATAGATTAGGTGAACAAGTCGAGGTTTGAAAAATTAGGTTTTTTGTTTTCGGTGGGGGGGAAAAATAAAATTTGAAATGTGGGTGGGTAAATTGGGTAGAATAGGAATGAGTAGAGAGGTGGGTGGGTGAAGGAGGGGTGGAGGGAGCTGAGGGGAGGTTTAGGTGAGGATGGGTGGTTAGAAGAGAGGCAAAGGGGGATTTTTTAGAGAATGAAGGGTTTGGGCATTGCGTATTCACTGCGACAGTGATCAGCGTTGGTTAGGATTAGCCAGTATCAGTTGGGTCAAACTGGAATTGGTCATGAAACATGTGATCGATGCCGGTTTATGGGTGACTGGGGTTAGTTAGAGCTAATTGGCACCAGTTAGGTTTCAGAGAACAAGGGGATGAAAGGGCCATAGGTCGAGTGGGTGAGATAGGGAAGGGTAGAATATGGTGTGTTGTTGAAAAACCTAGTGTAGGCGGGGGGAAAATGGGTTTGGGGAAAGGACAGTGGGTGAGTATGGGTATGATGAATGTGGTTTAATTTATTATTTATATTAGATACAGGGGAGAAATCAGATGTGGATGAGAGACATGGTGCCACCTCTGCTCTTAAGAGTGTGAGGCGCGATGACTGCTGAGGAGTGGCAACACATGGAGGAGGTGGTCCTGAGTGGGGTCTGACGCTATTGGCATGCAGTCTGATAGCCGAGTATAATGGTAAATCTAAATGATAAATGGGATTCAGTGACCAAAACATTCCACCTACTAATAGGTGAGATGACAGTCACCCTGTAGGACGTGTTTAGGATCCCGCAACTATCGATACTGGGGACACAGGTGTATTTGATCTCCTCTGAGGCCTCAGAGGAGTTAATGCTAATAGTATTTAGAGAGGGACTAGCAGAAATGAAATTCCATAGTGCCATTTGAGTTACAGAGGGATGTATCAGGCCCATTTAGAGGAGACGAGGCTCGTTGTTTCATTGATGGAGGTTGCGTGCTGTTTTACACTATCGGATGAAGAGGGAGGGAGATTTACCCACTCGTTATGGGGGTATTACATGACATGGTGATAGATCATTCCTACTTTGGCTGGGTGCCAACATTCCTGGTGTAACTATATAGATAGCTATGGGTATCTGGGCATCTGCGCAGGTTCAACCTGTGTTGCACATTTTTACTACATTGCTGGGCCTATGAGCACATAGTTTGTGTGTGGCTAGTAGGTATGCCCCGAGTAGATGCATTTCCATTGAGATTGGTGCGGGTGGGGTATAGGCAGTGGGTACCTTGATTGGAGAGCGGTGATCAGATAGGGCTATACATGATGTAGCCCATTACAGGCGTTTATTGGAGGGGTTGTTCGGAGTGGACATCATATGGAGACCATATGTGGGTTATCCCTCATTCAGGTGGATGCATGATGAGTTAGATGGTCTGTAGTTGTTGAGATGGATAATGGGGCACCATGCTGGGGAGCACAAGATGATCCAAGTGGATAGGGTTAGCCGACAGTTTGGACTACCACAGGACATACCTCTACCCTTCCCACAATATAAGAGAGATGACGTGGAGAGGCCATTACCTCTACCATAGGTGACAACACCCACAGGGCAGGAGGAATAGGTGGTAGACTGGTGGATTGATGATGCCAGGGTTACAGATAGATACAGAAAGTGGTGGGTGGCTCATTTATGAGCAGTACCACCCAGGTTGGGGCAACTAGATTTAGCCACCATCACGGTGCAGAGGGACGCCCTACAGGGGAAGGTGGCGACCCTGATTACCTAGTTAAGTATGGTGTAGGGATAACTAGCTAGTTTAGAGGGGGAGGTGGTTGAGTTACATGCACAGGTGGCTAGTCTTCAGGCCCAGATGTCCTAGGGTGGGGATAGAGGTGGAGATGGGGATGATGGTTGGGTGGCTACCTTACAGGCACAAGTGACAGGGTTGCAGGGCTAGTTGGCCATAACATAGGCATAGATTAGGGCTTTATAGGCCCAGATACAGGCATAGGGGTAGGGGCTGATAGCACCACCACAAGCACCAGGACAAGGTCCCAGTTTATAGGAAGGGGTGGGATAGGGTCCCACAGGACAGGTATAAGGTCAGAGGTTGATGGGGCCATCGTAAACAATGCCCATATCCAGGTTGTGAGAGGTGAGATAGGAGGCTAGGTACTATCAAGACCAGGTGTCAGTGGCATGGATAGATTGTTTATCATATACCGAGTATAGGGCACAACATGCCTCTAGTGAGAGGACCAGATCACGCACCATAACATGGAGATCACAAGGGGCCATCGAGCCCCAAGAAATGGTTAGGGTGAGGCCAGCAATTCCTGGAGGCCAGTTCCAGTTGATGTACTAACAGGGACCTAACCACCACCTATGATGGGTGGGGAGATGTTAGGAGGTCGTTAGACAAGGGCCGAGGAGGCAGAGGGGATATGTGATATAGATATGGAGGATTTTTGCTGAGAGGATGTCTGATATATGGCTCCCATTTTTGACATAGTTTTGATTTTTAAGATATACCGGGTTGTGTGCCGATGAGAGTGAGGATGTACGAGAGTTTTGTATTATTGAGCATATACCGGCTTGCATGCCGATGATATTTTATATTGAGTATCAGCCTGTGTGCCGATGATTTTAAGAGATGTACATGATTGGATTATCCGTATATATTGTACTGAGACACACACATTTGTTTATATGATGAGATAGATGAGATTTCGATGATTTTTTGGTGTTTTATGAGAATTTTAATTTTTGTCGTGATATGGATGAAAACTTAGGTGAGTGAGGCATGATGGAGTTAGTTTGGTTTAGGCATGGATCGAGTCAAGTTGGTTTAGGCATGGATGGAGTCAGGTTGGTTTAGGCATGGATGGAGTCAGGTCATAGGCATGGATCGAGTCAGGTTGGTTTAGACATGGTTGAGTCAGGTTGGCTTAGGCATGGATCAAGTCAAGTCTTAGGCATGGATCGAGTTAGGTTGGTTTAGACATGGATGAGTCAGGTCATAGGCATGGATCGAGTCAGGTTGGTGTACGCATGGTTGAGTTGAAATTGGTTGAAGTTGTGATTCATTAATTTGTGTAATGAATGATGGGATGGGTCATGTTTAAGATGCTTTATAATACATGCATGATGATGGTAGATAAATGGTAGTCATAATAAATGTATGTTGTGATGATGATAAAAATGTTAAGCAACTTGTTGTTTGGTTGGTTTAATTTCCAATTTTTGACATAAAAATGAAACTAAGTGGAATAGAATGTAATTTAGGAAGATGAAAGATGAATTGGTTAGGGTAGAGAGTGGCCGAGCTAACCTCTAAGGGCCCCATGCCTTCAGAGTGCTACCTACATAGTCCCGGTGACAAGGGACCTCAGGCTGATGAAGTTATCCCATAAGCTAGGGAAGAATATGAGGGAGTATGAAAATGAGTTGGTAGGTTTTAGGAAAAATTTTGGTTAGGTTTGTTAGGTGTGGGTGAGTTGTGGGCAACTTGGTATAGGTGATTTTTATTGTGGTGGAAGAAGAAGATTACCCCAAAAGTAAGCGTTGAGTACCAAGTCCTGTATAAGGTAATCAATACGTAATAAAGAAGGTTAAAAGATAAGAGGAGGCAAGAAAGCCTCTAGAAAGAAAGCTGCCTGATTGGTTAGATCATACCAAGTAGGTCATACCATGTAGGAGATGTTAAACGTGAGACACTAAATACATTACATGATTAATTGTTCTAAGGGTGAAAAGTAGTCACATGATCACCAAATGTCATGGTTTCCAAGAGGTCCCTTGAGGTAGTAGGAAATGGGAGTGTGAATGGTGAGAGGGGTGAAAGGTGGTTAATTTTGATATGGTATGAGGTAGCATGCTCTTTGGGAAAGAGATCCAAGGTCACAACGGGTAATTCCATGACTAAAAAGGATTTCTATGTTAACTGATATTTGAGATAGACTGATCGATGCGGGAATTCTATATGGGATGAGGAAATTAACTCCTTGAGGTCTTCATGAAGCTGATCAAAGGAGGTCTTCATGAAGCTGATCAATGTGGGAAGCTTCAGATTCTCTCACTTTTTTTTTGAAAGAGCTTTACATAGTTGTCCTTCGAGGGAGCAGTCTATTTATAGCAGGGATTACCGAGAGGAAGATATCCTTTTGAAGGAGTTATCTTTTTATTAGAAGTTTGACTCAAGGAGTTGGATCCCATGTGAGGGATTTTGAAGTCATGGACAAGATCAAGGTGAAGAACATGCTTCTTGTTTAGAAAGTAGGGGGAAACAACCATGGGATCTCATCTAAAGGTAGATGAAAAGTATCCATGAGAATCATGCTATGTGCAACGTCATGGTACACATATTCAAGAGAAGATAACAAGTGATAGGTATGCACATGATTCTTGTTTAATCATTGGTGAGATATAAGAAGTGGATAATGCTCAAGGGATGAGCATGGAAATAGGTAAAAAGTGATGTACGACTAAAAGTCAACAGTAGAATGGTCAAAGATGCAAGGCATTAATGGGCTCAGGTTCGGGTTTGAAATCGAGTGAGGATAAATGATAAGCACATGATCTGTAAGTATGGGTCATGATGTATGGTTTAAGCCAATTAGGAGAAAATTTTCCCTGTTTACTTTTTTTTTGCTTTGATTATATGTTGGTTTTATTTTAGAACAAGGTCACCAACTTGGAAGGTTTGTTCATGGACATGCTTGTTGTAGGCATGTTTGATACGTTTTTGGTAAACTTGAAGGTGGTCAAGAGCGTTAAGATGATGTTCATCTAATAACTCAAGTTGTGATAAATGGTCCTAATGAAATTTTTCATCATTGAGCATGTCATGGAGAGAAATGCAGAGTGAGGGAATCTGGACTTCAAGAGGCAGAACAAAATCTGTACCGTAGACTAGAGAAAATGGTGTGGAAACAGTGGAAGTATGGATACTAGTGTGGTATGCCCACAGGGCAAAAGAAATGTGCATATGCTAGTCCTTCGTAGTATTGTTAACTACTTTCATGAGAATTTTATTCAAGGTTTTGTTAGTAGATTTGGCTTGGTCATTGGTTTGTGGGTAATAAGGTGATGAGAAACTTAGCTGAATGCCAAAGGCATAGCAAAGTTTTCGCAATGTTTTATTTTTGAATTGTTTTCCATTATCAATGATGAGGCGATGAGGAACACCAAATCGGAAAATGATGTGATGATTGATTAACTCACATATTTTCTCATCTTTCATGGAGATAAGTGGTATGGATTCAACCCATTTTGTGTAGTATTCAGTAGTGATGATGATCCATTGATGGCGTTGGGAAGAATGGGGGTTGATCTATTCAACAATATCCAAAGCCCATTGAGAGAAGGGCCAAAGGTCACGGGCGACCTGTAAGGCATGACTGGGTGCATGATGAAGGTTGGCATGTTGTTGGCATTTTACACAACGTTTGAAATAGTCACAACAATCATGGTTAAGGGTTGGCCAGTAATAGCCTAGGTGAAGAATACGTTTAGCAGCAACAAGGCCACTGAAGTGACATCCACATATGCCATCTTGCACTTCCTTAATTGCATAAGGAATTTTAGAACTTGTGAGGCATTGTAAGAGAATACCATCAAATCCATGCTTATAGAGGAGGCCTCCCATGATGACATAACGAGATACCTTTTTAAGGAAGGCACGTTGTCCATTACGGGTGAGATCAGGGGGTAAGATGGAGAGATAAAGATAGTCGGAGTATTGTTTATACCAAAGGTCACTCGGATCCGGGGTGACAATTTCGATGGAGTAAACGTCATGAGGTAAATAAGAGGGTGATTGGAGTTGTTGTATGGTGACAAAGATTTTAGAATCGATAGGTGAAGTGGGTATTCGAGAATCCAAGCAGGCCATGGTATCTTCAAATTTTTTGGTTGAACAAGGGACAGTTTGAAGGGCGTAACAGTTGAAGGTGGTCAAAAGTATGTCTACATGATGTTTATACTTTTGAAGTATCTCATTACAACATTGGTATATACCATTGACTTGGTTTATAACCAATTGAGAATCACCAAAGATGTTGATTGATTTGACATCTAGGGCGTAGGCAGCTTGGAGACCTAATACAAGCACTTCGTATTCGACAATATTGTTTGTATAATCAAAATTGAGTTTGAAAGAAAAAGGCATGGGTTCACGATCAAGTGGAATGAGGATAACACAAGCCCCACCCCCACACTGACACTTGGAACCATCGAAGAAGAGTGTCATTTAGTAAGTGGATTCGTCTAAGGAGAGGGTAGCAATTGAGTCGTTTGGGAAGTCAAAATTAGAGGGTTGATCCCCAGAAATAGGTGCGTCGGCTAATTGGTCAGCGATAGCTTGGCCCTTGATGGAATTTTGATGAATGAATTCGAGGTCGAGGTCAGCTAAAAGCATAAGTCATCGTGTGACACACTGATTTTGATAAGGTTTGGCATACATGAAGTGTAAGGGGTTGGTGTTGGTCATAACATAGGTTTTGTGGTTGAGTAGGTAATGGCAGAGTTTTGTGGCAATGAAAAGTAAGGGTAAGAAATTTTTTCAGGATGGGTGTATTGGGTTTCATAGTCTAAAAGAGTACGACTTATGTAATAAACCACTTGCTCCATGTGTTGTTCATCACGATGAGAGAGCATGGCCCCCAATGAGTGATCAGTAGCTGAGATGTATAGGTAGAAGGGTTGACCATATTTAGGTGGGATAAGTACGAGTGGTTAGAGGAGGTATTGTTTTAAGGCCTCAAAATCTTTTTGGCAATCATCATCCCATTTAAAAAGGACATCTTTCTTAAGAAAATGATGAAATGGTTGAAACCGATAAGATAATTAGGAAATGAAACAACAAATAGACTATAACTTACCTTGTAGGCTACGGAGTTGTCTAAGGTTAGTGGGCAGAGGCATTTCCAGAATGGCCTTGACTTTAGTAGGGTCAACTTCTATACCACATAGGGAAAGAATAAATCCCAAGAGCTTTCCTGAGAGGACCACGAAGATGCACTTCTTAGGATGAAGGTGAACGTAATATTTAATGAGGTGGTCAAAAATAGTTTTGAGGACGACGAGGTGCTCGAAGTGGCATTTATATTTGGCTAGGATATCGTCCATGTAATCTTCCAATATATGATGCATGATGTCATGGAATATGTAAGTCATATCCCATTGATATGTGGCAATAGCATTTTTAAGGCCAAATGGCATGACTTGGTAGCAGAAGGTCCCCCAAGGGGTAATGAATGTGGTTTTGTGTTGATCCTCTGGGGCAAGCAAGATTTGGTTATAACCTGAGAAGCCATCCATGAGTGATATCATCTCGTGACCAGCGGTAAGGTCAACCAGCTGGTCAATACCAGGTAGGGGAAAGTCATCTTTTGGGAAAGCTAGATTGAGGTCACAGAAATCCATGCAAATGCGGAGTCCCCCTGTCACCTTGGTGATAGGGAAAATGTTAGAAATCCAAAGGGGATAATCAATGGGTAATATGAAGGAAACAGAAAGAAGGTGCTAAAGTTATTCTTTGACGAGAAGGGCAATGCGAGGGTGCATTTTCCTCAGTTTTTATTTGATGGGTTTGGCATCGGGAATAGTTACGATATTATGGACCACTATGGTGGGGTCAATATCGGGCATGTCCGCATAAGACCAAGTGAATGCATGGTTATGATCTTTGAGAAAAGAAGTGATGGATTCCTATTCAACAACATCTAAATATTGATCGATCTTTAGGATGTGTGGGTTATCCTGAGTATGAATGTTGATCTTGATAGTTGATTCATTTAACATGGTTTGCATCTCAGAGGGTAATGAATGATGAATATATGAGTCTTTTGCACCAAGGTAGGTGAGTATAGATTCATCATCCTAATATTGAATGACGTTAATTGAAGGTGTATCGTGATCGATCATTTCAGGATATAAGAAGGGATGAGAGGAAGGAGCCTCGCCCGCGCGTTGATAAGTTAGAGGCCCTAAGGAAATGGTGTTTATGAAAAAAATTTAGGAGGGATGGATTTTGGATCCATCAACTCCGTCGGTGAAGGTGGTGATGAAGGTGGAGCAGGTGAAGAAGGTGGAGAAGGGCTAATTTACTTGATGAGTTCAATACGGGCCTGCTTGGTAGGTGGTTCAGGAAAGCTGATACCACTACAATCAGTTATGTTTGTGGTGTAGTATATGGAATAGACAGTATGGTGACTTTCTCATAAAATCCAATTACAAAACCTTTCCACGCACATCTAGTAGGAAGGTGAGGGCGAAATGATGATTGGTAAGTGACTGGAATTCAGCGGAAAATGGGCAAGTTTTTGATTACGGTGGTTCAGGGTGTGTAACTGGTAGTATCAATGTCCCCCATAGGTGAGACTAGTACAAAGGTGAGGGGGACCATAAAGGAAGACATTATCCTATATGGTGATCATAACAAGGATGTTGATGAAGGACTTCCATAATCTTGTGGAGTGAGGAATGTGTTGACACTATACAGGATCATCCATGTACTCCCCCAAGAGTGAGGCATTGATAAAACACCTTCCATGTAACATGCCCATTCATAGCCTGCTGATTGGTGGAATCAAGGAGTTTTTAATTTTTTTTTGACATAGATCAATGTTCTCGGAGGTTACGCATAAGGTAGAACTAATGGGGTTGATGAACGTTGATGGGTTAGTCGTTGAGGTCATGGCAGACAAAGGAAATACGGCATGTGTGGTAATGAGGTCAGTGACTGCCACTCCATGAGTGATAGGTGTCGTGACCAGTTGGTAAGGTCAACTGAAGGTTCAGATACCGGGTAAGGGGTATAAGTTCATATTTTGGTTAGGCTATGTTGGGTTCTGAAAAGGTGAAGGATCCATGCAAATCCAAAGTCCCCCTATCACCTTAGTGACAAGGAATAATGTTACCAATATCCATCGAGGATAATCCTTAGACTAGGTGACATGAAGGACAACGCAATCAGGTAGCTGAAGTTCTACTTTGGCCATAAAGGCATTGTAGAGGATGTATGTTTCGTGAGCTACTTGTTCCTTGATGGAATACTGGTCAATCGGGAACGGTTACGATCCTGTGGAACCCACTCTATTGTGGGGTCAATATAGGGCATGTCTTACATAAGACTTCCATCAGCAAAATTACCCATGGTTATGATCTTTTGAGAAAAGAAGTGATGGCTTCCTGTTTAGTATCATCTAAATATTGACTGATCTTTAGGATGTGCTGGTCATCCTGAGTATGAATGTTGATCTTCATAGTTGATTCATTCAACATGGTTTAACCAATCTTAGAGGGTAACGACTTGATGAATATATGAAAGTGTGTTACACCAAGGTCAGGTGCAGTATAGATTCATCATCCTGACATTGAAAGATGTTAATTGAAGGTGCATCATCATTGATCATTTATAGGATATAACCTTGAAGGGAAGAGAGGAAGGATCCTCACCCTCACATTGATAAGTTACATAGGCCCCAAGGAAATGGTGTTTATGAAGTTATATTTGGGTTGAGGACGGATAGATGACAGGATCCATCAACTCCGTCAGTCCCAAGGGGGCGATGAAGGCGGAGCGGGTGAAGAAGGTGGAGAAGGGTTCAATAATTCTCGATGAACTTCAATGTGGGTATGCTTGATAGGTGGTTCAGGAAAGCCGATACCACTACGGTCATTATGTTTACGGGTAAACATGGAAACAACCATATGGCCGCCTTGCTCAATAAAATCCAAAACCAAAACCCTTCCATGCACATTGGTGCAGGAAGGTGTGGGTGAAATGGTGATTGGTGAGAGACTAGAAGTCAACGGAAAATGGGTGGGTTTGTGATGGTGGTTTGGGTGTGTAAGTGGTAGTATCAAGTCCCCCATAGGTGAGACTGGTATGAAGATGAGGAGGACCATAAAGGAGGCATTCTCCTATGCGGTGATCATAGCATAGGATGTTGGTGAAGACTTCCATACTCTTGTGGAGTAAGGAATGTGTTGACACTATATAGGTGATATTCCCCCAATCAGTGAGGCATTGAAAAATTACCTTCCAAGGGATTAACAATGGTCACACTCACGTGGGTAGCTAGAATAGATGATGTGTCAGGGGCCGATGCGGAGGTGAAGTTAATGGATTTGGGAGGTTGATGGGTTGGACATGGAGGTTATGGTGGTGGTAGGAGTGGAAGGAGGTATGTGCGGTTGATGGTTATGCAACTGTACTGGTAAGTGGAGGTGTATGGTGAAGCGGTAGTGGTTGTGGAGATAGATGCACCTTAATGGGTATAAGTACATACATTAGGTTGGTAAAGCATGTTGCATGTTTTACAAGGTGATGGATCAACTGGAATCAGTATAAGTGTGTCCTTCATTCAAACTTTACACAGAGATGAAAAGTGGAGGGAACATAACCCATGACATGCATCTAGGGTCTGATTCCAAGCAACAGGTTATATTGCACTAATTCCCCATCCAAGTACAGTAAAATAATTATGGAATAGTGTGGGGGCCCATGCGAACCCTGTGGAGGATGACGGTGCCTAATGTAGAGGTGATAGAATCATTGAATGAACGTAACATGACCGGATGTTTATGCTATAAGAGTTTTAAAATTTTGCACAAGTGGCAAGATTGGACTAGGGATGACATGTCATGTTCAACATGACATAATGAGTGGAGGTGAGATGCAGATCTCGAAGAGGATCACCTGAGCATCAACCAAATGTGCATGCAGTTGAGATTCAGTGGAGAGTTCAGGGCCGAGATAAAGAACCTAGTGTAAGATAAAACTCATCTCAAAAATATCTCATGGAGACTCTCAGTTGTAAGAGCATGTAATGAATATAGGTTGAAAATTGATGTGAAAGTAACCCTTATAAGGATGTTGTAGATCGATGACAAGTCGAAGGCCAGAGTCAGGGGGAGTTACATTTTGAGCCTATCAATAGAAGTGTAACTCCCAATGATTGGAAAGGTACGAGCACACTGAGGACAGCTAATGCATTGATGCATAAGGGAATCTCATAATGACTCCCTAAATGACTTCATGGACCTATGATCTCACCTAAGTGAGATGACTCACCTAATGATGTGGAAAATTCTTTTAGGACACATACTGCAACACCTAGGGTGATTCAAACGTAAGCCAAGGCATCAGGATGAGGTGGCCAAGTCAGAAATAAGAAATGGAGATCGTTGCCGTACAATAGAGATACGTGAAATGGATCCCTAATAATGGTACCCATCGCAGCATGATGGATAATTCAAGGTCAACTCGTTTCATGTGGATGCATTAAAGATGGTTTCTAGGATACAATTCCAATGGGCTCATTGATTAATGCAAAACTGGGAGGCCTACAAGAGATAATTTTTCAATGGTACAGCTCGCAGAGACAGCAAGAATGCCGGGCCAGGGTCTTAGTGAGATACAGTATATATATTTTCATTGGCGTTGTCCAGACTCTAGACGAGCTGAGAATTTGGTGCCCATGTACAAAGAGGACATCTCTCGAAAAGTATGGAGAAGCATTTTTTAGCACTTCCAGCAAGCAGGAGACCCAACTATGAATAAAGAAGATTCAGCATCGAATGCATCCTCAACTTCTGGATCTTTCTTAAAGATAGTCTCTCATAAAGAATCTAAGATGACAGTAAGGGTCCTCTACCTCTGAGACTTGAAGAAATTTATTTTACGATGCAACTCTATCGAAACGATCTCATACTGGAACTGTTTGCCTACAGATGTAGTTCATGGACAGCAAATGACGTGCTTGGAAGTTATATGAGCATCTTCAACAGTCACTCAGAAAGTCGAGCATGTCATGGGAGTAAGCACGAATAACTTAAGCTGGTGCAACATTTGAAGCTCACTGAGAGATCAGGCTTTAGCTCAGACGTTCAGTTAAGTATTGATCCAAGGAACCCAAAGGTAATGATGGTCTGTTGAACTATCTTGAGTGAAATCACTTACGGCATAACGCTTACAGAAAGGATTGTCCAGATATGATAAGTGACAGGAGAACAATAGGATATCCTCCAAATCAGATGAAAGGGATCCTTTTATAGCCATCTAGGAGTGGATCAATTAATCGGTCTCTATCCTGAATATTCATGAGAAGCTGACATGATTCCCGGAAGGGGTCATGAAAATCCCACACAATGGGAAATGATTTCACTATCTTGCCAAGGTTGCGTGGCAAAGCTAGAGCCGGGGCCCGTGGATTGGTGTGGACCAAGTTATGGGGAGATTTGGAGCTATTATGCCAAGGTGTGGAGATATCTGTGGCAAACCATGACCGAAATAAGGAGCAGCACCGCCAAGTGGAAATTTTAAGGATGGAGATACCATGTTGTTCACTTCCGTGTGAGGGGAGAAATCCGGTTGAAACTGCCAAACATAAGGTGATGTGAGATAGGTAATCTGGTCATCTAACTGCCAAGCGTGGACATTGGTTTGGCAAAACCCCGATCAGCTGGGAGTGGTCCACACTGGGCGAGTGGAATAGGAGGTCAAGTTAGAGAACGTGGGAATGACGGTAGTTACAAGTGTTTAATCAGTTGGATGAGATTGTCTCGCCTAGGCCAAAGTTGAGTATGGGCGAGGAGGCTCTACACATTGTGCGGGTCCACGCATAACATTCCGGTCGGAACAGAAACTCCCACAATAGCAGGCGAGTTGCAATACAGGAGAATAGCCTTCTTTTGAGCACTCTGCAACAGACATGGTTTTTCCTCATGAGGTGCATACAGACAGAAGCTCCCGTTCAGTTCACCTTTGCCAGCATACTTCCAGCGATTCGGTGTCGCAGTGACAACTCCCACACACACAGGAAATAAATGCACTGCTGTATACTGATGGATTGGAGTCACGCCATTCAAGGCTTCATGAAAGTTTGAAGGGTCCCTGGGTACCAGGAGATGAAGGTTTAGATTACGGTGCAGAATGAAACGATTCGTATTGCTCAGCATTTCTTTTCCTAGAAACGAATTACGAATGCAAGTTCAGCTCTGAAAATACCTGGTCGGACCCGTTTTGAGGATGTCATCACGATCTCAGTGGGTACATCGTAAATGGTCTCTTTGAGAAACTCTGTGGGCAGTAGGCAATATTTATACCCTTCCATTATGATACGTCCAACCAGACAATAACAAGTATTCTTTTACCAGATTCAGAGAAGCTCGTTTTTAAGGAATGGACGATTATACTGCAGTTTCAAGCTAGATTTTATCTAGCTTTATTTCTATTAGCTTTGATCCACGACTAAGGAAGAATTCATATGGTTGTTACCTATACATTTTTCTAAGGTCCTCTTGGCTTGCCCCAGTTGTTCAATGTAACCCCCCCAGAAGAGCTCACTTTTAAAAGTGTTGCAAATTGTAACATAAATTGGATCTTTTTAGTTTCTGTGAAAAATGAGTGTATTGTATAGCTCACGGCTACTTATGCCATAATCCCGAATAGCAAGCATAATTGTAGATTGGAGCTGAGATTCCCGTAGTGCACTGGAAAAATACCAAGGGGCTCTTTTGGCCAAAAAATCAGTCTTAGGGTGTCTATCAGACATGTTATGGGCATGAGACTGTTGTCATCATCATGGCAGCATTAGGTCTTTATGGTAATGGCATTTTCTCATCATTTGGAAGGTATAAATTGTGCTTATTATGGCCAAGCTAAACATTCTTACTCCAAGTGTTATATGATAAGGAAGAACCGTGAGCATTGTGGTAAAACCATTCTTACAGCCGTAAAAATCAATTGCATGCCAAATTAATGTTTTAATCCGTAAAAACATTAGCAAATTGATTTTTTTAACCTCGAAATTCTAAAAGGAAGTGGGCTCAATGTGAGCTTGCTATGAGTTTATAACCAAGTGAGGACCACATTGTTGTTCAGGGACGTAAGGAAATCCGAGAGAAGGAAAATATGAGCTCGGTACCAGAGAAGTGAGCTAGGTGACGGAGTTGAGATGCAAAACAAAGCCAGGGAATCAGTTGGAGAGATGTTGGATGTTTCATGAAGTTTGAACGATGGAATGCATAAATGGTCAGTTAACAGAGCAAAATGATAAGAATCAAGTTTGATAGTCTCACCATTCGGAGGACTCAATGCAAAAGGGCCCGATTGCCAAGACGAGTGCAAAGAGTTGGTGCGGGGTCAAAAATCGAGTGCAATCACTGAGTTAGAGGATTTTCAAAGCTCACCAAATTTGAGAGTTGTGCAGACTCTATCCACATGGTCCCCCCTCCTCTTCAAGTCAAACGGGTCAACGGGGGGGTCCCAACATTATGTTAATTAAATTAATATTTTTATTTAAATATTTTAATAATAATATTTATTATTATTATTTAAATATTTTATTTAAATATTCTTTTAATTAATTGAGAAGACTCAGGTCATCAGGCAATTAATGACCCACGATGGAACCTTCTCAGGTGGTTCAACTAACTGCAGTAAATACATCATGGGCCTTCATTTTAGGAATGTAATTATGACCATTTCCTCTTCTTTCTCACATATTTTTTCTATAAATGTAAGTTGGAAGCTCATTTCAAAGGGTTCCAACAGTTCAGACAAGTTGGACAGTTAGATATCTCAGGCAATGAGTGTATACTTTTCAAGGGTCCTCTCTCTTCTGCAAGTTGTTCTTGTGTGTTGAGAGAACTTTCAAGCCTCCTCTTCAAGACTGTAATGGCAACTATTGCCTCTTCTGAATGTATGATGCATTGTGCATGTTATTGAAGCAATAAAAGTGTTTGTTTTGTGACTAATCTCGGTCCTTTCATCCTTCTATGCTTCTTTGTGCCTTTCTCATACTTGCAGGTACACTGTGCAAGTTTAAGTTTCTATTACAGGTTCTTGGAGTTCTGTGCTTATCGAGTGGTGGAAGTATTGCATGCAGTTGAGTTGTGGTGTCTGTTCACCCCTTCTTGAGTTCATCCTTCTTCACTGGGAAACTGGTATATTTCTTGGTCTGATAAAGTTTAACAAAGGGAACGCGTGTCATCTTAGTCTGTGGTATCCTGTACCCTCTCTAAGTTGCAGTAGGTGAAGTTGACCTGTGGTGCATACACCCTCTTCAAATTAACCCTTCGTTAAATCTGAAGACACCATTTATTTGGTGCATCACCATCCCTAGTATAGTTTCATTTCTGTAAATCTCTTTCCCTAAAACCCCATGAAAATGTTAGCATAGGACTAGATAATCGGGAGTTTTTGTGTACACTAGGAGTAGTACAGCACTTAGTTTAGGAAGAGGAAGCCGGCCTTCTCTGGAGGTTCACCTCGACCCAAGTCCCACAGCTTGAGAGGTGATCCCATGTGTCCCAAATCACACACGAACATCCTATTCACATCCTGGCCATTCGGGGGGTGCAGTGATTTGGCGAGAACAGTGTCAGGTATGCACATTTGAGTGAATGCATGATATGAAATGATGTTAATTTTAGTGCCCCCATCCATCATTACATGTCGTACATGTATATCATAGATGTGGAAAGAGATGAAGAGAACTGGTTCTAGGTCATCCAGTTTGGTGCGGTGCGATCTCTACCTCTAAGAAGCTAAAGGTGGCTACTTGGTGAGTAGGGTGAGGTGTGGATAAAGGTGGAAATTTGGTGAGAGAGGCTACATGATGGGGTGTGATAATGGAGGCTACGGTGTAGGGTCATTGGGTAAAACCTCAATAGATTGCAGGACCTCCATGAGAGCTTGATGATGGGATTCTAAGGTTTGGATGAGGTCATATAAGGAAATTTTGAGGGGGGATTGGTGTAGTTGTTTGAGCATTGTGTGATGTGTGACCCCATTAGAAATAGGATATGTGGGGCCCATGATAGTAATTTTATGTGTGGGTGCAGATGGTATGTTGGGTATAGGATTGGTTGGCGAGTCAGTTACCTTTTCCTTTCCTTTGTCTCTCTGAGCACAGGTAGTGACGTGGATCATGTTGATTTGAGGGGAGTTGGCAAATGGAGAAGGTGTAGGATGAGTGGTATAACGACATGATGGGAAAAAAACCTACCGGGGGAGAAACGACTTGTGAAGTGAGCTAGGCGTAATGACATTTAGGTAATGGTGTGGAAAGTTCCCTGATGCGAACCATGTTAATTTCGAATCTCAGGGGTGGCTCTAAGAGTTTAGGGGGTGGAGGTCATGGTTATTGAGTAGGCAGTGAGGGAAGGACTGCGGGAATAGGTGTTGGTGAAATGGGGTCCTCATCAAGAAGGTCATCATCGTCAAAGTTTGCTTCAGGAGGACATAACTGGATAAGGACAGTTTTCAAAGCCTTGCAGTTCTCCACATCGTGCCTTGGCACACGATGGTAGGCACAAATTTTAGTGTCATCAAACCCTTTTGGCTTGGGTTTGAGGGGGTCATAAGGTCTAAGCAACAGTAATGTGATGACAAAAGTTAAGGAGGTTGGTTAAGATTTTGGCATAGGACTTGGCTAGTGGGTTGTAATGGGAAGTGAAAGTGGGTTTGGGCGTAGGTGCAGC
Organism: Taxus chinensis; assembly: GCA_019776745.2. Lineage (NCBI taxonomy): Eukaryota > Viridiplantae > Streptophyta > Pinopsida > Cupressales > Taxaceae > Taxus > Taxus chinensis. The sequence continues at coordinate 288,906,708 of CM034151.1, read as the reverse complement.
TGATTGTTGCAGAATAGTATTTACAGGAGGGGGAGTGGGTCAAGCTATAGTTTTGGGTGCATGCATCATCTTGGGTGTTGGTCATGTTTTCTTGGGTAGGGGTATGGTAGATGACTTGGCAGGAGGGTGCATGGTTGTTTTGACTACCGTATTGGAGGGTAGCAGATTTTTGTCTTTGGGTTGCACCTTCTTGGGTAAAGGTGATATGGGTGTATGAGATCTAGAGGGAAAAGTGGATGGGGAAAGAGGGCTAGTTACCCACGGGGATAATGGAGGTGGTGTGAAGGTAGATGATGCAGGTTATGTAGGGGGTGTGAGGGACAGAGACTGAAGTGTAGTGGGTAGTGAAGGTGTTGCTGAGGGTATTGGAGGTATGGGTGGTAAAGATGCTGCAGGTGTGGGTGTAAGTCGTGTCGGGCACTTGGGTATGTTAGAGGTTTACGAGGAAGGAATGGGCTATTGTGTTCTTGGTTTATTGGTGGGTAGAGTTTTATTAACTACGCTGGAAGGTTGAGGTCCTTAGATGGACGGAATGGGTGAAAGTGATGAAGGTATGATTGGCATTGCCAGGGTGTGAGTTCTATGGTTTTAGTTCTTCTGTTTGGGTGTCGGAGTAGGTTGGGTGATGACTGTGGAGGATGTAGCTAAATCTAGTTTGATAGGTGGATGAGTAAGGCTGGTGGTTGGGGTGACCCCTAAGGTAGTAATAGGTTTAGTCAAGGAAGATGATGTAGGTGCAGGTTTGGATTTAGATGTATGTTGGGTTATGGGTGAGGGTGTATGTTGAGTTGTGATAAGTGTCGTGGAAGAAGTTGTGATAGATGTGGTTGTGTTTGGCTTGATTGGTCGAAATATCTTTGGGTAGATAGTGGAAGTGTCAGCAAGTGACATCTGCATCTGTGTTGAGATAGGAAGCAAAAAATGTCCCCAAAGTAAGGCTCTGTCCACATAATCTAAGCAATTGGCTAAACATGAGAATGACATGTCTGTAGGTGAGGTTGATGAGGACCTAATGGCAATTCCCATAAAATGTGTCTTAGAGATGGGGAATTTACTAGCCACAGCTTCTGTGGGTAAGAGAGTCGAAAGTAGGTCTGTAGGATCTTGGGTGGCTGATGGAGAATGCTCGCCTAGAGGAAAAGTTTATCTCTACTGGATCCTTAATAGGTGAAGGAGAAAATGGGTGCCCCTTTGTAGGTGGAGGAGATGATGGGTCCTCCTCTATGGGTGGAGGAGATAAACAAGTATCCTCCATGGACTAAAGAAGTACTATGGGTGATGGCTCTCTAAGTGGAGAAGCCAAAGGTGAAATAGCCTCGATATTAGTGGAAGGCTCCTCCATGGGTGAGGAAGGAGGTGAAAGGTGTTCCTCTGTGGGTGGAGGAATAGGTGAAGTGGGTTCAAGTGTAGGTGGAGGAATTCGGGCTAGAATTTCCTCAATGGAAGGAATATGAGGTAATTCGGAAGCAACGGGTGCATTGCTGAAAATAGCACAGACCTCATGGGTATGGCTATCATGAGTTGAGGTTTCTATGGTTTGATCAGATGATGGGGCATGATTGGGAAAGGGTTTCTTGAATATGTGTAGGTTTTGATTGGCAAGTGTGTTAGGATTATCCATGGTTAACTTGACTTTCTCGAGCATTTCTTGGACAATGTTTTTGAAAGTGATGCAATTGCCATCACTGTGACCCTTTACTTGATGATAGTTACAAAATTTGTGTTCTTTATACCATGCGGGTGTGGGGCGAGCAGGGTCAAAACTAGTGTGTGGTTTTATAGGCAGAAGGGTGATGGCCTAAAATTTAATGAGATTTTCTAAGATAGAAGAATGAGGCTCCCTAATTGGGGTGTATTTCCATTATTCTCATCTGAATTGAAAAGTATGTATGGGTGAGAGATTAGATGAGGGCCTAGCCTGATTTGATGGATGAGCTGGGCCAACTTTAAGTACCACTGTGTTAGCGGTCCCCTTGGCCTTTGAATAATTGTTCTGTGGTTTGGAAGAAGAAGAGGTATCATTCGACTTGAATGCTGAATTCTTATTACGTAGTTGGATTTTCTTCTCTTTGATGGCCTGAATCTCTAGCTTTCATGCCATAGTGAATGCTTCGTCGAAGGTTTGGAAAGTTTGGACCTAGAGGGTTGGTGAGATATGTCTAGCGCAAGCCCACATGAAGAGCTCGATGAGTTTGGTTTAGGGTAGTTGGAATGTGAGTTGATTGATCAGGCTACCAACGAGCAATGAAATCTGCGATAGATTCGTCATCTTACTGATGCGTGGAGTATAGGTCAGTCATGGTAACCTTCTTAATGATATTGATGGAGAAGTGATCCAAGAAGGCTTGGACTACCTGATTAAATGAAAATATAGAGTGTCTAGGTAACCCACTATACCAATCTAACATAGGTCTAGTCAGAGACATGGGAAAGGTCCTCAAGAGCAAAGCATCATCATGGGTGATTAGGTAGCACCCATGTTTGAAAGACCGCAAATGTTGTTGCGAGTCTTCCTTGCTATTGAAATGGTTGAATTTAGGCATTTCCCAATGCATGGGGTATGGACGGATAGGAATGGATGGGTGAATAAGATCATTACAAATCTCATCATAGGTGAGAGTGTTGCGGGAGCCAGAAATTGATGCCTCCAATGTCTGCATCTTGTCCATCATTAACTTGATTAGGTCATTAGTAGGTTGTGATGGTTGGGTGCCTCCTATAACATAAGAGGATTGGTGTTGGGCCTGTAACAAGGGTGGCATTCCAGTATATGGTGTTTCCGCATAGGTGGATTGAGAAGAAGGCAGTGAAATAGGGGGTACGTACCCAGAGTGAATAACAAATGAAACAAGGAGTTTCTGATAGTACGTAAATGGAGGTGGAAGGGTCATGGTGACCCTAGTGGTAATGGGGGTTAACGATTGCGGAATAAAAAGGGTGATGTTTTGAAAAGGGGTAGGGGTCACTGACATCAGGCGTGGTAGTGTAGCTATAGGTATATGCAAGACAATAGGTGTGGATGAGGTGGTGTTTTGAATGGTTGGCAAAGGTATAGTGGATGTGGTGGGTACAACGGATGTAACAGATGTGATGGTCATAGCAGGTGTAGGGCATAGCTGTGAAACGACTGGGGGTAAGGTACATGCAGGCAACATGGAGCCAGAAGGGGTTAACGCAGGAGTAGGAGTGAGTGTTGGGGGGATAGATACAGGCATGCCGTATATCAACTGACCCAATGCATATCGAGTAGATGAGTGGGAAAGGTAAAACTGCAAGGTGACATGATTTTGATCAAGGAGTCGTGTGAACTCCTCGTCACTGGTAGCGATAGTGATAGGTTGGGTAGGTTCCATGGCAGGTGATAAAATGGAAGGTGGTGAAGGGCTAGGTGGGAGTGGTTGACAACTGGTGTGGAATGCAAGGATGCTTGCTTGTCAACACATCAGTACCATGTGAATAGGAACTAACATGGTAAGACTACTTTTTGTAAGTGACACAAAAATACAACACATGCAAGATAAATAGGTGGTGGTGGGTGAATTGGGGCTAAAATGTCAGCTAGAAAATGACACAGGATAACCGATGCTAGTTAGGGTAAACCGACACCGGTCACAGGTAACCGCTACAATTCATTGTGGAAAGTGGACAGTTGGTAAAAAACAAAGGTACAAGGCTGAATTTACTAGGTATACAGAATTATGATGAGATTTACCAGTAAAGTGAATACGATGAGGGTTACAGGGACTCTAAATAGTCAAATAAGGTGAATATGTGTCCTTTTGGGTCAACCAAAAGAATAGTGAACTGAGACTGGTTGGGTATAACCGATGATGGTCAGGGGGTAGTCGACGATGGTCGCTAGACCGACACTGGTCATTGTGAAATTGAAATAGTGATGAAGAAAATGTGGTTGTGAATTAAAATTTGATGTGGAATCAAACCTAGAATTCTGGGAATGAAGAGAATATGGTCTAGACACACTTAGATGAAACTAGAATACACCAACTGTGATGAGGAGCGTGTAAGGGGAAATAAGAAAAATGAAGAACGTGACCTTTCACCTCAAAACACAAGCCAAGCAGAAACACTAACAAAAATATGATCCTAAGAGTGCTTTTTCTATTATGTTTGTTTAGCTTATGCTATTTAAGGACTGACTCATGAACTTTAGAATAGAATTTTTTGGTGATGATGGCTTTCTATGAAGAAGAATATCTACAAGGGGATGTTTCAGGTATGTTATGGTGGGGGCAGGCTTCGCTCTAAAGTATGACTCAACAAAGCAGCGAACTGGGTGCCCACTGTGCCGTGATCATGTGATCACCTACAACTTCTTCCAGGAAAGGTGTTGTTTAAGAATATGTATATTTTCAATTTTTGTGAGGTTTGGTAAGACTCAAAGAAAGAGAAAGATAAAGAAGTGCTTTTCTACGATTCATTTGTCAACCATCAGCTGGTCATGACTTCCAGCGTATAGGTTGCCCTCATTTAATGTGAGCTAATGCAGAAAAACAAGATGAAATGAAGTTAATTTTAAACCCAAATCGAAATATGGAATTTGATGACACAATAAGAGGAATAGGAAAGAGTATGATCCTTCACTAATGTAATGCAAATGAAAATAGAAGAAGAGTTCTTTTTAAACACCAAAACATGATTGCTTTGAGATAATAGAAGAAGAGATGATTCCAAGGGAGAAATTTTAATGTCAGGACCCTTTAGAAAGGAAACAAACATGCAAATTTTCAACTAGAAATGAATGAATGCAAGTAACCCCTAAACCCTGAATGGGTCCCACCAGGCGTGCCAAAATGTTTCACCCAATTCTTAGACGTTTCTTAGAAAACGACAAAATAGATAGGATAATGGGCATAAGAGGAATACCTGTTCAGATGCTGGTTGATAGGTTGTTGCTCGCGTATGACTTCTGAATCCACAACTGATTGTGAGAGCTTCCTTTTTTCTTGGAGGAACTACCTGAAATGGAACACAAGACCACAAAATAAAATTTAAACAATATGTGCAATGGATTTCCTAGCGTGTGTTAGATCCAGGAAGTGTGATACTTCCTAGACAACTGTCAATCCACTGTTTAAAACAACTTAATGCTGGTAATAAAATAAATCCTACTATATTTAAAATGATTTAGGTATCTCATTCATCTACAATAAGTGAATTTGTTCACAATGGGCTAGGCTATGATTGAATCTAAAGGTCAGGGTCACTGTTAGGATACTGTTATTGATTAGGGTCAGATTCTAGTCAGTTTAGGGTATTTGGTGGTGGTTTTAGGCTCTGATCTGGGTTTCTGATAAAAGACACAGAGACCGACATCAGTTTAGGTTAACCAAAAATGGTTATGGGTGACCGGCATCGGTATGGTCGGGGTACAGGGAACTCAATAAAACTTGGCAGGGTGATAGATCCGGGATTAAATAAAGGTGGAAGGGAAATGGCGAGATTTGTATGGATCCTGAATATGCATAGGAATGATAGAGGTCTAGGTATGGGTAGTGTAAGGGTGTGGACCAAAGGATGGTCAAGTTTGCATGGAGGTAAAAGGATAGGGAATGGAAATGAGAGTAAAAACCAATAATAATTGTAAAAGGATCTGCTTAAAATGACAAGGAACCAATGCAGGTTAACAAACTTACTGTTTGTATGAGCTTGATGTCTGGTTGGTAATGGTGGGAGATCAAATGAACTTGGTGTAGTGTTGGTGCTTCCCTGGATGCTCCCATGAAGGCAGGTGGCTATGTGATTTTCTTCAGGTACTGACTATGGGTGTTCTGATGTTGGTACAGATGTTGGTTCTTCTTGCATACAACTCTGGTTTCATCACTTGTTCTCAAAATATGTGCCAACCTCCAAAACAATGTGCCAACCTCAAAATAAGGTTGTTTTGGGAGTTAAAAGGTAACCGACGGTGGTTCTGTCTTAACCGACGGTGGTTCTGTCTTAACCGATGGTGGTTAGGGTGGGATTTCATAGGTTTACTACACTGGGCAGATCCCCTTGATTTTCTAGGATCTCGTTTCGTTTACTCCACGGCTCAGACTGAAAGCTTCCTTCTCACATGCGGGAATGTGGTTAGAGGGAATGTAGGCATTGATTTTTAGGGTTTGGGTAGGTTTTAGTTAGTTATGGCAACTTACTAAGAATAGGTCTTAGGGTGAGGTGGCTTGATGAGGTGTCTAGGTGAGGTGGATATGTGGGCATTATCCCAATTAGGATATTTAAATAATAAATATGGTTAGGATAATGAATTAGATTAATTTAATTAATTCAATTAATATTATAGTAGGGTGAAGGGGGCCATGGCTAGGTGGATGTGTTCAAGGTATTTATTTGACGGGGGACTAAAGGGGAGTGTGACCTAATTTTAGCATCAACAGTTTCATCTCACATGATATTCTAATTGTTAATATTTATTAAATATTTTAATTATTCATATACTCCTTCTCAGGGGTCATTTTCTCCTTGGATTTTTGATTTGTATTTTATCACAAATGATCTTAATATTACTATAATTATTGACTATTTACAAATTCCTAGTTCATTTATTCACACAGGAGTTTCTACCATGACCACATGTATTATGGCTCCATTCCTGCCCTTAGGGGAAATTGATAATACACTAATGGATCTTCCACCACATTGCTATAATAATATGAGTCATGTTTCATGTATTTATTCTATATATTCAAACTTTCATATATAATTAGTATATAGAATCTTACCATTCTCTTGTTCATCCTTCATAGGATTCCTCACATCATGAATTTTATGGATTACTTCTGGCTATATTTTTATATGTTTCTCATCAACATTGTGGCCATTCATTTTCTATTGGATACTCTGTATATAGTTTACACTCCTAGATTTCACACACCTTTCCTTCTAACATACATATACCTTGCTTATAAAATTATGTCATTTGTTTCATTACAGTTATCACCTCACCCCCATTAGATTTTTATTTGACATCCAGACACATATACTACTTTTCATTAGACATATTTTTATAGGCCTTTAATTTAGACACCTTCTACATATACTACGTTTCATTAGACATATTTTTTTAGGCCTTTAATTTAGACACCTTCTACATATAATAATTTTCATTAGACATATTTGTATAGGCCTTTAATTTAGACACCTTCTACATATACAACCAATCATAATTCTCCTTACTCTATCTCTCTCATGACACATGATACAAATTATATGAAGATCGTACACAAGCATCCTTTATATTTTTGACACTTTTGGTGCTTGTTCCCCTCCACCCATTTAGTACAATAAGACTCTTCATGAGGCCCTTATCAATTAGTTATTGTGTTATCTCATTTCCTATACATAGATTTTTTAAATCACTTTAACACATTCAAATAACCACATAATATAAAAACATGCAAATATGTGAAAAAATACAATATCAGGACTTGGTTATGGTTTTCATGGATAGCTTGTTACTTCATATATGTTGTTTTTTACATTAGTTGATAGATACCATATATAATCTTTACATACATACATTCACGAGGTAGATTGTGCTTCATACAAGACACACATAGGATGATGCATGATGATAAAAGCTATCTTTTTTCATTAAAATAATCTTTTGGGGGCATCCCCACATGTTATACAAGTGATTTTGTCTCATTTTGTGTTATTTTACACCTTCCTCATCATGTTTGATTTTATACATAGTGCTTATTGCTATGGTCTTAACTAATAAAACTAACACATGTATCTTGTGTTGTACTAACTTAACTTTCTATTTATGTTTTTTTGTCTGTACTTGCTTATTATATTGTTATCACCACTTGTTTATATGGATTGTTTCCTTGATTTCTTACTACATGGATTCACTCAATTGTCTTATTTTATTATACTACTATGATTATTTTCTTTATATGGCCTAAGGGCCTTGATTGACTTGTGACACTATGGGTGTTCCATGTTTATGGCTCCATGCCTTTTATACAAACTCGAATCTATAAATTCACTCTTTGACAGTAATACTTTTGAGAATGCATTATTTCTAAGATAAATATAACTTTCCCATTCCCACTTATTACATCCCGAGGTGTTATGTTTAGCTTGCTTATCCTTGCACACTAACATGTCATCAAATTCTAGGCATATAATGCATAAATTGTATAAACAAACATAAAACCACATGTTCCAAACTTTATATTTCCTATTTTCTTTCCTTGGGAGGGGCCATACATATTGGTCACAATAGTACATCTGGTCTTAACTGATTTGTAAGGTCTTGGACCAATATGTCCTCCAACTTTGCTTTACTTTTAATATCTTTTATTGGGTACTCTATTCTCCATGGGTCATAATTTTATTGATAAATCATCTATGGAACCCTATATAAGTAAGTAAGCACTACCTCATTTACTAACCTATAAATCCTATAACACTACATGGATACACTTACTTCCTACACTTGTAAAAGACACCTAAGGCACCATAAATCTCACAATAACACATATAGAATAGTTAGGAAACAATATCTACATGTATAAATCTCCTCACCAAGTCAAGGAAACAATCTCTCTCATCCACAAGCACTCAAAGATCCCTTTCCCAATTATCTAAGCAAGATCAAAACCCAATTCAAGCATGGTTAAAGATTTTTTCAAATGTATTTGTATTCATTCATATATCACATGGTAGGTGGAGAACGATGTGTGGTTTGAGGCCTCTTTAGAGTAGTGCCAAAATCGAAGGTGCATGGGGGTTACCATAACCCAAATAATATTTTTTTAGGAATTATCATCTACAAATTGGGTTTGATACAATGATCATATCATTAAGAGAGATTTGATCAATGACCAAAAAATAGGGTTTTGCCATGATAGAGGATTTTAGACTTTTGATAGTGTGCAATAGTTATAGAGCCTACATCCTAACAAGTCTGAGACCACATATGAGCTGCAAAACTATATGTTACAGTCCTTATAGTTTGGTATTGCCTTGCCTTAGTGCATTTTACTGTAAAAATATCCAGAATGAAGCTTGTTCCAGTCTAAATCTTCCTATTCATGCAATGCATATTCCCAAAATATTCAGTAAAAGCTAAGTGAACTCATTCCTTATATTTTCAAACTCATATATTGTTTAGCATATCATTTACTATTATAAAAATATTATTCTGATTGTTTGAAATTTATGTTAGAAGTTAATTAATCAAAATATCCACTTGTTACTAACCCTTAAATTCTTTAGTTTACCTAAATCAATCAAACCAATTAGGTTTCATGTTAAATATAATTATGTTGCAAACACCTATCTTTCATGTATGCAATTGCTTCTTTGACTATGGTACATTGTTCCTTCTATTATGATTGTCTCATTACACCGTGGGTGTTTCGTGTTTATAGTTTCATACCTATATATGATTATGTTTCTATATATCATTACTTACTTGGCTATACACTATTATGTATACCATGATACTATTCTAGCTTATGACACACTTGGTTTATAATATGATGATTAAATTATTTTATTTATTGTGGCTTCTAGCATGTTTGTTGTTTATAATGTTTTTTATACTACTATCTTATTATGTATTATGCCACACTTGATTTCTAATCTATTCATTACACTATTGTCTCTACTCTAGATTCTGACATGTTTTCTACTTATTAAGCTCACATTTGCACTCTACTCTACTTCTAAGAGTTAAATTGAGCTGCTAATAATGATTTTGTTTACAGATACAGAGATATGTGGAATTAATAGATAATATAAATTTATTTTTATGATTGTACTACTCTAGATTATGACATGAATGATACTTTTCTCTAATATTTTTATTGTTTTACACATATATTCTTTCTTGTTGCATGTTTCATGTTGCCTTTTCTCTACACCATGGTCTCTATCATATGTAACCCCTTTGTAGGTACAAGTTCCCATTGATGGTCACCATTTCATCATTTTATGTGATCCTACGCAGATTATCATACTTATTACACATGGGTACACAGATATTATTTTAATTCACATGCTTAAATGTTTCATCAAATGCACCTCTAAAGAGGGGTAAATCATTGATATGTTTTTACATCTACAAAAAATACAAAATATAAGAATATATTTTCATAGGGCCCAAATCCTTAAAAAATGTCATAGATTCTAAAATGTCATAGAATTTAAAAAAAGTCAAAACTGTATAGTACAATAAGGACCTTGGTATGATCCTGACCATGATAGAAATTCATAGACTGGAGGAAATTATCTGGAATTTTCTATTTCTTCAAATTTTATCAACTATTTACAGGAATTTCACACATTTTCAAATCTAAATGACACAGTACATAACATGATATAGGGAACATGAGTACTTCATTTCTTATTAACTATATTATTTAGAGTCAGTTGTAGGAATAGGGTCCGGGGGCTTGAGATCCCTTCTCCCGTATGATTTTTTTTTCACAATCTACATGATCAATTTCAAGTGGCATAACACCTTATGGGGGCATGCCCATGTCCACTTATTCTAGAGTTTGAGTTTATTGAAGTTGGTACGAAATTGGACCTAGATCCATATGGCATATGTAGTGGTGTGGTCTGTAGGTGTAGTGGAAAGTGTCGAAGTAGCTAAGTTTCTTATAGAATAATATTTTCTCTTCTTTCAGCAGATTCCCAAATATGGAAGGCATCAAAACAATTAAGTTCTTAGTATTCTATGCCTTACTCTCTACAAAGCTCTAAAAAGGGAAACTTGGCTCCTCTCCTCATTATCTCTAGTAATAAGATGTACTCAAAACTCTAGTCTCTCCTATGGCACAAAATTGGGGAATGATCACCCCCGATCCTTTGACCTCTCTATAGTAAATTCCAAGTCTCCAACCCATGATAACAATATGAACTCTTCCCTCTACAAAATGAATAGGTGTATTCCTTCCATATTTTGCTTCTCTTTACTTATAATTGAATTGAATACAAAGTGAGAATATTCTCTCTTAGCTATTTGGAAGAAGCATTCAATCAAGATAAATGCCAAGATTACCTTATGAAGGAATTTGAAAATTCTTCCTCTAAGCAACAACCACCTAAGAATGTTAAAGTCCCCATGTGTCAAAGAAATGAAAATGTCAATGACAACAGCTCGTCAAAATCAATATTTCTCAAGTCATTTCTTCTAATAAGAATATTCATAAGATTGATCAATTTACTTCTAAATCATGAGGAAATCACATTTCTAAGGAGTATGACTACAACTAACCTCTATATAAGGATTAATTGATATGAAATCTACCCAAACCATTCACCATGATTGCAAACCCTTCTCAACCTCTTCCTTAATGGAAAAATGAAAGCAAGTTTTGTTGGTGGCATACACATTGGGGCCATTCTTATGAAAAATTGTCATGATATTCGATATTTCACATTCCTTCCCCTTAAATAATAAATTTAATCATGAATCCATCACTCAAGAAAGGATAGATGAGGCTATCATGACATGTGACAAATCACAACTTGATGGGAATGAAGTGGTACATCAAACTAATTAATGTCTAAAATTTAATAATTATCCCCTTTCTGATTGCACCAACTTTAAACAACCTAACCCTAGTCCTGCTCAAAATAATAAAATAACTACTAATGATGTTGGCACCTCATATCCCTCTACTAGTACATATATGGAAAATACATTTAGTATGCATGGTGCTAATTTTATTATAACATGTATTGAGCCATTATATCCTTATTCTTCTAATAAAATATTACTAGGTCATCTATCTATGTTCCCCATCTCAAACCTCACATAAACAAGCCTCAATTCTAGATCACATAGTACAAAGTTACAATATTTATCTATATTTTGAGTTAAAGTTTAGTTTCTATCATAAACATTGACTACACTCTATGTCATAAGTTTCATCACAGAGTATGCCAACACCAACACATTAGATAACCATTGCCAAGTGAAGACAAAGTGTGTGTGCCAACTCACATACATTTTTTTATTTAAGCATGTAATTTTCAATCACAAACTTAAAGTGGAGGTAAATTAAAACACTAAAATTTTGTAACTTTTCCTTGTGTAATGTCAAGTTTGATCATGCTCCATTGCTAAGACAAATGATCACATTCATAATCCAACCATTTCATCTCTCTAGCTCTTACATGACTTGCATATGTTTATATTATGCTCTGTCATCAAATTTAGGAATATTATATGATAAAATTAGTAAATCACACTTGTGTTTCATGTCTAAAATTTCTATTTTGGTTATCTCCTTCTCTATCTAAAAGTGCATAACTAGATTGAGATGTGGGGTATGGTATTGGATGAATTTAATGGTCCTTGCTCCTAGTGTTCATTGACTTTGTTTTTAATTTGAATCTATTCTTTGGGTTGTCAACTTTATAGGCTATATAAGAAGGTTATATAAGAAAGTCAATGTCACTCTATAACCCACCCAACACTCTTACAAGACCTTATTTCAAAATATCATTCCAAAAACACTTAAAGGGTTCCTTAATCTACCCAAATCAATTGCACATCAATTAGAGCATTCCATATTATACATCTAAAAAATTCAACCAATTCTAAGAGTCTAGATTCCTCAATTTCCAAGCATGAAAATGTTATATATCCATGTCTTAACAAGAAAAAAGTCACTCCAAGCATTTTTCAATGGTTTTAAGGAATAAAGGGTTAGGTCAAGTAGTTGAGGTACACCACATCACACTACTACCACGCTAGGTACATTCTGCACTATATAGTTAGCCCATTATCTCGGTATCAAGAGACAAAATGGCACCCCTAGGGGGTTGGTTAGGTATTCACACTTATACAAACACCTAAGAGAACTACATGAGGCTTGATCATGTTGTAGACACTCAAATTTAGCAATTTATTCTTTGACACTACTAGTTTTGAAAATGCACTTTTGCTAAGATAAACACAATATTTCTATTCCCATTTAGTATAGTCCAAGGTATCTTTTCTAGTTTATTTATCCTTACAAACTGATATGCAAACCCATTATAAGAGTAAAATTCATATAATAAGTCAACCTAATAGGATGCGAACTTCATTTGACATGTTTTTCATCCCTGGCCAAGGCCGTACAATTTGGTCAGGAATTTATCTTTGGTCATGACCTATTTATATGGTTTTACACTAACATATCCTCCATTTTTGCTTTCAATTCCAAATAATCATATGGGTCCTTTAATCCCTCTGGGTCATATTTTCTTCAATAATTCACCTTTAGAAACTAATATAAGCAAGTTAACACTACCTTATTTTCTAACCTAGAATTCCTATGGCACTACATTGATACACTCACTTCTAAAACTTGCAAAAGGCACCAATGGCTCCCTAAATCTCACAAAAGCACATCCATAGTTATTAGGGAAAAAATGTGTTTAGGTATGAAGCTTCTTACTAGGTCAAGAAATCATTATCTTTCATATACAAACACTTAAACATCCCTTCTCTAAGTATTTTAGTAGGAACTCAACTCAAGCATCGTTAAAGAGGTTACCAGATCTAATTACATTCATTGAGATTTCACATGCTATGTGGAAAAATATGTGTAGTTTGAGGCATCTTTAGAGTAGTGCCAACGTTAACAATGTACGTGGATGCCCAAAACCCAACCAATTATTATTTTGTAGGATTTTCCATCCATGGTTAGGGTTTGATATCTTTTTTAGAATGTTTAAAGGGATTCCAAACATAATTAAAAATTAAGGTTTGAAAATGACATACATTTATAGGTAAATGACATTCCTATAAAGTTAAAAACCCAAAATTCAAGTAGGTCCAATACCATACAATAGAGTCAAGATCGTACACATGGTCTTGGTAGAGTTGTACGATCTTACCACGGGTCAGTTTGCAATCACAATTCCCAAAATGAAGCATCATCAATTTTAAGATTTATTTGTTTCAGCAATGTGCACTCCCAGAACTTCCCAGATCCATTTGTAAATAGCTAAGTGTACTCATCTTCTTGTATTTTCAAGTCCATATCTTGTTTCATACACTAGTTGTAAGTATTAATGCATTATTATGGTATCACACCATTAATGTTGGAAGTTAATTAATCAAAATAACCTCTTGTAGCCCCCCTTACATCCTTTAGTGTACTTAATTTATTAAATCTTAGATTTCACATAATATAATTGTGATATTATTATGTGAGGATCAAACGGAAACCCGTGCACATCGACAAGGTTGCACTCCAATGGTAATAAGAAAGCTCCAAGTAATGTGCAAGAGTAATCAAACAACAATGAAAATCATGCATAGAAGAACATTTCTAATCATTATCATAGATCAAAAGAAGGGTACATAAAGGAGTGTTGTGTAACCCCCATGCCTAGAAAATTATTCCCTCCACGAGGGAAAGAGGAGTTACGATTCCCAAAATGGAATGTAACTCTTATGATGCATATGACACTAAAAAATTCTATCACGGAATCTGTCATATGTAATATAACTCCTATGACCTATGATCTCACCTAAGTGAGATGAATCAACATGTGAGGTGGACAAGACCCTGAGTTATGACTAGGCAATTCACACACATAAACACCCCCCTTCATCAAAGCTAAGGAAAAGGTCATGGTAAGTCATAAAAGAAATAGAAATCAACTAGACAACTAAAAATACTGCGTCAAATGGGTCCTAACAACTAAAAGAATGATAAGGTACCCATGTACAAATTGCATATTTTTAGAAAAGAAGAAGAGGAATAGAAATCTCAAAGAAGATGGGTGGCTGCAGCAGACCTCACCCCAAGAAGAGAGCATAAGTGAAGGAACTTGGCTTTAGTGAAGGGCTAAGTAAAGATGTCTACAAATTTATCATAAGTATAACAATATTTCAAGTCGATGATGTCATCATGAATCAACTCCCATATCAAGTGCATGTGGATCTCAATGTGCTTTGTCTGCTGATACTGAACGAGATTTCAGAAAATCAAGATGGTGCTCATGTTGTCATGATAAATGATAGTAGGCCACAGAAATTGAATACCAACTCTATCAGAATACCTTACATTAGAATAGATTTCGTGGAAATTTTGAGTACTCCCTTGTATTTTTCCTTTGTAAAAGATATCACAATCACATTCTACTTTTTACTCAACCAATTGACAAAACCTGAACCAAGAGAAAAACTATATCCTGAAGTATATTTCTGATGATTAAGATCAACAACCCAATCAGAATCGGTAAAACTAACAAGATAAATCTTCATTCCTCTTAAGTAATGAATGTAATTCATATGAGTTATGTGAACATAGTGAATGATCCACCTCATTAATTTCCAAGGTAACTCATGAGGCTCTTGTATAAATCTAGACACGATCCCAAAAACATGATGTAGATTAGAATTTGCTAAGAATAATTCTGGCGCGCTAACACATCACTCAACATAGACTGAGAGCTCACCTGAAGCGTGCAAAGGTACTAGGCCCCTCATTAGAGTTGCTTGTACATGATGCAAACATGATGAAGATATAATATATTCATAACCAAAAACAACATAAATATCCCACATAGCATGTTCTAGATCTAGATATAAAATAACAATGAATTAAGCAATAGATATAACGAAGTCAACCATGTAAGAACTAGTTTTAGTCATGTTAACACCATTATTCACCCAACACACTCCATTATATTAAAACACAATAAACACATAAGCTTCTTACAATAAGTAGTATCATAAGTTCATGCGTGCATTGGATATGATAACATAACTCCACAATAGCTCATACATAGTAATCTCCTAATCTATGTAGATTACTAAATATTTATAAGGGTGGGGACTTGCCCTTCACCACTTACATAATTCACAAAATAGGTCGTATGCTGAAAATAAACACGTGCCTTTACAATAATAGACACACATACAAGTGCGTTAATAATAGATAGTTAACTGGCAGTGGTAATCCTATTATTAACTCAAACTCATGCAAAGCGCTTAGTAGAAGCTCTTCCAAAAATAGCATTTGTGTGCCACGCAAGTTTCCATTTGGTTGTGTGCCTCACACGCTATCTCTGAAAATAGCCCATAACCATGAAAATGGATGTCTAGATTCATTCTATCTTTCACACGTGCTTCCTTCCCTATCCTTCCATGCCTTCAAATCTGCATTGCTATCATGCATGAATCTTCTGTGCACCTTCTTCTTAGTGTCATACTTCATCTGCTCAACATTACCCCACACTAAACTGCATTGCTGCCCCAAAAATGGTTGCCTTTTGATATCTAAAGTAATAAATAATGGGAATGGAAGGAAATTAAAGAATTACTGTACAAAGAATGAACCTTTACCCTACAATATCCTCTGTTTCAACTGGAAGAATTAACTCCAAATATTCTTCTTTGATTTTAGCCTCTAAGGTTTTCCAATCATTTAGTGTGACTTCTGTCTTTTCTGGAATATCCGATGCAATAAAATCTAACTCATTTTGTGTAATCTCTTCCTTCTTGTTCTATAATACTAGAACAATTTTGGACATTATAGTCCCCCTTTCTTTTAGAAGATCCATCTTCTATGCTATAATCTTCCCAATTTCATCTAGCCTTTCCTTATGGGGGTCTTGGGCTGTTGCAAGGGCCTCACACTTTTTCTTGACTAGTACTAATCTCTCTGCATGCCCTAAAGTCTCATCCTTCATCACCTTCATCACTTCACTATCTTCTACCATCGTCCTAGTTCTGATTACTGCTTCTAGAGCTACATAAAAATTCAAAGCCTGGTCTACTTTCTTCAGCTCTTCTTGCAAGGTTTGGAGCAATGCCTCGTATGATGAAATTTTTCTAACCATTGAATCCCTTACTCTCTCTGCTTCCTACTCAGGGTCCTTTGGTGCTAACATGTGAATGGGTCCATCCTTAAGCATCAAATTAACTAATGTGTGAACATAATGCATAGCTGAAGGAAACTTCTCAGGTACCTTTGACTCTAGGTGCGGTATTGCTTTCAGGACATAGTCTCCAATTTCTTCTGCCATAATTTTGAAGGCCTCATTATTTTTCTGCTCTAGATCCTTCTCTCCTTTTAGATGCACTATTTTGACATCTTTGGCCTTGTTTTCTTATCGTAGCACTCTAACAGTGGCCACTTTATCTACATTCCTCTGCACCACCTCTGTAGATACTTTCACCAAAGCATTACTCACCTGCTCATCATACATAACAATGGGTTTGATAGTTATGTGCTTGATCTGTGATACCTTTTTCATTATTCTTGATAGACATGACTCTTCACATATATCAAAATTAGGCTCATCCATGTGAGTTTGCATGGAATAGGACAACTGTTTCCTTATGCACATGGTTTCCATGTCTAGGTCCATCAACTCCCATCCATAAAACTCCTTGAGGCCCATTGTATTATGGAATCGGGCGTGGACAATTTTACATGTGTCCTCATCATATCCCATATGCAGAACATTATATTTTTTACTTGTTCACTTAGTTCTTGGCCCCTTCGGTACCTGAGTGCCAAGGTTTGGAGTTGGATCTTCGATGTTCTGAGTGGTATCATGTTCCGGTTCTCTAGCCTCTTTCCCTCCTTCCTCTTTATCCTTCATATCTTCATCCCTAGGTTCTTCTGCATCTTCTAGTTGTACAGGGGATTTGGGTGCACTCTCTGCAGACTTCTCCACCTCCTCATTCAGCTTCAGCTTCCTCCTTTTCCTTGTAGTTGTCTCTATTTGAGGAGAGAGTTGTGGCAACCTCCTAATAGATTGAGGAGTTCCTGTGCCTTTTTCACTTGTTCTTATGAACACCCACTTGAAATGACTCTCTCCTTGGACTACTTCCAAGTTCTCTTCTTCTTCTTGTACCTGAGGTGGGGTACCTGCGTGCTCAATCTCCATTTTATCTGTGGGCTGCCTCTAGCCTCTATATTCTAAGACAACACTATCTTCCACTCTTCTTCCTCCTCATCCACCACTATAGTTTCTGCACGCTGTGGGGTTGAAACATTCTCTAATGTGTGCTTACCTTTAGGTGGCCATGGGAGTGTGAAATCATTTTCTACGTACTTGTTATTATCCAACTTATGTTTAAGCTAAAGGTTTACGAGATCTACTCTAATGTCCCCAATTGCCAAGCTTATAGGCTTCATGCTTATAATGTCTAAAAGGAGCCTCTCAACATAGGCAGTCCTACTTGGATATACATATGTCTTCCTCAGAGTGTGGTAGTCAAAATCTACCTTGTCTGTAATAAAACTCAGGTAGTGTGCATCAGTAAAATGGTGGACTGATGCCTGGAAGTAGCACATTGTGAAGGCCTATGGAATTTTTCACCATGGGCTCCATGTCCCATCCCTCATAGCTAACCACATGATGTAGAAGTACTCGTACACCACAAACTATACTGCCTTGCCAACTATCGACATTAGCTCCTTGGGGATGCGCTACTCCTCTTCAAATGCCACATGGAGTCAATCATACCACATCTTCACCCTTTGTTTAAATGGCCCACTCATTGAAGCTTCACATACATACTTGTCAAACCTTTCCGCAAGGGACTTAATTTCCATGTGATATTCCCAAATCTAGTTCTTTGGCCCATCAGGCACTCCAATTTCCATAAATACTAAAGAAAGTAAGATAGTGCCAAAAATGATCTTATCACCTGTGTGCACTTGTTCGATGATGGTTTCTACGATGTAGCTTGTTATGTTATAGACTACTCCCTGAGACATCTTGCTCCTGACCTAGAGCCACATTGTATTCACCTTCGACCATTTCTCCTGATCATTGAACTTGGTCACTAGATGCGCAGTTGCTTGTACTACCAGGTACTTCTTTAATTTATCAATGTACATTCTGTGCAGACCCTTTATATACCCTAACTCTTTTTGTGTTTCCATGATTGTTGATTTATCAGTCAGGTCACTAGCCAGGTCTATCCCTATTCCTTTTAACCCTATCAATTTTGAAATCAGGACTGCTATAATCCTTACCCTTCATTCAAAAAAATAGAAGAAGTCCTCATGGACTCTACTCATAAGCCATTGGTATTGAGGTTCATACTTACCAAAATATAGGAGCTCATACAACTGATAGACTCCCACCTATTTTAATAGTTTCTCCCCAGCGTCATCATATACTGGCATATCTTCCGCCATGCGCTTGTTGGTCTTTATACTCAACAACACGTCTAATTATTTCTTGTTATCAGAAGTGCGGTGGTTGTAATCACTTACCTTATAGCTACAGATGTGGGAATCCCAATCTTTCCTAACTATCACACCCTCTGAATACTGCATCTCTGAGAAATTACTCTTAGGAGTAATTTCAACTTCTGTTTCTACTTTCTTCTTTCCTTTGGCTCCTACGATAGGTGCTTTCTTTGGTGCCATATGAAAATATCAAATTTCTATCCTTTGTAGTGAGAAAGTCAAAACCCTAGCTTGAATCTGCGTGTCATAGTTTGAAACCATGTGTCCTAGCTCTTTCTCAATGTGTCTAATTCACTCAAACCCTTAACTAATGGGGGCACAAGCTTCTTCTATGCACAAATCCACTCTCCACATCTGTTTTCACACTCTTCGTACCTCAATACTCTTCGCTCAGCTTTGTCACACTTAGCTCATTCAAATTCTTGTGATCACAATGGTAAAAATGAACTCACATCATGTCCTTATATAGATTTTCAAAAAGTTAGTGCATTTATTACTCCTTCACCTACCAACAATCCTCTCACTAATTGACCATTTTCACACTTTTTACGTGGTACATCTTTGCGCCGAAGCTTACAACCTTCTAGCATGCCTTCCTACCTTTTGGCTGCAGAATTCTCTTCAGTGCACTTCCATGCACCTAAGTACCTTGCCACTGTGCCTTCCCTTGGTAGTCTCTATAGCCTCTGCTTACATTGGGTTATACTTGTTCCTTCATTTATCTCCATCTATGGTCATTATTTGGAAGCAATCTCCTTTATAACAACTCTCCAAACTTGAATAACACATGTAGCAGTTTGTTCCTTTATGTGTACCCATTTGTCAATAGCCACCCCACATAAATGGTATTTGAAGTCCTTTGCACATAAAAAATATTCAAATGTTAATTATCTTCCAGTGCACAAATGTGCTTATTACACAAAACACCAACTAAAAAGACAAACATATCGAAAAAGAAGGAAATACATTAAGGGAATACATACATGAAAACATAATCTAAATGACAACATTGCCTTATTACAAACACCAAGAAGACTTATTTATAGTAGGGATTCAATCTACTCCCGTTAAAGTAATTGGGTAACTGTTATATATATCTACCCTCTGGGTAAATATAGAGAATGACACAAAGGAAATATGTCAGAGAGGTTCAAAAACCCGACAAAAAGGAAATATGTCAAAGAGGTTCAAAAACCTGACACAAAGGAAATATGTTGGAGAGGTTCAAAAACCTGACACAAAGGATTTCGGGTATCAGGTTTCGGGAAACATGAGACATGAAGCATGAAAATCTCAAGGCATGTCCCGATGCTTGGGAGTTCTCAAAAACCCGAAGTGACTACCTAGGAAAATTGGGTTTTGGAGTCGGGAAAGCATGGGGAAAAAACATGTTGAGGCACCCTCTAAACCCGATGCAAATGCAAAGGAGAACCTCGAACTCGACTGGAAATAGACCCTGACTTGGGGAATTTCAAATGGCCATAAATTTTCACAGGGAGCTCAGATTCACGCAAGGTTGGACTTTTCAGAAAGCTTACAAGGTTGTCACCTACTGCCATAATTGAGTGAGAACAAGTTCTTCAAAAATGTAAAATATAGTTCACCCTTATTTGGGTTTATTCAGGGTTGTCACCTACTGCCAAAATGATCTATTGAATTAAATACAATTCCTGGATTTGGTCCTGGGGTAGATTTGGCATTTCCTCTCTCTTCCCTCATCTCATTCTTCCTATAGATTGTAAAGAGGGGCTTCTTTCTAAAGGTTGGACATTCTTGTTTTTCCCCTCCCTTCCTATCTCTTTGGCAGATGAATTTGTCCCAGTTCAAACCTCCATTGTCTAAAACTGTAATGCAACTTTTCCTCTTGGCATTTTGTAGTGTATTGTATCAATCTTTGGAGTAAATAATGCATGTCTGTGGATGATTCTCAACCCTCTCTGTGTTCATTTACATCCTCCTAATCTTTCATTGCAAATTTAGTTATCTGTGCACGATCTTGCATTACATTTTAATGGTTTGTGTTTATTGGCAAGACATGTGTTATTCATTCCTCAGTGCATCACCTTTGTTAGTTTAGGTTTATTTTTATCGCATCTTCTTACCCTGAACTCCTTGGAAAGTTAGATTAGGTTTTCCAAGTAAACCCTTTGCATTTTTATGTGTGCCATCTTAACAGAGGACTAGGAACCGGCCTTTATCTAGAGAGATTTCCCGATTTGTAAGGTCCCACACTTGGGAAAAGCTCAAAAATGTTATGTAGATCACATTGAGAGTCTCAACCCATCGAGTTGCAGACAATTCAGGGACTGCTGTGATTCTCCATTTTGGACAGTAACCATATTCCATTGAGTGTATTTAACTGACAAGTGCTTGATTCAAGTATATGAGTGATGATATACGGTCCCAACCAATGTACTTTAAGCTTGCCTAGATGGCACAAAAACTTAGAGTCATAAAGAAGCACCATCTGTCCTATCTCAAAATTTTTGTCCCTGATGTGCCTGTCATGACATGTTTTCTGCCTGGATTTTTCTTGCTTCTAATTCCATCGTGCTATTTCTTGTCACTCATCTGACTTGATAAAATTTTCAATTCATTCTTCTAATTCTTTCTCATCAGCCAGACCTCCAATACGTGTAATACGTAAAGAAGGTAAAATGAATTCCATAGGAAGAACTACTTCTACGCCAAACACCAATTGAAAAGGTGTGGCCTTGTTCAACTTCTTGTATGTTGTTCTATACACTCAAAGCATGAATTTTTTTTATCATCCCAATATTTCCTTCCAACATCAAATTTTTTTGTCAATGTCTGGCCCAAAATCTTGTTGAAAGCTTCAACAGTTTGATTTCCCTGGGAATGATATGGTGTAGTCTTATAGTGTGAAATCATACAATAGAATTCTGATTGTCTCATTCAAAAAATGTGTGCCCCTATCACTGGTCAACCTCAATGGGCATCCATACCTTGGAAGAACATTTACCCATAAGAACCTAGCTGCTGTTGCTACTATATAATCCTTGGTAGGTGCTGCTTCTTCCCACCTTATAAGATAATCTGTGCAAGTGATGATGTGGTATGATCTAGTTCTATGCAGAACTAGTGAAATAAGACCCAAAAAGTCTATAGTCCATTTCTAAAATGGCTCTACGCTAGGAATAGGTCTTAAAGGAATTTCATCTATTTGCCTTGGTTTTCCAAGGCACTGAAAGTGATCACATGCCTTACAATACACCTTACAATCCTTATATAGGGACTCCCACCACACTACAAGTAGTATAATTTTACATGCAGTGGCATGACCTGCATAGTACCCACTTGTAATACCACCATGAGCCTCTTCCATGATATCTATGTGCTCATGTTCTAATACACATTAGTGCAATACATCATCTCAGCGTAACTCGTATAGGTCACCACTAATCAACATAAAAGGTGTTGCATGAATTGCAAATTATTTCTTCTCTAAGGATTTTAGTCCTTATGGTTCCACACATGTGCATAATAAAACAACAATATCCTCCAAGTTTGAAGGCACGTGATGTAACATGTATAACTGTGCATCTGACATTGTATCTTCAATTGTTTGCACTTCTTCCCCTGACTATATGCTTGATAAATGGTTTGGGCTAGAATTACTTTTCCTTGGTTTTACCAAAATTATAAAATCAAGTTCTTGGAATAAGAGCACACATCGACATATGCACCCCTATAAAATGGGCTTGTTTACCAAGTATTTCAATGCCATGTGATCGGTGTAAAATACAAATGGTGTTGCTAGTAGGTACTATCTAAATTTATGTAGCACATAGATCATTGAAAAGGCTTTGTGCTCAATAGTTTTATAATTCTACTCTGTAGGGGTTAACTTTCTACTAGAAAAAAAATAGGATGATCTATAAAACCTTCTCTAGGCTGATCTAACACCATGTCGATGGACATGCCAGAAGTATCCACATGTACATGAAATGGTCGGTCCCATGAGGGAAAGCACATAATAGGTGCTGTAGTAAGTTTCTCCTTCAATGTCTCAAATGCGCGTTGTTGCGGTTCCCCCAATAAAAAGTCCCTTTTCCTTTTAGTAACTCTTCTAAGGGTACAAAAACCTTGGCACACCCTTTGATAAATTTTCTATAATACCTTGTGTGACCTAAGAATTTGTGCACCTCACTCTGACTGGTAGGTTATTTTAGGTTGACAATAACTGTAACCTTAGCTAGATCTACTAACAAACCTTCCTTGAGATGATATGCCCTAACAGAGTACCAAAAGGTGTAGCAAACATGCACTTTTTGATGTTAAAAAAGATGCTTAACTATCTACATATTTCAAACATTAAGTTCAAATTATCACAATGATCCTTAACAAGCCCATAAACTGTCCAATCATCCAAGTAAACTTGCAAGAAAAGATGAATAAAATCTTGGAATTCTTGAACAACTATTCACGAAAATATAGCAGGAATGTTTTTCAGACCAAAAGGCATCACATTATATGTAAAAATTTCCCATTAAATGGTGAAAGTAGTATTTTGTTGATCCTCCTATGTAATCCTAACCTGATGATACCCATAGAATCCATTTGTAAAGGAATAAACTTCACGCCCCGCAATGCCTTCTAATATTTCCTTGGTGAATGGTGTAGGAAAATGATTAGTCACACATGCAAAATTCAGCCCCCTGTAGTCCACATAGATCATAATCCAACCATCTTTATTTATACTAATCACCATTGGGCTAACCCATTTTGATTCATCTAGGGGCTTGATGATTCTAGACTTCAACATTTTTTCAATTTCTTCTTTAACCTTTTCACACAAGTTGGGGTTCATCATGTAGGGTCTTTTCTTGACTGGGTGCACATCTTCCTTAAGATTTATCTTCATTTATCCTAATGATTCATGCACTCCTTTCAATTTATGGTAGCCCCTAGAAAATAAATCCTAAAAATCATGGAACAACTTCACTATTTTTGCTACTTCAAATTCAGACCAATAATCTCCAATTATTTCCTCTTTAGGTTCAACATCCGTACCAATATTCACTTTCTTGGTCCTCATAGGTTCATGATAGGTGTGTGCATTATTACCTGTACTGTCCAAAACCTCGCGCACACCTGTTGAATGATCTTTAGCTAATTCTTCTACTTTTTCACCATCCACTATGTAGACCATCTTTCCTTTTCTTTCTCAAAGCAAGTGAACTTAAGTAGTGTGACATTTGTCTTTGTTCCTTCAACAAATCACACTCCTGAGTCATTTCCATCAAATAACTCTTGAATGAGTTATTCCTCCTTTACACTGTCTCCCATAGTTAACCACTTTATAACCCTTAATGCCTCTTCTATTGGAGGTTTAGTAGAGAAGTAGTCAAAATTCTGGACCATACTTATAATCAAACCCTGCTAATTTCAAGTTTCTCTATGTAGCTTTGCATATACATAGCAAGCGCGTGCACAACCTTGTAAAGTGGAATAAAGTTTGTTCACCCATAGTGAAGGCGGTAAAAATTCCTATCCCTCTATCCAAAGCCTTTCACACTACTGAATGTGGTGCTGAACAAATTGATTACCATGATATGTGCGGATTTGAGTCGGTGCATTGCTCCTGGAAAACTGAGTTGTAAGAGAAATCCTGAATTCATCTCATCCTACAAGATTATCCCTATGAACCACCCACCAGTGCGCTGTTGTCCCACACAAGGTATATGCTAGCATACTTCTTATTTCTAATTGGTCTATCCACTGCTCCTCCAGGGTGCGTAAGAATACCATAGGGTCCCCTTCCTTAGTGTACCAAGGTTTGAAGCTATTACCTATTCTCTTGACGCAATGAGGTTTACTGTTCTACATAAATGTGATCCTTACTTTGCACCCTACTAACTCATAAGTATGATGAGCCCAATTATCACAAGAAATACTCATAGTGTCACTAATAGATTTTGCATCTTCCCACTGAAGTATTCCTTCTTTAGATGACTCAAGGACCTCTGGATATCAAATGACGTGTACATAAATCCTATTCAAATCTTCCTCACTTAAAGGCTCAACATAGGGCATAAATTTTTTATCTGTTAAAGGGCTAATAACTCTTTCCTTCTTGTTCTCAAAACTGATATATCCCTTGTTGAACCTAAGATCAACATTATTTGCGTAACACTAAGGGAGTCCAAGAAGATCTTGGAAACTATCTTCTTCTACAAGTGCTAAAACCTCAAAATCCCTAGTGAACTTGGTCCCCTGTATAGTAATGGATGCATCTTTTAAAACTCTAATAGGAGTGGCCTTAGTTTGGTTAGCCATAAATAATAGATTAGAAGATGGCTACAATCTAGGTCTCTCCATCTGTACCCATGCATCTAAAGTAAGCACATTTACTTCCTTGCCTGTGTCAATCAATATATTACTCAGGAGCCATCCGTCGACAAAAACATTCATAGTGATTTCCTTGTCGTCGTATAAGCTATGGGGGGAAGATTTGCCTGTAGGATTTAACACCCATTCTCAATATTTACACATGGAGTGTTTCCCTTTAGCCAACTCCCTAGTAATGGAATAATATTTTCCTGGTGCAACATCTTACATACCTCCTTCAAGTCATCAATATTTGACTGGACCATATCTACCTCCTTATTTAGTTCCATCTTCCATGATTTCTCCTTTAAGCATTATATTTCCCCTTGAAGGTCTCTATGTACCTCCATGGTCTCTTGATAAACCTCCTTTTGGTTCGCAAGATCTAGGTATCTTGGATGCAAAACATCCTCCTTAATGATAAGAGGCTTCTGTGGTAATGCCTCTCTAGTGCGCGTAGCTTCAACATGGGTAGTGATCTTTACAGGAAATACCTCAGGTTCTGGTTACAACTTTGGCATCCATTGATTTTCCACAATACAATGTATCCTAACCATCCTCATGCCTTTATTCTCTTGTTTATGCTACTTGCAAAGATGCTCATATAGATATGGGCATTCCTTATAGCTATGATTCTTCCCATAGAAAGAACATGTAATATTATAAGGACATTCGTGCATGTAGTGGTTAGGTTATCCACATGTAAAGTATGTTCCAAAAGGGAATTTAACTCATCTACCACCATGGCCTCGACCTCCAAATCCATCATGGTATCATCAACCTCTACCATGTCCTCCATCATAGCGCCCCTCATTCTGATCATATTGCGCTTGATTATGATTCCGATCTTGATGCTCACCTTTACACTTAGAGCTATCTGATACTCCTGTCTATCACACACCAATATATATATAACATCATGGATTTGACCAATCAACTTGCAGTCCTCTATATATTGAGTCATGGACCAAAAAATCTTATAATAACATGATACATTCTTCCTTATCATGCATTGTAATAATGGGCAATGGATGACATCATGGTTAAGGTGATATATCTCACAGTTTATCTATAATGAACGTACTGTTCTATGGGGACAACTATATTTGGTGTGCCCCTCCACTTCATAGTGTATACACAAAATCCTGGTACGTGTCTCATGTGCCAAAATTTCTGATAGTTTCTCCAACTATTTTTGCATGGGTGCAATCTCTACTTCCAAGAATGGGCTGACTCCAGTGTCTATACTCCCGACTGGGTTAGCGTGTAAAGTTGCTTCAAGGGCTTCACGTGGATCAGTGTATGTCTTATGTGATAGATCCCTTCTTAAAGGTGTGATCAGACCTCCAATGAACCATTGCACATATTGGATTACGTGAATATCATAAGAAAGTTTAGATAAAAGTGTTTTAAAATGGGCATCATACTCCTAGACACTTTCAATAGTACCTTGTTTAATATCCTTGAGTGCGCTTATACTCTTATGCTCAAATTTACGGATATAGAACTCTTTAAGGAATGCATATTTAAACACTGCATAATCTACACAAGTTTGATCAGGGTCAAACTTCTTATACTAATTGTGTGTGTGTCCCCACAATGTAGTTGAAAATTGACTTACCTTGCACTTAGAAGCCATGATCCCTTTTTCATGCCATAGTATCTTACACATGTGCATGTGTTCAACAACATCTTCTATGACCATTTACTCTGGAAAATGAAGAGACATCTCCATGTAAATATTCTAGGGTTGGTGTAGGCTCTACCCACCTGATCCAAAACCCCATGTGTTGCCTCTACCTCCAAAACCACTAGATCCACCAGAACTAGAGCCACCTACACCCCCTGATCCTCCTCTCATAGCCAGAAGTGGACCAGAAGATGTACTTCCTTGTGTCCCAATAGTAGTAATGTATTGAAATCCTATAGTCTACGTGGTGGTACTACTCTCAGAAGTGATCCCTAAATTCTGCACACTCAAATTCTATGTAGATGATGCACCTAAAAAGTTACCTCTAAACAACAATGAAGATGTTTTCCCTGCCATCGATGTACTTGCTATGTGACTTAATCTTGCTTCCCTACTGACCAACTAAGCTTGCTGAATATTGGATGTACTAAGTACTAGAAAACAAAGCACAAGGGCTAGGTTACTAGGTAGATTCAGATGCATGCCTGTGGCCGAGGTCGTCTCTGCTAACATGCTCCCATGTGAGGCTAAAGAAAGTTCCCTTTCATTTTTACCTAAACGGGGGAGTTACTGATGCTCTAGCTCCACGCCTTCTATGTGAGCTCCAAATCCTTCATGAGCCATCTCTCTCCTCAATGCCATCCACTCTGTAATGTCACGCTACTTCTCTATCTCCATTTTGCATGCCTCATTGTACTTAAGCCACCTTTCTTCTCTCTACCTCTCTGTTGCTAGGTCTGTCATCTTTTACCAAACTTGCTCCTGCCCCCACATGTTGTGGGGTTTAGTTAGCCATCTATTTTCTTTCTAAGTTCAGGGTCACCATCAAAATTTTGATCACCAGTGGAATGCCTTGCAAGTAAGTTCCACTGGGATACCGTAAAAATTGGAACTCAACTACCTTTAGGCAAGAAT
Organism: Taxus chinensis; assembly: GCA_019776745.2. Classification (NCBI taxonomy): domain Eukaryota; kingdom Viridiplantae; phylum Streptophyta; class Pinopsida; order Cupressales; family Taxaceae; genus Taxus; species Taxus chinensis. The sequence goes on along the minus strand of CM034151.1, from coordinate 288,878,550 downwards.
AAGTGGAAATTAAGTATTCCAAGATATAGTTTTTCAAAACATTAATGAAACAAGTATCCACAACGCATGTCCAAATCAGATCAGTGTCATATAATGCCTGAAATTATCCCTGTTTCCAGACAAGTGTGCCATACCTTCAATTTTTCTTAGACGCATAAGCAACCAGCCACTCGTACAGTTATACCAGGAAAATAGCAAAGAAGCTCTCATATAGAAAGTCATACAGGTTCTTTTCCACCCACGTGTGTGCATAAAACTCAGATCCAATATCGAACCTCTGTGTGTACTCTTCTTCCAAATATTTTATCCACTCCTCAACACTTGCTAGGGTCAACCAATACATCTTCATCATGAACCATCCTGAAAACAACTAAAAAAGAGGTAAAAAAAAACCCAATGATGCAGCCTAGAATTTACCAAGAATAACCCTAGCATGTTGGCACATCACTTAGCCTAGACTGAGCACTCACCCAAAGCATGCAAAGGTACTTGGCCCCTCCTTAGAGTTTCTTATACATGATGCAAACATGATGAATATGTAATGTATTCATAACCACAAACATCATAAATATCCCACAGAGCATGTTCCATATCTATATCTAAAATAAAAATGAATTAAGAAATAGATATAATGAATTCAACCATGTAAGAACTAGTTTCAATCATGTTAACACCATTATTCACTCAGCACACTCCATTATATTAAAACATGATAAGCATAGAAGATTTTTACAATAAGTAGTATCATAAGTTCTTGCACACATCATATATGGTAGAATAACTCCACAATACCTCATACTAAGTACTCTCCTAATCTACGTAGATTACTACATATTTATAAGGGTGGAGAATTTCCCTTCACTACTTACATAATTCCCAAAATAGGTCGCATGATGAAAATATCTATGCACCTTTACAATAATAGACACACATGCAAGCGCGCTAATAATAGATATCTTATAGTTAACTGGAAGTGATAATCCTATTATTAACTCGAACTCATGCAAAACACTTAGTAGACTCTCTTCCCAAAATAGCATTTGCATGCCATGTAATTTTCCATTTGGTTGTGTGCCCCACACGCTATCTCCAAAAATATCCGTAACCATGAAAATGGCTAAGTCCAGGTTCATTCTGTCTTTTGTGTACACTTACTTCCCTATGCTTCTGCACCTTCAAATCTACCTTACTACTGCACGTGAATCTTTTGTTTGCCTTCTTCTTAGTATCATACTTCATCTACTCAACACAACATATGAAAGATCTAGTCAAGTGTGAGTTAGATAAATCAAGCTCCCCACCAACTAGTGATAAAGGGTACCATTAACCATGAGAGTGGAGCAATCAATAACTAACTTAACCCTGGAAACGAAAGGAGTAAGATAAATCTTACAATCAGACATATTAAATTTGGATAGTAAATCAAGGGCATACTTAGGTTGTGAAATTACAATTCTTGAGTCAGATTGTGAAATTTCTATCCCAAGAAAGTAATAAAACAAACCCAAGTCAGTCATGGAGAAATTTTTAGCTAAGGCAACATTCAAAAATCAATGATCGAGGAAGGATTACCTGTAGTAAAAAAATCATCAACATACATAACAAGGATGAGCATAGAGTCATCCTGCCACAAAATGTAAACATTAGGGTCAAAGTGGCACCAAGTGAACCTTGATGCAAGAAGAAAGGATTCCATCTTGGCATATTAATCCTGAGGGGATTATTTGAGGTCATAAAGAGACTTCTTTAACTTGTAAATGAGGGAGGAATCATGGAAATAACCCATGGGTTGTTCCACATAAATCTCTTCCTTTAGGTCCCCATGAAAGAAGGCACTCTTAACGTTCATCTAGTGGACTTCCCATCTATTTGCGGTAGTGATGGCGAGGGTCATTTGAATGGAAGTCATATTCATAATGGAAGAAAGTGTATATGAATAATCAACCCCAACTACCTAGGATAAAACCTTAGATACAAGTCGTGATTTATAATTATCGACGTCTCCATCAACACCATACTTTTTTTAGTAAACCTATTTACACTGAACCATTTTTCTTCCTTTGGGAAGAGGGGTGAGATCCCAAGTACCATTCTTCATGAGTGAGGAATACTCCTCATCCATGGAAAAATCCCACTCATGAATCCTAGAAGCCTCCCAAAAATATTGATGGTAGAAAGTAGAGGCGAAGAAGGCATGTGGTACAATGATCTCTAAACAAGTCCATCTCTCATCCGAAGGATCTCCTATCCATTCTCTAGCACTTTACAAAGTCTTCCTAGCCTAACAAGGACCGAGAGGAGAGTCAGGATCAAAATTTGTATATTCTTCACTTAGGTGAGAAGGGAAAAAGTCCTCATCATCACTACTATCAGAATCAAAATACTCTAAAGCATGAATATTGGGAAGAGTAGAAGGATCAGGAGGAGGAGGCTCAATAACATCATCATCCGAAGAATCAAAATCACATAGTAGAATAATGACCTCAAAGGTTGGATAAGTAGAAGTTTAATATGACTCGTCAAAATTCACACTTCTCTCGATATAAAGTTGATGAGTAGTAGGGTTCAACAATATACACCCCTTCATTCCATCATGATACCCTATAAAGATACATGGTCTAGACTATGGTTCCATGGACTTACATCTCTTTTTGGGAATCAAGGCCATAACATTGGATCTGAAGACACAAAATTTATTGACATTATGTTTTTGTCCAAACTAGGATTCAAAGGGTGTCATACCTCTTATTTCCGTATGTGGAAGTCAATTCTTAATGTAATAAGTATAATTCATGGCTTCGGCCCAATACTCCAGAGGAAGGGATCTAGAGTGAACCATACAAGTGGCCATCTCCTTAAGCGTTGGATTCTTTTCACAAATCCATTTTATGAAGGGTTGTAAGAAAATGTATGCTACAAAGCAATCCCTTCAGAGGTACAAAAATCTTCGAACCTATTTCTCACATAATCACCTCGATTGTCAATTTGAAGAACCTTAATAGACCTTTCAGCTTGTTTCTCAGGAAGAGCCTTGAAGTCTCAAAATTACTCAAAAAATTTATATTTTTGTTTGAGAAAATACACCCAAGTGTAATGTGAAAATTCATTAATGATGGTAAGTATATAAAGAGATATAGTAAATGAAGGAGATGGGAAGGGGCCAAAAATGTCTCTATGATCAAGATCCAAATGACAAGATCTCCAAGATTTTCCTTTGCAAAACTTTCTTTAGGGTGCTACCTAAGGGCACAAACCTCACAATGATCCTTAGAAAAATTGACGTGGGGTAATTCATTGACCATTCCTTTGTGGATAAATTGTTTAAGGAAAAAATAGTTAAGATGACAAAAATGCTCATGTCATAGATTGTTGAGCTCATCTGCATGAGTAAGCAAGGAAGTGGGCATCAAATCAAAAGTAAAGTGGGAGAAGGTGTATAACTGTGAATGGTGATCCTCCTTTCACTTAGCCACTATAGTGTCATCGTGAAGGTCACAAATAATCACCAAGTTAGGATTAAATTATACTCACATTCCTTCACCAAGGTGAGTGATTTGGTAAACTAATAGGAGATTGGTAGAGATATCAGGAAAACTCAACACTTGGTTAAATGTTCCACCATCCATCTCTATTGATACACTATTGCAAACCGACATCGTACTATCATAACCCAATGTGATTTGAGACATGCCACATGGCTTGATGTTAGAAAAATCAACATGTGAAGATCCCATGTGGTGTAAGGCATCAGAATCAATGATCCATGTTGATAAAGATGTGACTCTATCTATAAGGGCCTTTCCTTTCTTCTTCTCAAATTTAGACTCCTTTTCTTTGGAAGACTCAGACTTCTGAGCATTTTTTTGTATAGTCTGAGGAACACCTATATTATTCTTCCCAAGCAATTGAGTTAGGTGATCTATTTTTTTCTCATACAATGATGTTTTTCATGTCCAATATTCTTACAATAGGAACACTTACAATTTTATTTCTTCACTTTAGGCACAGAAGTGGAATCGTTCATGTTAGATTTAGTTTGGGTTTAGTTGGTCTTAGTTTCCTTCTTTGGCTGGCCCTTTCTCTCTTTCTTCTCTTCAGGTTTCTTATCTTTTCCCTTATTAGTACTTGTAACAAGGGCATGATGCTTGGATTTGAGTGATCCCTTTTGAATCAACTTATCTGATGCAGGAGCATCACCTCTAGTATGTGCATAAGGGTGGAAACATCCAATTTTTGAGTTTTTAGGTGTTTTCAAGGTCCTAGAAGTTATTAAGTGTCATTTAGAGGTGGTAGCTAGAGTTTAAGTTTGTTAACATTTGAATAATTGGTTTTACCTCTAAAATGAAATTTGGAATATTTGAGACCATTTTGGCTTGATATGGTTCTTTTGATAGAATCTTGAAGCCTATAGGCATGTAAGGGGATGAAGTGAAGAGTAATTAGGTGTCTTAAGTCCATAATAGGGTTTAGAAAAGCATAATGGAAGTTTAGAAGTCAAGGAATTGTCTTTTAATCAAGGAACTTATTATTAAGCCTAAGTTTATTCACATGACCAATGGGTCTAAAGACTAGAATTCAGTGGAAAATGGAGAAGATGACTATAAATTGTAAAATGGAATTGAATTTCATTATTCCCATTTAAATGGAGAGAGAGAGAGGAGAGAGAGAGAGAGAGAGGAGAGAGAGAGAGAGAGAGAGAGAGAGAGGAGAGAGAGAGCGAGAGAAGAAGAGAGAGAGAGAGAAGAGAGAGAGAAGAGAGAGCCAGAGACAGACGAGCACACCGCAGCCGGAGAGAGAGAGGAAGAGAGAGAGCTTTATACGAGAGAGAGATCTCTCTCTCTCTCTCTCTCTCTGCTCTCTCTCTCTCTATTCTCTCTCTCTCTCTCTCTCTCTCTCTTCTCTCTCTCTCTCTTCCTCTCTCTCTCTCTGCTCTCTCTTTCCTCTCTTCTCTCCTCTCTTCCTCTCTCCTCTCTCGCTCTCTCGATCGCATAGGAGTCGAGAGACTGCTCAGAGTACTAGAGATGGCAGAGCTCGTCGAGACGAGAGAGAGAGAGAGGGGAGAGATTATTAGTGATAAGAAGAGTAGAAGATGCCTATTATCAACGTGTCCATCTCTCTCGTCTTGTCTACTTGGCTGATCGTCTCGCTCCTGCGTCCTTCGCTTCCTATTGCTTGTCTCCCTCCCTCCCGCCCTCCTCTCCCGGCCCTCTTCCCTCGCCTTGCTCCGCTTCCTCTCCTCTAGTCTCTATACTCTATCGACTACGTCTACTACATCCTCTATCTCGATCCTTTTCCACTGCTTCGTCCAGGATTTTACTATTCTTGTGTGGGGTTGGTTGCTGGTCTGATCATCTCTAACGTCATTCTTGGGGTGCTTGAGAGAAGCGACATGACTTTGTGATGGTTCGATTGGAGTCTACACAATACATAGGCTTCTAATAGTTATAAGCCAGCTATAGAGAGAGGCCGTTAGGCTGCCTTCTCTCTCTCTCTCTCTCTAGAGCAGCGCGAGCAGACTATAGATTCTCGCAGTCTCGCATCTCGATCTCCTCCCTTATCCTAGTCTGCGGATTTTCTCTCTCTCTCCGCTTCGTTACCTCTTTCTTGCTGCCGCCTCCCCCCCCCTCCGGCCGGAGACGCTCTCAGGCTCGCCAGAGGGCAAACCCACCGCCGTGCCTCTAGCCACGCCCCTCCCCCCCGGCTCGTCACTCCTGCTCGGCCTCAGTCGATCGTCCAGAGCATCTCGATCGTCAGAGTCGCATTCGTCCAGAGCGAGAATCGAATCCTCATCCTCCCCCTCCCCTCCCTCCCGTCTCCCTCGCCGCCGGAAAGTCTTTGTCTCATCTCCTCCGAGATCGAGGTCGTTCAGGAGCAGTAGTCAGAGGTCCGGTGTCCGTCACATGCGAGAATCCGAGGAGCTTACTAACTTCGTGACGGTATCCTTCTACCGACATAGTCGGGAATAAGATAGATCGAGAGAGAATATATAGCGTCCCTCCCTATCTACGATAGACGATATATGCCTCAGAGCGAGAGAGAGAGAGAAGGGGGGGGAAAAAAAAAAGGACGTAAGACTACTTATCCCTAGCTAACATGTGTCCGAGTGTACATGCGTTTGAGTGATTCTATTGACTTGTTCTTACAATAATCTTAATGCATGTTTGAATAACAAGCTATAATTCTATTTAGCTGGGTATTTCTGAATCAGTCTTGTTAAGATAAAAGTGTGACTAAGTACCTCTGCCCTTCCGTATGAGAGCAAATCGTCGTATACTCTACTCCACTAATAGATGGCTGTCAGAACAATACCGAGCATAGTTAGCTCAATCAATTGTGAGAACACTTTATACATTCTGGTCCGAAGGAGGATACGTCGGATCATCCTTCTACTCTCATAAGCTTGTCAAGTGAATCAGTACGTGTGAAACCTTCCTGAACTGACATAATACAATTGAAAACCCTGCCCTTCGATGCATTCGGAGGCACGAGACACAGCACGTCACACATCACCAGACGCGAATCGGACTCGTCATCATCACTTCGTACCGCAGAAGTCTCTAACTCGCTTATGACTGAAATTCAAGTCTACTGCGCAAAATAGCTTCGAAAGCATGTATAGGCCATCTGGACTAGCCACTCATACTGAGAGGGAAGGTAACGCACCCTAGAAAACTAACTGATCCGATGGACGAGACCGGACGGTGGGAACCAAAGTACTTCTTCTTTAAATCTGGGGCAAAAGAGGCTGGCGGGTCTCTCAGGACTCACACAAACGGATACGATACGACAGGCAGGTCTACGATTTATGGTGAATACATCAACATATCGTCAGAATGTCGATAATCTTTATTATTTTTTTCAAACTTCTCTGCGACTCGGATAACACATTCTTTCTAACTGCGAACTTCGGTGCATCGCATATCTCTCACGCACACCACATCGAAAGACGGTCTACATCTACATTCACGTCATGCAGCACCTTGGGTTGTCTGTTACACTCAACATCAGAATCCATATGAAGGTGATTGCATTAAAGTCGTCCAGTTAACAATTCTCCCGACCACAGCTGTAGAAATTGAGATACAGAAGAGATGAATATAGGTCGATTGAGTCACTCATGTGGTCACAGCATACACTTAGTAGTCACGCGTCTTCTCCATCTCGACTCACTATGAAGTTCTTTCCATACTGAGGACATGCGTCATAGGGCCTGGTTGAACTTTTAGACCATCCCGAAGCATTTCACTCTGTTAACTAAAATATAAAACTATAGATGGAACAGTAGCCAAAGATGCGGTAATTTTATAAATAACGTTGTAATTTTTAAGGGTGAAATCCCATACTTATACATGAAAGTTGGAGCAAGAAGCTGGTAAATACACTTTAGACCTAACAAGAAGACCCTAGTTACAAAGGAACTTGGTGTTAGGATTTGAGAAAACCCGTAAAACTTCTAAGGAAACTCAAATGAAATAATGTGTGTTTAAATATATCTTTATTTCTCCCTAAAAGTACCTACAACAAGACTTTTGCATGACAATCTTCCTATGGAAACCTAGTGAGGGTTTTGAACAAGAATGCAAAATGAGGCAGAGAGAGAGAGAAATAGACAAAGAATGGAATCTTGAAATTTTGTGTACAACTTGGGGGTGCTAAATAGTGATTAATGGTGATAGTAGTTCATTGTGAGAGTCTTTAGTTTTACTTCACCATGGTTGGTCCAATGAATTTTCTTAAGGGGCTACATGGCAATTTTGAGAAAAACAGTAAAAGGATGAATTTTGATGCTTTTCCTATCAATCTCGTGGATGGTTTAATGTGGAATAGAGTTTTTGAAGAGGGTTTAAGGTGAGAGAAGGTGTAAGGAATAAAAGAAGACCAAGTGTATTGCTCAAGTGAAGAGTATGTTTTAAAGGAAAAGCTTTGCAAATTTGAGTAAGTAATAAAAGGTGAAGTTTTGGTTATTTTCACATAAAGTTTGTGGATGGTATAGTGTTTTATTGAGTATGTGGAGAGGGTTCAAGGTGTAAAAATAGGGTAAAAGCATACAAGGATAAGAAAAGGCTATTGGTTTGAAGAGTAAGGTAATGAAGGATGATGAAGTAGTGCATGGAGAGAAGGACAAATAACAAGAATTATTAATATACCAGTGGATAAATTACCATCACTCTCAGAGTAAGAGGTAGGGTATGCAAATGTATTAGAAACTTTCAAGAGGTAGTTGATCTAATTATTGCATTTACAAGCCAAGTTAAGTTCATTTTGAACCTTGCATGGTATTTCTCATGCAGAGTAAGGTGAATGTTGATGGTGTAAACCTTGTGATAAATGAATGAAAGTTATTGTTGATACTTTAATACATCATTATCTTGTTCTTGAATGAGTTAGGATGAAAAGTTGTCAAATGAGGGAATTTTTCAAGTAGTTCCTAGAGCTTCTTTCATGGAATGGAAAGTAGAAATAAACACAGAGTATTCGAGACCTAACTTAGAAATAATCAACACGATTAATTGGGCATCCTTTTTCTCAACTTTACATTTCTTTAAGAGAAATATGATGTGGACGAAATTTGAAAAGAATACCTATCGATTATCAAAGTCACTAGGATTTAATCCTAGCAGTTCATTTTCCAACTCATGCACTCTCATGTCATCTTATTTTCTGAGCCTACTATCTAAATTTTTACATGCTTCATCGGGTGTATTAGAAGCCTCAATGTGGAAGAGTAAGGAGAATCAAACATATATAGAATACCCAAGGCTTCGTCACATCGGTTTAGCCACTTCAATTTTTTGGGTTCATCATCAGGCTTAGTCTCAGCTCCCATAGTGATGTGAAATAACCCTTTACCCATTAGTTTAATTATCATTTTAGATCTCCATTAAAAGATATTAAATGGCATGAGTAAAGGTATAGAAAAAGAATCCATCGTGAGGAGAGATAAAAAGAGAATGTAAAAGGAAAATAAGAACACACACACACTGCATAATAATATTTTCACCCCTTGTTTATGGAACTTTATAGTTTAGTGTGTTGATTATAGTTAGGTGTGAATGTGAGTCATGAAACAGTCAACCACTCACCTTACAATTAGTGTAAAAACACACAAGTGTAGGGATCACAATCAAGTTTCGATGATTGCGATAGTTTGATAGTGTAAGAAAGCATAAAATGATGCTAAAATAATAAAAGGGGAGAGAAAAAAGTCGTGTGCTAAAAAAAATATCTCTCATCGTAAGAGAAACTCCCATTCCATAAGGCTATGGTAGATGCGATGACTAGCCCGTAAGTAATTACATGAGTGATACAATGCAAGAATGAATCAAAATGATTCGGAAAGCCTCCAGAAAGCAATAAAGGTGTCCTGGAAGTCAAAAGGGGATCCAAGAAGCTCTAAAATAATTTTCCACCAAATGTAACTACAGATAGATAAATCTAGTGAGAAAACACCTAAAACTACATAAACAAAAACCTCAAAAACAACACAAACTCCAATAAAAAAACTGTTAAGCTAGATTAGAAAGATTCCAGAAATGATTAAAAAACTTGCACAAGAAGAAATTAAATACGAAACCAGAATAAATTAGGAACCAAATGAAAATAAGTGAACATTTACTGGAATCAAAACTTTGATACCATGTGAGATTATTCTATAAGGACCAAATGGAAATCCATGTACATAGATAAGGTCGCACTCCAATGGTAACAAACAAACTCTAAGTAATCAACAAGAGTAATCGAACAATAAGGAAAATCATGCATAAAAGAACATGTCTACTCATTCTCATATATAAAAAAAAATGGTACATATTGGAGTGTTGTGTAACTTCCATGCTTGGAAAATAATTCCCTCCATGAGGGAAAGAAGAGTCATGGTTCCCAAGATGGAATACAACTCTTATGATTCTTATTACACATATGACAATGCCAGATTCTATGATGGAACATGTCATATGTCATATAACTCTGACAACCTATGATCTCACCTAAGTGAGATGACTCACCATGTGAGATGGAAAAACCCTGAGTAATGACGAGGAAATTCACACACACCAACACTAATAAGGGTGTAATTTTTTTGGTGAACTCGAATCACAAGTTGATATTTTCTATGCTCTTCCTCTTTGCTTTTGGTGTATATATCTTCTTATTATACCACTTCATGTCATTATTTCCAATGTTCTATTATATTCACATCAAGTCCGTAGGCCCACATATGTATACTTGGGATTATAAAGGAAACCCCTTTGTTCCCCCTTATTTCACTTCTACAAACGGGGTTCCTAATTTTTGGCCTTATTCTAATACTAATATCTTTACCAATGTCATATTCACTATTAATATTGATCCTCTACAAGGTGAATGCTCGAACAATAATCTTGATACTTACTCTCATGATCTACGTAAAGATGAGGCACAACACCTTACACACTTATTACAAAATAATCCCACAAATATTGATATTCTTCTATATGGTGCAAGAGATCAACTTAAGCATGCTCCATCATCTCACATAGAAACATCTGTTATTACTACATCTATGGTGCCTACATTCTTGAGGGATCCTAATCTATCAATACAAAATGTATCTATGCCTCTTTCTATAACCACTTTTGTTACTACACATCCTATATCTACTCCTAATTGTTCACACACTTATTTATCTAGCACACAAGCTCTCAAAACACTTTTTCATGCATTACAAGATCATATATTACAATGACAACAAGGTACATCCACATCTTCTTACGCTATGGTTTCTAAAAATTTACTTCACGATCCAATTGCAACCCCAATGGTTTATAATTGGTTTTGTTGCTCTTAAACTCCTTATCTATGATGGAAAATGGGATCCCGTTGAACATATTTGATCATTTCAAATGGATTTCTTTGAATACACCTCTTAGGAAATATTTATCACCAAGATCTTCCCTAGAAGTCTTAAGGACTTTGCACTATAATGGTTTTATGATTTCCCCACACATTCTATGTGCACATTTACTACTTTGGAAAATCAATTTTTGGCACAATTCTCTATCAAAATTTGGGGCAAAGTTTCTTATGCACAACTTTCTAAAATGTGAAAAGGATCCAATGAACCTATAAATGATTATGTCTTAGGATACAAGAAAATTCTTACTAAGATGAGCAATATTTTAGCTGGCAATGAATTACAAGACCTCTTTACCAAAATCATGCTTTTTCCTTTGTAAGAATCAACAATATTTGACACATTTTGATCTTTTGACCATATGTGTCATACACTCAAGGAGCGTGAAGCTAAATTGTTACATATGAACAAACTAAAGTACGTTACTAACACTCATAATACCTCTAATTCCAAGTTCTCAAGAAAATCCACATTCAAATGATAAACCAATGATATCAAGGTTTTTCCTAAAGACATTATCAATGTTATTACTAAACCAATTAAGCTCCACATTTAACTTACACGATGATATTTTACTTGTTTACCATATGCCCCAAAATATATTAAAAAATGATTTGAATGTAATAAAATGTCTCTCCCTCCACCATTAGTCTCAAAGTAAACGTTTTGATACCAATGCTTATTTTGATTATCATGGATGTATTGGCCACCTCATTGAGTGATGTATTAAGATTTGTCACGTCATTTAATATCTTATCGATTCAATCACCATTGAATGGGATGAGCCATCTGAATCTTCTAAGCCAAAAAGGTATAGTGCCAAATTTAAAATCTTCAATGATCCACTTCCTAAGCATGACACTAACAAATATACTTCATAAGTGCATAAAACTTATAGTGTATTTTATGATCACCCTTTGGATGCAATGATTAACATTGTCTCCTACACCACTTATTACTTTTGATGATTCTAATACAAGTGACACACTTGTTTCAAATACTTTATCCATCCATTCTTTATTAACCAAATACATGTAAATGGTTTTTTGGTTAATCCACATAATAAGTATAGTGTCTTCTCTATTACGCCACTTCAATCTCTTAGCATTTCTACATAGAATATCACATGTGATACTAATCCTCGCCACTGACGCATCACTCTACCTCTCACCACGACTATTTCATTCTTAGTTGTTGTTACTCTTAGCTCTAGTGAATTACATTTAGGTCTCCCTTGGCTATGTTCTCTTAGGCCTATTGCATTGGTCATTTACTAATGTGTCAAGTTTATTCATAGTCAACAGGTTACTAGAATTATATATATTCCCTTTGAGGCTCCTTCTCCTAGTTTTCCTTGTCATTATTTTACAATTACTCTTCCTACCCCTAGTAAATTTATGGATAGGTATTTAGTTTCACACAATGTCTGTAGAAACTCTAACACTCCTAAGTTATTTCCTAGGTCCATGATTCTACACAGAATCTCCAATCGTTTTATCCCTCTTAGGTTTTTTAATAGGCCTTTGGTTGTATACACTCTCTATCATGGTTCTAGTTCTCCTAGGTATCCTAATAGGCATTTGGTTGCACACACCACCTATGATGGATATAGTTCTCCTAGGTCTCTTGATATTCCTTTAGTATCACACACTGTCCCTTATAGTTCTCACTCCCATATGATCCCGTGTTGGTTGTCTAGTGCACAAGCTCCTTCAAAAATTTCTCACAATTCTTCTAGTGCCCATAGTATGTCTTGGCGTACTCATTATTATAGTAATTTATACATGTGTTCTACCTTGCACACTACCCAGACACCCACTTTATCTCCTTGACCTTCTTTTCTAGACATTACTACTACTATACCACTTATATTTGAGTCACAATTTAGGCCCGAGCTTCCATCTTTCGTGACAGTTTCTCCCCATCTTCAAGAGGTTCTCACCATATATTTTTCATGCCAACCCTCTTTCTTGTACATAGTTAAACATTTAAAAAATATAAAAAATTATCATAGTTTTAAAATACAAAACATTTGTATATTTGTAAAAATACAAAAATAGGACATGTACACTTACCTTGAGATTTTTGTACTTTACATTATACATGTGGTTTTTCACTATGGATTTGATAGATAACATATATATTTGGTCTTTGCACACATGTGTTCAGATGGTATATTGAGCTTGATGCATGATACACATAGAGTAGTTGGATGATCCTTTAGCTAAAATTCCTATACTTATGGGGACATCTATTATACAGTACACATAGGTGCTAGTTTTATATTATAGTTGCTTTCTACTTCCTCATTACACTTGATTACATATATTGTGTACATGTTATCTTTTGAGCTAACATGACTAGCAGATGTGACTTGTGAAACGTTGAAATATCTTGCTTCACATAGCTCTATCTATATTAGTTGCTGCATCATTTCATCATGTTCTAACACTGTTGGTTTGTATCCATGCTTATTGTGTGTGTTACTACTTGCTTACTTCACTGATTGTGGACTAAGTGACTTGATTGTCTTGTGACATTGTGGGTACCCCAGTTTGTGGATCAATACATATTTTTCATGCTCTTTTTTTCCATCCTACACATATTGATTGTCTTAAGACACCACGTGTGTCCCATGTTTACAATATCTACACTTTTTTGTAACACCATTTACATAACTATTGATTATGACTTTATTTTTTCTACACTTGTCTTCTTACACATGTTTTATTAGTACTATTGTTATTATCCCTACTACTTCTACTTGTTATTATTACTCTTGTTGTGCACCATGGTTGTGACCATGTGTAAAACCTTCCTTGTTACAGATACAAGTTATTGAAGATGATTACCTCTTTAACATCCTACACTTTCCTACTTGTCATAAATCTAGTGCATGGACACACATCTATTATTTTGAGCCACGTACTCAACATGGATTTTTACACATGCCTTAAAAGAGGGGGCATTAATTTGGTTATATTCTACACCTACAATAGAAACATGTAGAATTATGTGGTAACATATATGTGTAAATAACATATAGGTACTTATAAATACATTCAAACACAAAAATACAAAAAATCAGGGACATTTTAAAAATTGTACATTTTGGTCAAGACTATATAGATGGTCCTAACTCTTTCACGCGATTCTTCCCAGTGGTAGTTACATTAAATTTCTCAACAATTTCAAATTTTCACCTATATGTATAGGTTTTTGGCCTAGTTTCAAATCTACTTCACTTAGTTAAGATCAGTTACATAGGACATGGTACTTCTCTCCTTCACAATGAGACTCATATTCTACTACAGTTTCAAGATTCTTTGGGGCATGGGTTTCCTTTCTTCATCTATATTTCAATACATTACAACTTTTATTCAATTTTTATCTAATTGTGTGGCACATGGAAAGGGAATGGGGGCACTCATTATATTTTCTACTGTGTGTCCTAATTTTCAATATTGGGCCTAGATCTGTCTACAATGATGTGGTTCATGGGGTTACGAAGGGTATCAAAGAAACTAAGTTCTTCATAGGATGTCCTTCCTTTCCTCTTACATTTTAAGGGGGGATATCAAAGTTGCTAAATGAATTTGTTACATGTGTTTATACCTTCATGGGGTGATTTAATATTTCACTCTCCTTTATATCCATATTGGGTTCCATACACCTAACACTCTAGTTCTCCTTGGCACAATCAGAGACTAATCACCCTAATCCTTCGATAAGTTCAACAATGTGAATCTTGAAGTACAAGTAAAACATGAGAGATTCTCCCTTTGCAAAATAAACAAGTGTATTCCTTCCTTGTTTACATGTCTTCATTTCATTTTTTATGCAAATGAAAATATTTCATGTTACATTTTACATTTGAGTTAAATTTAAATTCTTTATTATGGACATTAAGTACACTCTATGTTGTAGGTTTTATCACAGAGCATGCCAACACCAACATGAAAGGACTATGTAAAATAATCTCTGAGAAAAGAATTTTTTTTCTAAACACTCAGGTATCTTTTCCTTGAAACATGTAAATTTCATTTTATACTTAAAGGGGGAAAAATGTAGACAATTAAATTTGGCAAGTTTATCTTTGACACTACTAGTTTTGAAAATGTACTCATGTGAAGATATAAAAAACCTTTCTTTTCCCACTTAGTACATTATGATATCTCTTGTCTAGATTATTTATCTTTGCATAATGTTATGCTGACACATTCAAAGAGTACAATGCATAAAATCTATATACTAAGTCAATCCAACACGATGCAATATTCATTTGGCATGTTTTTCATCCCTAGTCAAGGTTGTATGGTTTGGTTAGGAATTTATATCTGGTCCTAACCTATTTACATAGTTTTACATTGACATATCCTCCGTCTTTACTTTCGATTCCAAATCCTTTGATGGTTTCTTTACTCCGTCTAGGTCTTCATTTTTTTGATAATTCACCTTTCGAACGCAATATAAGTAAGTTAACACTACCTTATTTTCTAACTTGGAAATACTATGGCACTATGTTGATACACTCACTTCCAACACTTGCAAAAGACACCACAAGTTCCAAAAATCTCACAAAAGCACATCCACCATCATTAAGGAAACAATCTCTATAGGATTTAAGCTTCTTACTAGGTCAAGGCATCAATATCACTCATTTACAAAAACTCAAACATAACTTCTCTAAGTATTTTAGCAAGAGCCAAACTCAACTCAAGTATTGTTAAAGAAGTTACCAAATCTAGTTTCATTCATTCAAATATCACATGATAGGTAGAGAACAACATGTGGTTTTGAGGCCTCTTTGGATTGGTAGTGCCAATGTCAGCAATGCACGAGGGTGCCTATCATCACCAATCTGACACTATGATAATTCACCACTGAGAACTCCTCGTGCTATGATTATTTACTAATGCACAACTTTTAGTTTGGTGGATGTAATCTAGAAACACAACAACAAACATAACACAAGAATACCATAGACTATGATACGAAGGAATGATGAGAAATCTAAAAATATAGGTGTAAATTATAATATCAACATGAAATTGTTACAGTCTCACCCATGAGGTACTTTAAGTGTTACTGGCTTCACTTGCCTTCCACCAATAACTATGGGAGAAACTTCACAATTACACCTCTTGATGGCTTCTTTAACACACCTTCAAAATGACTTACTCATACAATATTTCTCACTACTTCTTTCTATATGCTAAATGAGGGGGGTGGCCTCTTAATTTATAGGAATTCAGACTTATCCACCCTATCTCTAATATAGGATAGGAAATCTCTTCTGGCCAATCATATTCCATGCCTAAACTCTTGCCTTTACACGTAGGCTTATCTTCTAAGATAAGATAAACCTTATCATCTCACATGGGTTTCACCTTTTTAGTCTTTTCTACAAATAAAATACACAAAATATTTATGACATCACTCCTTGTCCTTATTACAAATATAATATTTCTAATTCCTAATCATGTAGACCCTACATCTCTACTTACCCCAACTTTGACATTTTGACATTACCCGGACCACTTACGACAAATATTTACTTTTTCCCACAACATTCCTATTATACTTTGATAGTTACCATACTCTACTTTATTAGCGGCACCATACTAACGGTGTCGTTATCTTCTATCAGACGCCACTACTAATCATACTTAACAACATCCAATTCCTAATACATACATAATAAAATAAAAATTACGGAGGAAAATTTTAATGTCGACATTTTCCCCCTTCCTAGCTTCTACTCCATCCTCGGAGTAGACTATTCTGGTGCTTGCAAAATCTTTAACTTGTCGTGGTTGACCCATTTCGTAATGGGAGTTCCATCCAATTCCTCCAGTCGATATGTACCATTTTCATGCAGAGATGCTATTTTGTAGGGCCCCATCCATTTGGGAAGAAATTTTCTCTGCCTTCTTTTTTTGTATCTGGAATAATATACTAGAACCAAGTCATTCACATGAAATGGAGACCAACAGATCTTTTGATCAAAGTACTCCTTCTGCTTCATTTTCTTTTTATAGCTTATATCCTTCGCTATTTCCCTCATTTCTCCTCTAGCAAATGAAGATGCACCAACCTTTCTTTTACTGAATCAGTTTCATCCATCCTTTCCTTTTTCATAAATCTCACAGTGGGAATATCAAACTCAATAGGAAGAACTGGATCAATGCCATAAGCCAACTGAAATGGGGAGTATCATGTTGCTGACTTTGATGTTGCCCTATATGCCCGCAACGCTTCATGAATCCTTTTATCCCACTTATGTACCTAGAAGGCTGCATTTTTTTATAGAATTTGACACAACACAAAATTTGTTCATTCCACCTGTCCATTTGTGCTTGGCTTGTATGTTGTTTCCTTCTTGTGCTTAATAGAAAACTTATTGACTAGGGCTTCTACCACCTCATTAATGAAGTGACTTCCTTAATCTATTACAATTTCTAATGGACAACCAAATCTAGTGACAATGCGCTCATATATGAACCTTGCCACTTCATCCATGGAAGCTATTTTCAATGGCCTAGCTTAAACCCACTTGGTTAAATAAACTGTGGCAACTACAATATACTTATTTTGGCATGGGGTAGTTAGAAGTGGACCTAGAATGTCTATTCCCCACTTTTTAAAGGGACCAAGTGGAAGAATAGGGCATAATGGAGCTGATGAAGTCTTACGGTTACCATGTGTTTGACAAATATCACATGTCTTACAATAATTATAACAATCTCTAAAAAGAGTGGGCCAATGATAACATGCATCCAAGATCCTTCTTACTGTAAGTTGTCCAGAGAAGTGTCCTCCACATGTACCATTGTTGAATTCTTATATCATCTCCTTCCCTTGATCATGTCCAACTGCTCTCTTGTACTTTCCATCAGGTCCTATTCGAAATAATACTCCATGCAGAATAGAATATGGATGACTGACTTAAGCAATCTTCCTCTTAGTCTTTGCATTGGCACCATCAGGAAACTTGAATTCATTTAGATAATTCCAAATATCTATGTATTCACTAGGGATTGTGTCAAGGGATAACAATGCTACATCTGGGAAATTATCATCATCACAAGATGAACCTAAACCATCATAGGCTCGAGAGAGTGCATCTGCATTGACATGCTTCTTTCTTGGCCTATCTATAATATCAAATTCAAATTCTTGTAACAAAATTATCCATCTTGCTATCCTCCCTGATGGATTAGGATTATTTACAATATATTTTAGAGCCTGATGATCTGTTACAACTATAAATTTCTGCCCTAGCAAGTAATTTCTAAACTTCTTTACAGCAAAAATGATAGCTAGAGCCTCTTTTTCAATTACAGTATAATCTACCTCAGCACTGCTCATTTGTCTACTCCCAAAGTAAACTGGATGATCATTCCCATTTTCATCTTTTTGGCTCAGAGTACTTCCTAGTGTTGCATCTAAGGCATCAATATACATAATGAATGGCTTGCTCCAATCTGGATTCTTTTAAACAGGTGAAGACACCAAAGCTTCCTTCAGTTGTTCAAAATCTTCATGCGCCTTATTTCCCGGTTCATAAGTAACATCCTTCTTCAAGAACTGGGTTAGTGGTTGTGCAATCTTTGAGAAATTCTTGATGAACCTTATATAGTAACCCACATGGCCTAAAAATGATCTCAACTTACTTCTATTCATAGGAAATGGTAACTCTTTGATTTTTAAAACTTTATCAGGATCAGTACCAATACCATCTCTAGATACAACATGCCCTAACAAAACACCTTTAGAACATCCAAATACACACTTTGTAGGGTTTAGTGAGGCTTGTGCTTCATCTAACTTGTGAAATGCTGTCTCCAACTGGTGCAGGTGGTCCATCTTGCTCCCATAGATGCAAAAATCATCCAGAAATACTCTGATGAAGTTCCAAATGTAGGGTTCAAACACCCTATTCATCAAACGCTGGAACATTGCTGGAGAATTATAAAACCCAAAAGGCATAACTCTATAAGCAAACGTTCCCCAAGGAGTGGTGAACATGGTCTTCAGCTGACCTTTCTCTGCTATACAAACTTGGTCGTATCCGTTATATCCAGTAGCAAAACTATAGCAATCCTAGCCAGCTACTTCGTCCAAGATCTGATCTGAGAATGGAAGAGGGTAATTATCCTTCTTTGTTGCCTTATTGAGCTTCCTATAATCAACACAAATGCGTAGTTTCCCATTCTTTTTTATTGAGATCACAATGGGAGAAACCCATTCTGAATTCTCCACAGCAAATATGAATCTTGCTTCAAGTAACTTATCTATTTCTTCTTTTACAGTCTTGGAAAAATTAGGATTCATTCTATATGGCATTTGCTTTATGGGCTTAGCACCATCTACTAGCTCAATAGAATGTTCTACCCAACTTACTTGACGGAGTTTCTTGTAATCAAAAGTGAATAGGTGTATGTACCTTCGAAAGAGCTGGACGGTAGCATTCCTTCTCACTCTCCATCATAGTATCACCAATATTTATTTTTTGGAGATGATCATCAACTTCTTCTTCAAATAATTTTATGGGGTCATGAGTCAGTGTGACTGGAAGGATATCCATGACTGAAACATCAACCTCACTTTCTTCATCTTTAGTGTCCACTTCACTAGTACTAGAGTAATTAGAGGATGTCTAATCATCAATTTCATCACTTGAATCTAGAGGTTCTACCTTATGATGCCGAGGGATCACATTTATCTTCACCCTCTTTCTGTCATGTCCAAGTGTCATGAAGCCTTCATTCTAGTAGTTTCTTGCATGAACTCTCCTTAGCCATGGTCTTCCCAACAACATTGGGTACGCAACAGTACCATTTTTCATCACATTAAAGTCTACCACACATACAACACCCATAACAGATATTTCCACATTTGAAACAACACCATCTGGTTTAGTTTTTTCCTTATTTAATGACCTTAACATAAGTGTTGAGGGGTGATCAATTTTTAAACCCAACATATTCATTACAGACTCGGTCATTACATTAACTACAGCACCTCCATCAACTAAGACATCATAAATTGAAATGCCATTACATAATACCTCGGCTTATGGAGTGTAGGGATCCGCCTCTACCTCCAAAATAGGGACCTCAACCTCCTTCCTTCATCGAGTATTGAATCCACTTCACAGCTCCCGCCTCTTCTCAGAAGACATAGCCAAGAGTTAACCATATGTAATATTTGCAGGCCTTTTGGATATATCTTCTAAGATGGAGTATGGTCCTTGTCCCTGTGAAATCAGAAAATCCTACACACCCAACTTTCTTTTCCTATGTTTCTTACTAGTTTCTCCTTTCATCTTCTTAGGATCATTTCCATCTTGGTTATCTTTTTCTTTCTTTCTTTTTGTTACAAACACATCTGCTTAATTATTTATGCTCCTATCTACTACATCAAAAGAATTCACAAGTACTTTTCCTTTATTATTATCTCTTGTAGCAGATGTAGAAGCTCTGTTTAGACAATTATACTTATAATAACCCTTTTTATAACAACCATAACAAACAACTTCATAAATGTTTCGTTTTGGACCTCTATCTCCTCCCTAAGAACTAAATTCCTTTCCTTGAAGAAGATTAATAGTTAATTGGCCCATCTTCCTGAGCAGATCTTCATACTCTGTAGATGTACTAGGAGAAAGATTTGTGCTCACCGAGAGTGGTTGTGGATTCTGGACCAAAGGTGCTGGCGTAGGCTCTACTTTAGCAACAGTTTCTTTGGGCTCCTCTTCCATGCTTTCTTCTTTCCTTCTTGCAATCTCTTTTGCTTGTTCAATGGTAGCTGGGTGGTCATACTTCACTCGTTGTCTGATCTTTGGCTTCATCCCAAGAATGAAGTGCTTACAGAGGAGATTATCCACGCCATTCATCAACCCATCCGCTAATCCTTCCTTCTAGATCTCGGCATCGAGCTTCCTCCTTAGCTCTATAACACAAGCATTATAATCCCTTATCTTCTCCTTCTCTCCTTGGGATAGCTTTGTGATATCAATCATGAGATCTACATATTTCTGTTGTTTACCAAATTCTTCAAGAAAACTTTCAGTTAATAAATCCCATAAATTTTTCACATTATCACCTAGTGTTTCAAACCACCTAAGGGCTGAACCATCCAAAAAGGTAGGAAAAAATTTAGTCCATTGTTCCCTTCTTATGAGGCCATTACAAATACAAGATCATTTAAACTCTTGAATGAAAGAGGAAGCATCTTCATTAGATTGGGCTGAAAAAACAGGAATCTTCCCCATTTTCAAAAATAACCACAGTGAAATACCAACCCACAAGTAAAATCAACAAGACTTACATGCACAAATAATTGGAATCACTATAATAGAAAGTGACTTTACACCTTTCTATAGTAAAATAGAAATGACCACGGTAAACTATGGTAAAACTTGACTTACTGCGGTAAAAAATAACTTTATTGTGGTAAACACTATTCACGGTAAAAGTGAAGTTACTGCGGTAAATACTATTCACGGTAAAAAGTGACTTTACTGCGGTAAATACTATTCATGGTAAAAAATGACTTTACCATGGTAACTACTATGCACAGTAAAAACAAGGTTACCCTCCAAATGTTTTCTGACTAAGTGGGAATATCTCTCCAGAAAATCCACCAACGAGGAATGGTCCTGGCAACGGAACCAAAATGTCATCACCAATCCAACACTATGATAATTCTCCACTGGGAACTCTTCGTGCTATGATTATTTACTAATGCACAGCCTTTAGTTTGGTGGATGTAATATGGAAACAAAACAACAAACATAACACAAGAATACCATAGACTATGATACGAAGGAATGATGAGAAATCTGAAAATATAGGTGTAAATTATAATATCAACATGAAATTGTTACAATCTCACCCATGAGGTACTTCAAGTGTTACTGGCTTCACTTGCCTTCCAACAATAACTATGGGAGAAACTTCACAATTACACCTCTTGATGGCTTCTTTAACACACTTACTCATACAATATTTCTCACTACTTCCTTCTATATGCTAAATGAGAGGGGTGGCCTCTTTATTTATAGGAATTCAGGCTTATCCACCCTATCTCTAAGATAGGATAGGAAATCTCTTCCGGCCAATCATATTCCATGCCTAAACACTTGCCTTTACACGTAGGCTTATCTTCTAAGATAAGATAAACCTTATCATCTCACATGGGTTCCACCTTTTTAGTCTTTTCTACAAATAAAATACACAAAATCTTTATGACATCACTCCTTGTCCTTATTACAAATATAATATTTCTAATTCCTAATCATGTAGACCCTACTTCTCTACTTACCCCAACTTTGACATTTTGACATTACCGGACCACTTACAAAAAATATTTACTTTTTCCCACAACATTCCTATTGTACTTTGATTGTTACTCTACTCTACTTTATTGGCGGCACCATACTGATGGTGCCGTTATCTTCTATCAGACGCCACTACTAATCATACTTAACAACATCCTATTCCTAATACATACATAATAAAATAGAAATTACAGAGGAAAATTTTAATGTCGACATGCCCACAACCCAACCAATGATTATTTTGTAGGGTTTCCCATCCATGGTTAGGGTTTTATATCTTTTTCAAAATGTTTAGAGGGCTTCGTAACATGACCAACAAGTATGTTTTGGTAGTGACATAAATTTATAGGTAGGTAATAGTCCTAAAAAGTTATAGATCTTGAATTCAAATACGTCAAAGACCATATAGTAGGGTCAAGAATCTACAAACGGTTGTGGTAGATTTGTACGGTGGTCAAGACTATACAAATGACCATGATAGAGTTGTATGGTCCTACCCAAAGTCAATTTACAATCACAATTCCTAAAACAAAACATCATTAGTATTAGATCTCCTTGTTTTAGTAGTGTGCACTCCCGTAACTTCGTAGATCCATTTGTAAACATCTAAGTGAACTCATCCTCTTCTGTTTTCAAGTTCATATCTTGTTTCATACATTAGTTACAAGTATTAATGCGATGTTATGATATTACATTATTAATGTTGGAAGTAAATTAATAAGAATAACCTCTTGTAGCTCCCCTTACATCCTTTAGTATACTTGATTCCCTAATTCTTAGATTTCACATAATCTAATAAGGGTATAAATATTTTGTTGAACCTGAATCATGAGTCTATCTTTTCTATCCTCATCCTCTTTGCTTTTGCTGATGTGTCTATCTTATTATTCTACCTCATCATATCATTATTTCCAATGTTTTATGATATTCACATCAAGCCCACAGGCCGACATACTCATACTTGGGATTACAAAGGAAACCCATTCACTCATCCTTCTTTTTCTCCTAAAAATGGGGTTCTTAATGTTCATCCTTATTATACTACTAATATATGTACCAATTCCATATTCACTATTAATATTGATCCTCTACAAGGTGAAGGCTCCAATAATAACCTTGACACTTACTCTTGTGATCTACCTGAAGATGAGGCACAACACCTTTTGGTTTGTTAATCTTATGATGAAGGGTTCTAAAGGTTTCTAGGGTTTCTACTTTGTTACATGAAATTAAAGGTCATCCTAAAGTTGTGTGAGAAAGAGCAATATATAATGAAGGACATCTGTAGATAAATAAAGCACACAAGAATTTTTAGATGTTGACTGTAAAATGGTTCAAAACCATACAATTCCATGTTAGGACCATACAAATCCATTTCAAGACCATACAAATCATGTCTAGACCATATAGTAGTTGTAAAATCCTAACTCTATTAGAACTTGCATCAAAGCACTTCCAGTTTCAAATCTTCTTATTACATCATCTGAAACATCTAGATCCTTTCTAGTATACCTTGTACAACTAATTTTTTCTCTCCTCTTATGTATGTGATAAATTGCATATCATTTACCAGTTGTTACATATATGAATGTATTATTTGGATTGTGAATGATTAATGTTAGAAGTTAATTAAATCATAATAACCCACATGTTTTAACCCCTTATATCCTTCTTATTTTTGTGCATGTACATAACATGGGGAATTTAATTAGGGTGTAAACAATCATCACTAATAGAGAAGTGACATTCCTTATTAATAATTTGATTCTCAAATGTACTTTCAACACAATCCAAAAATAATTGTGCTTTCCTATAACATACATGAACCATGATAGTAACTTGTTCAATATGATATTATTGTGTTTGAATATATTTTTATGAGAAAATGAGTAATTCTCAGCAAAATAACTGTATAGATTAAATCTTACCTCTTCAACTTAACCTAATAAGAAAGAGAATAAAACTTACCTAACCTCATTATAGCGGGGTTTTGAGATATGGATGAATGGTTTTTGATTGTTGTGCTCCATATATAAAATAATGCAATATCCTTTCCTATGATAATACCTGAAAATCACAACCATTAAACAAAATAGGATTAATTAAATATTAGGCAAATTTCCTAGCAAAGGCCAGTCCCCAGAAATCAAATGACTTCCTGACAAGGGTGTCAATTTGCTTTTACAATCAAGTGGGTAAATGACATACGATAAATGGTAATAATAAATGTTTTTGACAAATGTTTCGTTATTAAAAATATAAATTAGATAAATGATAAATGATTATAGATAAGAAATGTGCTTAGAAATCAAATACCAAATTAGTATCTAAATTCTCAGAAGAAGGAGAACTCCCTTCTCTAGTGGACTTTGGATTCTCTTCTCCAAAGAAATATGAACTCTCACTTACAGTGTACTCTTCCTTAAAGAAGTATAAAATGTATTTTGAGTCTTCCTCTTATGTTTTAGAATAAGAATCATAATCTAAGTTCTTGGAATCAATTTGATCTTCAGATTTAGTCTTAGAGCTTAATTCTTCTAATTCAACTTCATATTGATATTCAAACTAGGATAAATCAGCTCGGATTCACAAAACCTCAAAGTAGGCTTCCAAAAATTTATTTGTAGCTTCACGAATCCTCTGAGTAGATTCAAAAATGGTCTATAAATGATCCAAAGGGGCTGAGTGAATGGCACACAACTCAAGATCATGTAGAATGTCGTATTGTTCCCAGTGTAACGGATGACAAATGACAGGTAATGAGTTGATGTTAATTATTTCATGACCTTGACCCCCTATTTCCATCTAAACAAGCCACATCAGTCAACATGTTAGCAACAAAGAGATACAATACAATTGATAAATGAAATTTGAGTAATGCTGCAGGGAAACAAAGTAGACATGAATTGCATGTGATTGTAGTAATCACTGATGATTCTGGGAGATAATAATAGACTAACAAAAATGTAATATCTAACTAATTATTGTTTAAAATATGATGTCCTAAGGACTTGGATTATAACATGAGATGAAGAATTACCAGATAAGTATACCTGAACGTATAAATAGAAATGTGAAGTGAGATATGACCTTGAAGATGATGAATGAAATTGATGAAACCTGTAGCTGAATGATGATTTGTTGATCACCGTCAGGCTTCGAAATGGTTCTTAAAAATTACTTGATGATTGTGAATTCCAATGTTGGGTAATAATGCATTGACGTTGATGCAGTATAACAATGAAAAACTCTAATAGAAAACTCAGGCTCTAGAAATGTGAGAAGATGATCCTAAAAAGAGATTGGAAAATGAGCTTAAGTAAATGCTGGCAATTTTGTCATGTTTTGTGTTTGTTTAGTAAATTGTTAGATCAATTTGCTAATTTGAAATCTTCATTTGTGTTTTCGAGGGATGGGTTTGTTAGGTTTTTGTAGACGTGTTTTTGTTTGTTTCAGAAGGTGATAGAATAGATTATATCATACTAATTTAGGATAAATGTGTAGATGATTTTGATGAGTGTGTAAATGATTTTAATAGGTGTATAGGTGGTTGTGATAGATGTGTCGTGTTAGGGATAGATAATGGATTTTGGGGAATAAATAGATTTAGGGGGATTTAGGCAAATACGTAGGT
The DNA here is from genome assembly GCA_019776745.2 of Taxus chinensis. Taxonomy (NCBI): domain Eukaryota; kingdom Viridiplantae; phylum Streptophyta; class Pinopsida; order Cupressales; family Taxaceae; genus Taxus; species Taxus chinensis. The sequence goes on along the minus strand of CM034151.1, from coordinate 288,852,678 downwards.
TAGATATTATTAAAATGATGATTTTTCATATGTGGATACATAGTATATATATTATGAAATTTAAAAAAGTGGAGGTGTAGTATGTGGTCTAAGGTATGTATTTAATTAATAAAATTAATTGATTAATTAAATAGAGATAACAGGTGTTTCTTATGGGGTGTCACGTGTTTAATTAATTATTTGGATAAAAAATGAGGGAGTGTAGATTTTTGGTGTCTACATTAACCATTGATGATATGGAATCGAGAGAGAATATGTCATTATTAGTATTAATTTGAGTTTCCTTCCACTTTTCATAGTGAGAATCATGATGTATGGATGAATCGAACTTTAAAAACCATCCATGAATTTTAAAACAAGGATTCACTCTTTTACAAATTCTAACATCATAGCAATTTTTTGCAAATTTAGTTGAGTAAATTTGATGTATTTGAACCTACATTTTCATATATTTGAGTTTTATATCATGTTCGCTTAATTTATAGAAAAATAAAATATATCAAATTTGAATATATAATGCCTTGAAATGATCACCTCTTACAAGTCACCATTTTAATCATGTCTGAGTCTTCAACTATTTTTGGAAATCTTTTCAAGTCCCCACACGTGTCACAAACACCTTTGATGTAAGCCATTGGACCATCAAAATTATAATTAGATATAGTGCAGAGAAGGGAGGCTGCAAATTCTAGAACATGTTTAGTAGGAATTTTTTGGACCATAAAATGTTTCTCTTAACTTTTATTACAACTGGAAACCATAGATTTTGATTACATATTAAATGACGCAAAATTACACATGATAATGTAAGAGCTAGAAATGAAATTAAAATTCAATCTAAAAATTATATTTTACATGATAATGATAATCAAACTCAATGTGATAATGTCAATAAAATTTTAGGGACTTTATCTAGCCTCACATACGAAGGCTTTAAAATATCAAACATTTGTTTCCCAATCTTAACATATGGATGTTTTTCTTTAAACATGATGTACATCTCATATTGAGTTATTTCAAGCCAATGTACTGGATGTTATTTGTAGTCATTATGACCAATCCTACATTTTAACACATCCTTGTATTTAGAGAAGCATGAGTCTTCTCACTCAAAAAACAAAAATTACGTCA